>RJVU01079805.1:967621-998806 GCA_003731715.1 Anabarilius grahami
CCGTTTGATCTTTCTTTCTGAAAAAAACATGCATAATGGTTGCCACAAAAATATCAAATATTAAACATAATAATAAGAAGAAACATTTCTTGAGCACCAAATCAGCATATTAGAATGATATCTTAAGGATCATGTGACACTGAAGACTGAAGTAATGATGAAAATTTAGCTTTACCATCACAGGAATAAATAACATTTTAAAATGTATTAAAATACAAAACAGTTATTTTAAATTGAAATAATATTTCACAATATTACTGTTTTTCCTGTATTTTTATCAAATAAATTCAACCATAATGAACAAAAGAGATCAAAGACTTACACACCCCAAACCTTTGAACAGTTGTGTAGATTAGCCGAAGGAAATTAAGATATAAGGATTTGAAAAATGTGTGTCAGAAGATATAAACTTTTAAAAAAGCAAAAAAAAAACAAAAAGAGAAAAAAATAAGTAATTTGCCCCCACTTTTGGGAAATAATCATTGCTTGGCTAATGTGCAAAGAAAAATTAAATCTTTAGTGACCAGGTAAAATGACAACTTTAACACCAAGTCTCTGCAAATTTTAACAGTGGACTGTACTAACCCCGGCTAACCCCGTTTTTTTCTATCTTTAAGTAAATCAGACCGCTGGACGAACGGTACGTCACCTAATTAATATTCATGAGCCAGGCTAAAATGAGTTTATAATGAGCCCTCCCCACTTTTCAGATTGTTTACGCTCCTGCCAAAGACCGTTCCTTCAACCTTCTAATTAACGAGGAGGTGAACTAAGGCTGTCAGGACATAAACAGCTCCCCGTCACATCCGCAGTGCCCCTCAGGTGAACTCCATTCCCACATTACCCCAATGGAAAAGAAATGGTCATTATATAGCATGTTCTCTTCTAGAACAAAACTCTTTCTCAATAGAAATGCGAACAGAGAGGGCTGCTGTCCCATAATTAGTGTAGATTCCACTTAACATGACTACATGTAATTTAATGTCTAGTTATTCAGCAAGTAACTCTACAATAAGTAAATCCACTTCACCAGCTAATTACTCTTCGACAGCGATGCCATAGACATATACAGAGCTAAAGCAAAAACATTGTTCAAACACAAAATTCTAAAGAAATCTGTGCGCTTCTTTTCCTGTGCACTTGTTTCGCATATCAGGTCTATTAAACAATGACTGGATTACACTGTACTACAATGTTATACTGTGTGCAGCATATTTAAACTTACAACAGAGGATGAGAAACTGACCCACACAGGGTGACAGTCACTCCTGCATAACCAGGCAAAACCTCATTCTTTTTGAAATCTGAAAGAGTGGCAGTATAATCAGGACATGGTTCAGACTGGGTGGACTACTGTATGATAACTTTCAATCAGAAAAATGAAGGAATCCTGCAGCATGTTACACAAGATAAACAAGCAATTTCACAGGGCCCAGACCTTAATAATGTTGTGGGGGAGGCTGCGTCACAGAGATTACATTACATATTCATTTAGAAGTTTACATGCTTTACATTTACAATTTCTCATGTCATTCCAAACTTGTTTGACTTTCTCCCTCCTGCAGAACACAAAATCTGATACTGTTCATACATTGAAAGTCAGTGGAATGCAAAAAATACTGGACTTTCATTGAACTGACCATATATACACTGATAAGGCATAACATTATGACCACTGAGAGATGAGGTGATTATCTCTGCTTATCGCTTCATCACGGCACCTGTTAGTGGGTAGGATATATTATATTATATATATATTAGGATATATTAACATTTTGTCCTCAAAGTTGATGTGTTAGAATCAGGAAAAATGGGTAAGCATAAGGATTTGACTGAGTTTGACAAGGGCCAAATTGTGATGGCTAGACGACTGTGTCAGTTCATCTCCAAAACTGCAGCTCTTGTGGGGTGTTCCCAATCTGTAGTGGTCAGTATCTATCAAAAGTGGTCTAGGGAAGGAACAGTGGTGAACCGGTGACAGGGTCATGGGCGACCAAGGCTCATTGATGCACGTGGGGAGCGAAGGCTGGCCTATGTGGTCCGATTCAACAGACGAGCTACTGTAGCTCAAAGAAGTTAATGCTGGTTCTGATAGAAAGGTGTCAGAATACACAGTGCATCGCAGTTTGTTGCGTATGGGGCTGAATAGCCGCAGACCAGTCAGGGTGCCCATGCTGACCCCTGTCCACCGCTGAAAGTGCCAACAGTGGGCACGTGAGCATCAGAACTGGACCATGGAGCAATGGAAGAAGGTGGCCTTGTCTGATGAATCCCGTTTTCTTTTACATCGTGTGGATGGCCAGGTGCGTGTGCATTGCTTACCTGGGGAACGCATGGCACCAGGATGCATTATGGGAAGAAGGCAAGCCGGCGGAGGGAGCGTGATGCTTTGGGCAATGTTCTGCTGGGAAACCTTGGGTCCTGCCATACATGTGGGTGTTACTTTGACACACACCACCTACCTAAGCATTGTTGCAGACCATGTACACCCTTTCATGGAAACGGTATTCCCTGGTGGCTGTGGCCTCTTTCAGCAGGATAATGCGCCCTGCCACAAAGCAAAAATGTTTCAGGAATGGTTTGAGGAGCACAACAACAAGTTTGAGGTGTTGACTTGGCCTCCAAATTCCCCAGATCTCAATCCAATGGAGCATCTGTGGGATGTGCTGAACAAACAAGTCCGATTCATGGGAGGCCCCACCTCGCAACTTCCAGGACTTAAAGGATCTGCTGCTAACTTCTTGGTGCCAGATACCACAGCACACCTTCAGGGCTCTACTGGAGTCCATGCCTCGACAGGTCAGGGTTGTTTTGGCAGCAAAAGGGGCACCAACACAATATTAGGAAGGTGGTCATAATGTTATGCCTGATCGGTGTATATATATAGTAAACGATATCCTGCGAACATCAAAGGCTTGAGTAAATCATTCAGAATTTACTGCCCTAATCACATGTGGCACAATAAAAGACAGATGTGTACGGCTGCCACTTTCTTTTGTCAGCCAAACATAACAGCTTATTTGGTCTCTGCTACGTGCAAGCCATGGTTGTTGGCCATGTGATGACAGAACTCACAGCATTGTTGGAGCTATAATAAGTCCAACCACAAATCTTTCTCCCAGGGGCCCGCATGAGGAGAATGACCTTTGACCTGTGTGGTGTTCAGAATTCTCTGCACTCAATGGGGAGATGAGAGAAGGGCAAAAAAGGTATAATGGGATATGAAGTGATTGATGAAGGCAGCTGCATGAAACAGCAGAGATCAACACCAGTCGCATTAGGATTCTTGGAGAACGCTCAAGTGTTTACTTGAACTTTCCAAGAAAGTCACAGTTACAGCGAGGAGTGAGGCTTTCTATTGCTATTTCTGCCTGTATTATTTTTTAGGGCAATTTTTTTTACTTTGCTGATTATAAATCAAATGAATCCAATTATTTATACATTAATCATAATTATTCGCAAATCAACATTTGCTGAGAAAAGTCACTAAAAGAAGATAATTTGTGGCAAATGAGTACATCATTTAATAGGCTGAGGCTTCAGAAATTAATATATTCATTTAGTTGTGCTCTATTTAGTTGGTTTTGAACACACAAACACATCCTGTAAGAATTATTAAAGTTAAAACTGCTCCAACAGCAGGAAAACCATTTATTATAAAAATACTAGCTTCGAGTTAGTTTTGCCAGGAACACTCATTCAGATACGTCACTCATTCACAAAATAGGTATCTGTAATTAGTAGTAATTACGTCACTCATTCATCCCCTTTTCCAACCAATCACAATGTCTCATCTTTAAAACCCCACTAAAGCCATGTTTTTCTATCAGTTCGCCAAAGTATTACTTTACTTCCCAACACCACACCAACGCCCACCAGTCTAGGTCCCTGTCCTACAAGAAACTTCCAGACGACACCCTCAACTTATCGCATCCAGGCTGGGTCAAAGTCAAGGGATAGGCTCTCACCCCTAGCAGGCTCTGTCTACCGGCAGGCTCTGGTGGCTTTCCGTCTTCCTCCTTCTGACTGCTCGGACAGGGACCTGCTCCAAAAGGACTTTCTTTTATCATGTATAACTAAATAAAAATGTTTCGGTTATTTTTAATCAGCTTGTTTTCGAGTCTTTCTGGTATAATTCCTAATGTGATTGTTCTTTAAATATCTTGAAGATATTTTAAGAATGTTGAAAACCAGATTCACAGGTTTGAAATGGCATGAGGTTGAGTAATTACAGAAGTTTCTTTTTTGGGTGAACTATCCCTTTACGGGGAAATACTTGCCAAGCAGGAACAAATCTGCCTAGTATCTGCATAAGTTTACAGCTTCAGATGTTGTGATTTTCACCTCTATACTTTGATTAAATCATGTCTGAAAAACTGACAAAATTAAACAACTCTTCAATGGAAAGCTCCTGATGGCCCATATCTGACTCCCACAACCCAATGAGATAGGGGAGCCTTGGGGGTCTTTTGCTAGTAAGTGAAGTCCCTCATTTGCATTTATTCTAATCCACAATTTTATATCAGATCCACATTTAGATTGATATAAAAAGTAAACATTAATGTAAACAGCTATAATCTCCCCTTTATACTCTGATAACAAGCATAGATGTCCGACCTAGAGTATATTTGTTGGAGGGGGGGGGGTTATATATGTAATATAGACTAAACATCTGAAGGTATGTTAAAATATACAGTACAACTTACTGAAATCCGTATCATGTCTCTTGTAATAGCTCAATCAGTATTTCAACCTCAGAAAGACGTAAATAAAACAGCTTGTAAACAATGTCACGTAACATCACATTTACCTCAGAAAAATATATTCAGTGACCATAAACTCATTATTGTACTCTAGTGAAAACAACATTCTCATGAATATAGCTATGCACCATTACATATTAATTTTAATTTTTAATATTCTTCAATATTTAATGCATGTTTGAATAAATCAGTTATGACAGCCGCGATTTAAATGTTTATATTAAAAAAAATAATTAAAAAAAATAAAAAAAACGAATTGGAGTAAAAATATTATTATGTAATTTTAAACTTTATTTATAATAAAAACATAATTGAGTCTAATTTAAGTGTTTGTATATAAATAAGTTAATTTAACCTTCAATATTATTATAGTAGCCTACCAACTGACTCCCATGTGTAGTTTACAGCATTAGTTGAGAGATTTTTTTCCTCTAGAAAATTTGCCATGTACAGTATCTGAAATACTACATCCAAAATAATCGATATCGAATCGAATCGCAAGCATGTGAATAGTAATCGAATCATGAAAATTGTGTCAATACCCAGCCCTAATATATATATTTTAGTGCTGTCAATCGATAAAAAATTTTTTTTTACTTATTAATCGCACATTTTTCCTGTAATTAATATTAGAGTTTTTAATATTTTTATATTGTAATAATGGTAACACTTTACAATAAGGTTAATTAGTTAAACATTAGTTAATGTATTAACAAACATGAACTAACCATGAGCAATACATTTGTTACTGTATTTACTAATCATTATTAACGTTAATGAAAATACAGTTGTTCATTGCTTGCTCATGTTAGTTCATAGTGCATTAACTAATGTTAACAAGATTTTAATAATGTATTGGTAAATGTTGAAATTAACTTATACAGCATTTATTAATCTTTGTTCAAGTTCAGTTAATTATTATTTCATGTTAACTAATGCAATTAACTAATGTTAACTAATGAACCTTATTGTAAAGTGTTACCGTAATAATTTCACGGTTACTCTTCAAATTAATGTAGAAACAACGTAAAGACAGTATATTTTAAATATTTGTTTAATGGCATCTTTTTATGAAAGGAGGCCAGTATCACTGATACCAATACTGATACTGATGTCTCTATGAAACTGATTTTTTAAGCATTAATTATAAACATTCAACATTACAGTATATCTAAAAGCTATCAATTTCTACATTTATTAGGCTTTAAAAATATATATATCTTTTAATTTAAATGAACTTAAAACAATCTTCACATAAACCCATTATAATATATAATGTCATATTTACCTGTGGCCTTCTTATACCTGTCTAACAGGTAGGAAATATATAGAAATTTAATAAAGTTATCAACCACTTTACAGTCTTCACTGCATGAATTATAAATTAAATATAGATTAATCCTTATTAAAGTTACAATTTTCTCTGTTACCTTCTATGTCCTTTGATTTACATTAAATATAGACATCACAGCAACTGGTTTAGGCTGTTGTGACTAAGACCTGCCGCTGCTAAAGATGATGCTTATCTGACACGCATCTCACTTTCTCACAACTCTTTAAGTTCATTTAAGACAGTATTTAACTCATTTAAGACTGTTCTTATGAGAATACTCGACAAAAGGGGAATTTTGGTATAATTCTCTGTGTTATTGTTTGTTCAAGCGCGAAAGAGAACTTGATACTGGCACACAGAAAGACGTGTGTCGAGTCCCAAAACTTTTGGCACGCCTGCCTTTACATGCGCATGAACTTTAATGACATCCCATTCTTAATCTGTAGGGTTTAATATGAAGTTGGCCCACCCTTTGCAGCTATAACAGCTTCAACTCTTCTGGGAAGGCTTTCCACAAGGTTTAGGAGTGTGTTTATGGGAATTTTTGACCATTCTTCTAGAAGCGCATTTGTGAGGTCAGGCAGTGATGTTGGCGAGAAGGCCTGGCTCACAGTCTTCTCTCTAATTCATCCCAAAGGTGTTCTATTGGGTTGAGGTCAGGATTCTGTGCAGGCCAGTCAAGTTCTTCCACACCAAACTTGCTCATCCGTGTCTTTATGGACCTTGCTTTGTGCACTGGTGCGCAGTCATGTTGGAACAGGAAGGGGCCATCCCCAAACTGTTCCTACAAAGTTGGGAGCATGAAATTGTCCAAAATGTCTTGGTATGCTGAAGCATTAAGAGTTCCTTTCACTGGAACTAAGGGGCCAAGCCCAACCCCTGAAACAACCCCACACCATAATCCCCCTCCACCAAACTTTACACTTGGCACAATGCAGTCAAGGCAAGTACCGTTCTCCTGGCAACTCCAGTGGCGGCGTTTTTTACACCACTGCATCCGAAGCTTTGCATTGCACTTGGTGATGTAAGGCTTGGATGCAGCAGCTCAGCCATGGAAACTCTTTCCATGAAGCTCTCTATGCACTGTTCTTGAGCTAATCTGAAGGCTACACGAAGTTTGGAGGTCTGTAGCTACTGACTCTGCAGAAAGTTGGCGACTTCTGCGCACTGTGCGCCTCAGCATGCGCTGACCCCGCTCTGTGATTTTCCCAATTGCTTTCACTTTGTTATGATTCCACTAACGGTTGACTTTGGAATATTTAGTAGTGATGAAATTTCACAAATGGACTTATTGCACAGGTGGTAACCCATCACGGTATCACGCTTGATTTCACTGAGCTCAAGAGAGCGACCCATTCT
The DNA here is from genome assembly GCA_003731715.1 of Anabarilius grahami. Lineage (NCBI taxonomy): Eukaryota > Metazoa > Chordata > Actinopteri > Cypriniformes > Xenocyprididae > Anabarilius > Anabarilius grahami. Next base: position 975,077 of record RJVU01079805.1, read on the forward strand.
TTCGACAAATGTTTGTAGAAGCAGTCTGCATGCCTAGGTGCTTGATTTTATACACCTGTGGCCATGGAAGTGATTGGAACACCTGAATTCAATGATTTGGAGGGGTGTGCCAATACTTTTGGCAATATAGTATATATATATATATACATAGTACATATTCAGACAAAACATTTCTGAAAGCACATGCCATAGCTGCTTATCATTGTTAAGGTTCATTCTATGTCTTTAGTTTCTTTGTATTTTAGTTTTTTCCCCCTGTTCCCATTTGCCTCATTCATTGTTAGTTTCCTTGGTTATTCATTACTCTCTAGTTTGTCTCCATGGTTTTTGATTGTGTTCGCATGTAACATTAATAAGTGCTGTATGTATTTAAGCCCTGTGTTTCATTCTTTGTCGGTTCTCGTTAATGTATATGATGAAGTCTAGTTTGTGTTTTCTAGTTTTGAGAATTTTGAATAAAACCTATTTGAGTATTTCTCATTCGTCATGCTATTTAACCAGCATAACGTGACAGAATCATATCGAAAGAAATTTTAATATTGGTGCATCCTTAGTCCAAAACAATAAAAACAAATTAGGGTAAGATAGCATGTACTCTCAAGTAAATATATTTTTTTTTCATTCAGGTAATTGTTGTTCAAATATTTAGGACAATGTCAAAGAGCTAAGATGCACAGTCAAAACAGTCTGATAATACCCTGAAAAATTTTGATAGCTTTTATGCCAAATTGTTTATCATGCAAACTGTATTATATGTAAAGTTTCCAAGGGGTCACCCAAATATTTGGTAGTTTAATCCTCTTAAATCAAAAGAGACAATGAAGTTACGAGAGATAAAAACGGCAGTCATGTGTCTGGANTCATTCGTCATGCTATTTAACCAGCGTAACGTGACAGAATCATATCGAAATAAATTTTAATATTGGTGCATCCTTAGTCCAAAACAATAAAAACAAATTAGGGTAAAATAGCATGTACTCTCAAGTAAATATTTTTTTTTTTCATTCAGGTAATTGTTGTTCAAATATTTAGGACAATGTCAAAGAGCTAAGATGCACAGTCAAAACAGTCTGATAATACCCTGAAAAATTTTGATAGCTTTTATGCCAAATTGTTTATCATGCAAACTGTATTATATGTAAAGTTTCCAAGGGGTCACCCAAATATTTGGTAGTTTAATCCTCTTAAATCAAAAGAGACAATGAAGTTACGAGAGATAAAAACGGCAGTCATGTGTCTGGATTACACTTCTCAAAATTAGTTTTTGGATTACAGGCCTACTAAAATCTAACCTAAAGCTCTATGTGATTTTAATATGAAGTACTCATATTTAACTTTAGTGAAAACCTTTGACACATTAATAATGAGCGAGAAAAAAAAATGCACAAACACAAACCTTCCATATTTCATTAAGAAAATACTATTTTAACCCAGATGTTTTTTTGGACCCTTCAACGGCATACATTATTCACTGATATGATAATACTTGCACAACACAGCTCAGAGAGCATTACCCAAATTCTTTTATCATCTTATGTGCTTATTCACAAGTACCCTCTCTACTAAACAATGTTTTCCATTTGTAATAAACATATGTTTTCCGGAAAACAGAAACAGTTATTTTTGACACAAAAGTTTGTTTTGAAGTGTGTTTGACTTTTCAAAGACCAGATTATCATGATTGGGTCTTGTACAAAAGATAACGCAAAGCATAACAACTTACTAAACCAGAGTAGGGCTCCTAAAGACTGCTTAAGTTCAGCTCCTTTCATTCAACATTAACATTTAAAAAAAAAGAAGTAATTCTTATATTTTAAGAAATGCCAGTTTTTTCACTCTCCAAATATATATATATATATCCATACATCCATACACACACCGATCAGGCATAACATTATGACCACTGACAGGTGAAGTGAATAGGCAAGGCAAGGCAAGGCAATTTTATTTATATAGAACATTTCATACGCAATGGTAATTCAAAGTGCTTTACATAAAGAAGAAGAATAAAAATAGAACATAAAGAATAGAAATAACAGTAAAAACAGAGAATTTTGCTATCTGGATGGATAAGCTAGGAAGTCTTGGGAGTTTTTTAGTTTTTTTGTTGTTGTTGTTGTCCGTCAGAGTGGATCTAAACGGATCTATCCATCAGAGCAGATCTAAATGGATCTTCCTCACACGACAGGACCGCTACCTGTTAAGGCACTTCAAACTGATAAACAAAGTTTCAATCTCCCCTTTTGCCAAGACACCTCAAACTGCGCCACACAGCCCTAATCCCCCTTCCGGAGATATCTTATCTATGCAACGCAGTTCAAATTTCCCCTTTGGAAATTTCCCCCTTTGGAAAGTGTCCTGACTGTAATCCAGAGATATCTTAACCATGCACCACAGCTCAAATTTCCCCATGGTTTGTCCCCTTATCCAAATTTACAAAATTTTAACCTAATCACAAATGCTTTCTTCCTAATTCTCCCAGCTCTTTCAACCAGACAGCAATATTTAAAATGCATTCAAAGTCAGAAATAACAAGATGATACATAAAAAATATAAAATACATTAAAAATGAAATGAAAATAGGAAAAGGAATTAAAAGAATAAAAAGATAATAAGTATAAAATAAAATGCAAACAGTTCGGACATAGCACAGTGCTCAATCAGCAAATGCATAGATAAAAATATATGTTTTGAGTCGGGATTTGAATGTGGCTACTGTTGGAGCACACCTGATGTCTTCTGGAAGTTGGTTCCAGTTGCGGCTGGCGTAACAGCTAAAAGCAGACTGTCCTTGCTTTGAGTGAACCCTTGGTATTTCTAAATGACTTGATCCTGATGATCTGAGTGATCTGTTAGGTTTATATTCTATGAGCATATCTGCAATGTATTGAGGTCCTAGGCCATTGAGTGATTTATAAAGAAGTAACAGTACTTTAAAATCAATTCTAAATGCAACTGGAAGCCAGTGCAAGGACCTGAGGACTGGTGTGATGTGTTCATGTTTTCTGGTTCTGCTCAGAATCCTGGCAGCAGCGTTCTGTTCGAGCGAACGTTCTGTCTTTTTGGGAAGGCCAGTGAGGAGTCCATTACAATAATCCACCCTGCTGGTGATGAAAGCATGAACAAGTTTCTCTAAGTCTTGACTGGAGACAAAGCATCTAATTCTTGCAATATTTTTGAGATGATAATATGCTGATTTAGTTACTGTCTTTACATGGCTACTGAAACTCAGGTCTGACTCCAAAATCACACCAAGATTTTTAGTTGTTTGACCCCTAGAGTGAAGGTACATGTTCACTTTGAGAACTTTATCTTTGTTTCCAAACGCAATGACTTCAGTTTTGTCTTTGTTTAACTGAAGGAAGTTTAGGCACATCCAATTTTGATGAATTTAATTTCATCAATGCATTGGCACAGGGAGTCAATGGGGCTGTAGTCGTTAGGTGATAGGGCTAGGTAAATCTGGGTGTCATCTGCATAGCTGTGATATGCAATTTGGTTCTTTCTCATTATTTGGCTCAGTGGCAGCATATATAGGTTGAACAGGAGGGGTGCAAGTATTGAACCTTGAGGGACTCCGCATGTCACGGTTGTCCACTCTGACTTATGGTCACCGATACTCACATAATAACCTCTCCCTTCTAAGTATGACCTGCACCATTTAAGGACCATCCCAGAAAGCCCAACCCAGTTTTCCAGCCTGTCAAGAAGTATGTTGTGATCGACAGTGTCAAATGCAGCACTGAGGTCGAGTAGAACCAACACTGATAATTTACCTGTATTTTCAATGATCTTGCCTATGAAAGGAAGATTTGAGATTGGTCTGTAGTTGCTCAATATGGTGTTATCCAGATTGCTCTTTTTCAGGAGGGGCTTAACAACTGCAGTTTTCAGGGATTTTGGAAAAGTCCCAGAGAGAAGTGAGGCGTTTACCACTTCTAGGAGATCTGCTTCTAAACAGTTAAACACGCTTTTGAAAAAAGATGTGGGAAGTGTGTCAAGGGCGCAGGTTGATGTTTTAAGGTGCTTTACTGTTTCTTCCAAACTTTTACCATCAATTGCTTCGAAAACAGACATAATAGCTACTTTCTGAGGTTGTGATCTGATCTGTTTTACCCCAGTGCAGCTCAAGGATGTGCTGATCGCCTTTCTGATATTATTAATTTTCTCAGAGAATAACACTGATTATCTCTTCATCACAGCACCTGTTAGTAGGTGGGATATATTAGGCAGCAAGTGAACATTATTTCCTTAAAGTTGATGTGTTAGAAGTAGAGTTGTCAAAAGTACCAACATTGGTACCTATGCGTTGATCGTAGCCAAACACAGACATATCCGATGAGCGCGTGAACACAATCGCCAATTCAGAGGTGTTTACGAATCCGGTCACAAGCTCTCAAAACATCAAATTTTTAAAATTTTAGTACCAATTGGTACCGGAGTCTGTACTTTTTGACAACTCTAGTTAGAAGCAGGAAAAATGGGCAAGCGTAAGGATTTGAGCGAGTTTGACAAGAGCCAAATTGTGATGGCTAGGCGACTGGGTCAGAGCATCTCCAAAACTGCAGCTCTTGTAGGGTGTTACCGGTCTGCAGTGGTCAATATCTATCAAAAGCGGTCCAAGGAAGGAACAGTGGTGAACAGGGTCATGGTCGGCCAAGGCTTAATGATGCACATAGGGAGCGAAGGCTGGCCCGTGTGGTCAGATCCAACAGACAAGCTACTGTAGCTCAAATTGCTCAAGAAGAAATTGCATCAGCTTGTTCTGATAGAAAGGTGTCAGAATACACAGTGCATCGCAGTTTGTTGTGTATGGGGCTGCATAGCCGCAGACCAGTCAGGTGCCCATGCTGACCCCTGTCCACTGCCGAAAGCACCAACAGTGGGTAACTGGACCACGGAGCAATGGAAGAAGGTGGCCTGGTCTGATGAATCACGTTTTCTTTTACATCACGTGGATGGCCGGGTGCGTGTGCATCGCTTACCTGGGGAACGCATGGCACCAGGATGCACTATGGGAAGAAGGCAAGCTGGCGGAGGCAATGTGATGCTTTGGGTAATGTTCTGTGGGGAACCCTGGGTCCTGCCATCCATGTGGATGTTACTTTGACATGTACCACATACCTAAGCATTGTTGCTGACCATGTACACCCTTTCATGGAAACGGTATTCCCTGGTGGCTGTGGCCTCTTTCAGCAGGATAATGCGCCCTGCCACAAAGCAAAAATGGTTCAGGAATGGTTTTAGGAGCACAACAACGAGTTTGAGATGTTGACTTGGCCTCCAAATTCCCCAGATCTCAATCCAATCGAGCATCTGGGATGTGCTGAATAAACAATTCTGATCCATGGAGGCCCCATACATGGTGCCAGATACCCCAGCACACCTTTAGGGGTCTAGTGGAGTCCATGCCTCGACAGGTCAGGGCTGTTTTTGTAGCAAAAGTGGGACCAACACAATATTAGGAAGGTGGTCATAATGTTATGCCTGATTGGTGGAAGTCAATGGTCACCAAAGCTCTTTAGTTACCAACATGCTTCAAAATATCATCCTTTGTGTTAAACGTGACAGAATTTTCATTTTTGAGTGAAGTGTCACTTGTACACATGTGGTGAAATGTAGTGATGTAAAGAACAGCAGACACAGCGGGTCATGGTAAATGTCAGGCTCCGCGGCATGTGCTGATCACTGCAGCCCACAGCCACCGTAAAGTTCTACATTACGGGTGTCTAGGACTTTGAGAGTCTTATGTTTTACTTATAATATGTATTTGATAGATTTAGTTAGAACACACTTTGCACAGCAGAACATTTGAGCCAAAAAAGTTAAAGAGGAACCTGTGAGGGTTACAGAAAAGTTGTAGACTGGCTAACCCAAATGGGAACAAATAATTCATTATAGTACATATTAGGTGGAGAGACAAATGTGTAAGATTTCATTTGAATCTTTTCCCTTTACAATTAAAAATATGCCACATTTTATTGCCATTTCTGTGGACAGTGTAACCTATTTGTTGGTAGTGGGAAGGGGAGAAGCAAACTGACACTTGCCAATGCCATTCACCCTGTCAGGTGGTCCCAAGTGTTGCTAAAAACAGAGTCTGAAAAAATAAAGCTGACAGACCTTTTCTCTGCATTGCACAGATGTTATTTTTCTTATAGCACAGTGAACTCACTTGCACAGAAATTAGATACAGTACATGTGTGTGTGCTGGAGTTTGAGTGTGAAAGTATACGTATTTTTGAGGTTGTGCATCAAGTGTTGAGCAACTAATGGCTTCCCCAGAATAAGTAAATAAGATGTTGAGGTCACTGATTTCACACTAGTAAAACTGCAATCGAAAAAACACTTTGTTCTTTCAATACAGAAGAAAATACACAAGCTTGTCACTAAAAAGCATCACGGTCTGGAAACTATGTAAAGCAGGTGTTTACACGCCCTTCATTCTTTTGTTTGGTTTTGCTTTCTTGAACAACCGAGTGAACAAGTTCCTGTTTTTACTGACTATCCACTGTGAATTAGACATGCAGGTGTTTAACTGTTGAGCGCTGAGTTGACTAACTCTAAACTAATGTACATAACAGGCGATTTTGAGGTTTGTCACATCATAGGATGCCATGGTCATGTAGAAAACAAGAACATAATACTGGATAAAGATATGGGTATCAGCTAATAGTTTCCTACTGGTAAAAATAGGACATTAAAGAGAAGTCATAAACTGGCTTGTTGCCACTTTTTGATAGAGACAATAGGATGGACAAGCTACATGAGCACCACAGATTAATGTGTTTGGGACACAGACTGTTAGGCCACAGCTCCAACAAAACAAGTATCATTTCCAATTTTTAAATATTTATTTTTGGCAAAGCAGGATGACACAGACTTGTCTAGATTTGCATAATGAGAGAAATTGTATGTGATTAAATTAGTGTTGTCAAAAGTACCAACCGTGATACCAAGTCACTACTGAAATTTTAAAGAAATGTGATGCTTTAAGCGCTGTTGAGCAGATTCGTAAACACCTCTGATTGGCCTTTGTGTTCTCGCGCTCAACATACATGTCTATGATTGGTTCCAGTGATCAACGCATGGGAGCATTTTAAAGCACACTGAAGTGTTTGAATTTGAAAGCGTTTCGAAAGTGGCAGTGGGAGCGTTTGAAAGCAGGCGTCTATCGTGGACCGGTCTGCTGATAGACGTCTGCTTTCAAACGCTCCCGCTGCCACTTTCGAAACGCTTTCAAATTCAAACACTTCTGTGTGCTTTAAAATGCTCCAAACGCTTCCGTGTGTATCTGTGTAAACGCTTGGTGAAGAGCATCATTGATGTCTATTTACAACATGTTTTTTGAGGCGTTGATCATTGTAGCCAATCACAGACATATATGTTGAGCGCGGCCAATCAGAGGTGTTTACAAATTCGCTCAACAGCGCTCAAAGCGATTTTGATTAAATATAAAGGCAATAATAACATCTGATTAGGGCTGCACGATTTCTCTCAATTTTATCGCACGCAATTTGGCAAAGGCTGCGATTATTTAATGCGCAGCTTGTCAGAGCTGTACGGCTCTGTGATTAGTAGTAAATGCTTCTTCATCTGAAAGCCAGACGGCGCAGAAACTGCAAATATGCCTTGTTGCCGAAGTAGAACACACGTCATTCCAGCAAATCCCATACTATCGCTGTAGCTGAATAAACAGAAGACTGAAAAGTTTTGATTAATTAAACATAACTAATACACACACGACTGCCTTATTCTGTGTAAGAGGCCACATCATCTCACAGAAGGATGCTCAACTGTCATTATGAAGTGAGTTTTGAGTAAAAACATGTAATTAAATATGTTGTACAACTTTTGTTGGACAAGATGTAAATAAATGCTTCTCATGTCTGGAAAGATGTTTGACGCGTGTTGCTTTTTCAAATGCACATCGTGCAGCCCTACATCTAATTATTATTATATTTATTATTTATTAATGCATTAGTCTGCAGTCTGCTCAAACAAATAACACACAAACATGTTCACGTGTCTTTAATAAACATATACGGTGTGTGCTGTCTAAAACAAAAATGTTATTTGCTTATTTTTATGATTTTTTTTAAGGATTTGGTCAAATTTTATGACCAATTTATGTAGAAATCCAGGCAAATCCAAAGAGTTTTCATACCTTATGCAGCTGCACACACACACAGGTTTTTCCACATTTCCCATCAGATTAGTTTAATGTGAACATCAGCGTTAAAAACCTCATTAGCCCTGTACAAACTCTCACTTTGGCAAGACACCTTTACAATGATTCCCTCTTACTATTTGCTTTATCTCCTATGATGTTCTTTACTTAATATAAAGTACCCTTGCTCAGATAATTGACACGTTCACTTATCTCCATTAATAAAAAGTCAATTAGCTTGCCAAGGAATTGGGCTTATCCGCTGTAATAGAGGCCTAATGAACTGCCCTCAAATCAAGGCCTCAACTCACCCTATCTTCCTGCACATTTTCTCACACAATAGCACATGGGCAGATACAGGACCTAAAACAGCTTTTATGTTCTGTATCTGCCTTTCAACCTTCAATTAGAAATGTTCCAGACAGAAGCTCAGAATAAGTCAAGAGGTTAGTCAGACATGAAGTCATAGCACTGAATACAACAGACGGCGGCGAACAGTGATAACAGGCAGACTTCAAATATGTGTGTCGTCTGACCACTCTTTAACATCGCATGTAGCCGACACTAAATGATAAAACGGAATGAATAAATCTGTAGAGGCATACTAATTCTATATTGGCAACAGTCAAGTGTCTGGAGAAACACTTTTATTCAGGTATAAGGCTGCATTGGCCATTTTCTGACTGAATAAATAACACAATCAGCTTTGAACAGGCCCTTGAACAGAATATTGCATAAAAACAATTCCAAAATATCATAATCCACCCAAAAAATATGTACTCAATGTCAAAAGGTAAACAACTGAGGTACGCCGACCAACTGTCTGTTGTTTAAACTAATCCATAAGAAACATGTCCTGAAGTAATACCTGACAAACAAATAATAATAATAACATGTTTGTCACTGTCAGTCTTGATCAGCCATGGCTATATTTCATTGGTTTGTTTTTATGTTACTTAGCCTTGACTTCACATTGTCATAAGCAGCTGCAAGCTGGCGGTAATACACAGAAGCATAAAGGAGATATTACACAACGCATCCACTTCCTGTGGCAAATATTGGATAATATAAGTCTGATACTGTTTTTCAAGCACCTTGTTTAGATAGAGACACCCTAAAATTTGCAGAAGTGTGAACCGCAAAGCCCACGAGAGCCCTTCTAGCGTGACACAGACCCGTGCACAAACTCTTCCTTTGTGCTCTCTGAGCTCTGTGTAACTGTAAGATTAATGAAAGTTAAGAAAAAAAGATTATTTCAATGAACTAGTGCAGAATTAAAGGAACATCAGCAAAAATTGGACTAAAATGTGGTGTAATTGGAATGAAATATTGCCTACAACCTAGCTCATTAATTATTGTTTTTCTGTAATTCTTAAACTGCATCAAAAGGCACAGATAGTGGATAGTAAAAGATTGAAATAATGAAATTATATTCGAAAGTTGCAAAATACAAAAAATACCAACGTTCCCCAGCACTTTATGGACATATTCTTACATGTGTAGCAATGTTTTTGCTTCTTAACTGCAGTCCTCTCTCCTTTATGTTTTACTCATAGGTATAATCTTTAAAATACACCACATAAAGAATGCAAATGACTTAAATTTTTGTTAACTGTCCCTTGTGAGTCTGGTTTATAAATAAATTACCCGTAAAGAGAGACTTTCTCCATCATTTACAGAGAAACAGGTGGTACGCTAGGGACTTTTGTGTGAGAGAGAGACGCTTGTGCTGTGGCTGCGATTAGTTTCAATCAGCTTCGAAGGTTCCAATCAGTTTTTAAGAATCAAACAGAACAGAATAAGGAGCATTTGCAATGTCAATCTGATTTTTTTAATTTTTTTTTATCCAGTTATAATGTCTATAATTGATGTTTATATATTATAATGTGTTAACTTTGACAGCCCTACATCAAGAAGAACGATCATTGAAGTAAACATTCAAAACGACAAAAATGCGTTAATTCGGCACATTGGTTGATGGCATTGGAGCATGTTTCTCTTTGTTCGCTCTGGTATTGTAAAATTAAAATGGGACAAATTAAGCTCAGATAACTCTGTCTTGCATAAAGCTGCCTGTTTGACTGGGACAGACGTGTGAGAACTCCCTCCAATAATCTCACCATCGCTTTTCATCTGAAACAAAGGCAGGTCTCTGTCGCTCTCACACCATCAAAGAGGAGAAGGGTTACAGCATAAAATAAGCCCTCAAGCTCCTCTATCTTTCTTATTTTCCTGTGAAATATTTAAAAATAGAATAACTTAATTAATACAATTTTCACCATAGAGATTAAGTTAAAGTCACATTTCTAATCAGAAAGCTTTTTAGGGTCCAGAAAGCCCACACTGTAACCATGGAAACCCCTATCTGACAGAGCTGCTATCAGCCAATTAATGCAAGAAAAGAGCACTTTTATTGCAGAAACAAATTCCCAAAAATACCCTTTAAAAAAATTAACAAATTGCTAAAGGGCACGCCGTTAGCTAAGACTTTATGTCCACAGAATACAAAAATGCCCGTCTGGGTAGACACTGCAAAGAAATCAAAGTAACACTTTTGAGCATTTGTGTGGTTTCACTCATATTTACGTAATACCCAAGAGCCATGTGTTTGTAATCAGTAATCAATAACTCATGCAACTCTGCACGTATGCTTGTAAATATGAGCTTCATGGCTTGTTGGGTTTATTTTTCTGGCTGGCTGCAACTTTTTAAACTTTATATAACAAAATATTGATAGAAAACATCTAGGTACTCTAAGGATTTCACATACTTTTGACAAAACTTTTATATTTATTTTCACATATGCAAAACAACTCCCGTATGTTCTTGCAAAAAAAAAAAAAAAAACTTCCTCACAAACAAAAACAAAAAGTATCATAGTGTTAACATAGAAATCTGGTGCAATTGCAATATGTTTTTTTCAATTGTAATAATTTTTTTTTTTTTTAAACGAGTGAAATTACATTAAACCAACAAGCTACATTGAGTTTGAGGAACTTAATAATTTGTTGATTTTTCAAAAAAATTAAGTCGCTCCAACTACTTGAGTTGTAACCCTGGAACCTATTAATCTTATCTATTCAGTTAAAATCCAGAGCTATCATAGCACATGCTTAAATATAACTTGTTTAGCATGTATATTTAATGAACATGGAGTCAATGTAGTGTTTAACTTCATACTCTTCAGCACAATGGTAATGACAAAAACTTCAACATTACAGAAACTCTTTTCTTTGACTACAGAAATAAACAAATAAAATACTTAATTTCAACATTTATTCTCCTATCCAGTCCTATGCAAAGCATGTTGGGAGCTAGAAATCCACTGCTTAATTTATGAAATTATCAAGAAAATGTAATAAAGTTACTACAACTTAATTTTTTTTTTTTTGAAACATCAATTAACGCAGAAATTTGAGTTTAAATTATGCACAAGTTGTGGTAACGTGTCCCCTGAAACATCCCTAATGGTAATACAAATATAGCAATAATTCAGTACCATGTAACTAATTCACTTTTTATGTAAGGGACAATAACAATAACTAGTAATGACATTCAAACAAACTCATACATCATAATCAGAGTCTCTTTTCCAGGAACATCATCAGAGACCGGGACAATGAGAGGAACATTAACAGTCTGAGCAGCAGGGCATAAGAAAGATGACAGGGGGAGGGAGCTGGCACAGCAGAGGGACACATACTTGGCACCTGCCACCCATCAGGGGCTGAACAGTGACACTGGGGCCATGTCGCTCTAATGGAATGTGTCACCCAAGACCTCCAGTGAATGTGAACATCACATGCTACCGAACACCTGGACATAAGCCAACAATGAGTCCCATAAGCAGTCTCACAAACATGCACGTCTCCAACATAGACCTTCTCACATATAGTACAGAGTCCTGATTAGACCTCATGTGAGGCGATTGCACATGAACAACTCGCGCACATTCACTGCCAACTGATGAAGCACTAATGTAAATGTTTATAGCTTGGCTTGGTGATTTTGGTCATTAATGCTGAACCAAACAAACAGAGGACTTTTTAAATAATTTTGTACAGTGGACACACAAAGTATTTCGACACTTAAATCAAAAAGTATGAATTTCATTACTTTTCACCAGGTGGTCTCAAGGTTATTATAGTAGATCAGTTAAGTTCCCACTGGTGTGCTAACAGAATAACCACAGGTGTAATCCATCACTTTAGCTAAAGACATATTACAAGGCTGACAACCAAATGTCCAAAATAGTTTGTGTCCTTATTTTGAACAATATATTTATTTTCTTATCATAAAACAAACAATAATGGAATAAAAATATAAATGGACAAATCACTTTTTTTCAAACTGACAAATGCATAAACATTTAAAACAGTTTATGTTTAAAAGTGTAATTAAATATTACAATAAAAGAATAAATTAATGAATCATATTTCAAACTGACAAATCAATGGATGAACATATTTAATTAATGCTAGTTAAATGTAACAAAATAATAATTTTTGAATGCAACTTTTAAACTTTTCTTTATTAATTTGCCAAATCAAGGAAAAAAAAAAAATGCCATTGGTCAGTCCACTGGTTCCACAGGAACCAATCAACTATCAACCGAATTTTAGGACACTGCCTTTTGACACACAATATCCTTGTGCCATATTTCTTTAAAAACATTTATATATTTTGAAATTTGGATTAAATTTTGGGAGACAATTTAACAATTAGTCATATATATATATCCACATATATATATATATATATAAATACCACAGAGCCAACAGTCTGATTTTAATGTATACATGTGTGAGTGTGTTTTCCAGATGTCTTTTTTAAAGTGCTAAGATAGACCCCGCATATAAATGAATATCGGTGGTGGACTTTCATGGTCAGATGGTCACCTGTCCTCCAAAATAAAATGTCATTGGCAAGACGACAGCTTCAAAGAACCAGACAAGACTTTTTAGTATGATGCAAGACAGACCAAGAGTCCTTGTGTCCTGCAGTCCGGGTACAGTAACATCCTTGGATATTTCAAGCGAGTTTTGCATTTTGAGTTTTCAGGTAAAAGCCACATTTTAGTCTGTGTAATTCAATTTGCTGCACCGTTTCCTGTTTATGGTTTCCCAGTTCTGATCCTCCAGTGGAAAAAAAACTTTTTGCAAACCCGTACAAGCGTTCTGACCATGGTCATATGCAAATATGTTCAAATGCTAATAATTAAAAAGTCAAGGCTATAAATCTTACCAGATCCCTCATGTGTTCCCTCCCCAGGTTGTTTATAGGGGTTGAACTTGGGCTTAGGAGCCACAACAGGAGCAAACTTCTTAGGAGCCTGTTGCTGGGAAACAGAAATGCTGGTGGTACCCATGGGTAAGCTGGTCTCCATTCGTGCACTCACATGACCTTGCTGGTCACCATCGTTATGGCCACCCCACATGTTTCTGGAGTCAAGAAATCTAAAAAAAACAACAACAACAACCACATTATTATATTGCACTGAGATGAACAGGTCCCATAGCACCCAGAATGCCCACAATGTGTGAGGAATTGTTGCAGTGTATGAATTCCAGTGTTACATTCCTTCCATAAAAATATAGTTGCTTTTATGCATAATATAGATATGGGTGGATGAACCAATGTGGTTATTTTCATCAGGGACAAATTTACCATCCCTAGAGCTCTGTGTGATTCTTTTTTCTCTCTTATTTCTTAGCTGTGGACTTAGCAAAGGAAACTGTGCATTTCAAACACCAGGCATGGAAGAACTAGAACAAGTTCAGAGTGCCGTCAAATCTGATTATTAAATCAGAAAATCTAAGTGTGCCTCATGAATTCTATGAGTTCACCCAAAATAATGCTAATCTTGTCATGACAAATGAAGTTCAAATGACTCACATGCAATATATTACAATTTAAACTTGAAACCAGATCAGTGTGTTTTCATTCAGACCAGTTTTGTGAACCGTATCCTATGATTTATAAAAAGATTAAGCTCAGAGAAATGATTTGTTGATGAAATAACTCTCATGAACATGCAAAGGAGAGTTAATAAAGTTTCAGTTAAACCTGTTTACACAAAGCTGTTGTATTACTGTGTTCAAGTCATGACAGAAAGATTGTATTTACAAGCTGAGCGCACATGTGCGCACATGTGGAACAACTGGATTATACAGATCTCGCCCCCCATTGACTACCATAGTAGGAAAAAAAATACTATGGTAGTCAACTGCTTGGTTAGAAACATTCTTCCAAATATCTTCCTTTGTGTTCAACAGAACAAATAAATTCATACAAGATTGGAACTTGAGCTTGAGTAAATTACAGAATTTTCATTTTTGGGTGAACTATCCCTTTAAGTTTACACTGGCTTCATAAATTGATAAAAAAAAAAAAAACACACACACACACAATGTGCATTATTTTGTTTGTCATTTTGTAGAAGTGGAGTAAAAACAAAATTTGCTGGGTTTTTTGTAATTAATAAAGAGAAGGTACCAACTCGACAACAGTGATTTGAACGCACTTGTCCTCATAAGTATAACCTTTTTTTAACCTCCCAACTTCCCAAAATGATATGATCATACCATAAGGACCACATTTATGACACTTATTGGTTAATCCTTTACTTTCATTAGCTACATTGTCAAGAGTGGCCAGGGCATTCCTCAAAAATTTTGGTCAGCATGGATAAATAAATTACCGATTGTTCATTTTTGGGTGAACTTTCCCTTTAAGAAAGTGAATTGTTTCAGATATAATTAAGTCAGGACTTGGCACCCTCCAAAACCAAAGATGGTGCTAATCATTCCTCAAGTTCTCTGGGACGTACCAAGGTATCAAATAAGAGACTGTAATTTGATATAATCCCGTACTTCACTCACAGCACTCACACTTCCATAGTTAGAAGCAAATAATCGCCATGTTGCTAACTCGTCTCAATTTAAATAAAAACATAATACGTCAACTGAGCGTGATGTGATGAAGAACTGGAGATGTACTAGTTGTGTCGAAGCTTAGACAGCTGTCAGAGAACATGACAGCAGTTCAGCTTTCACTGACGTGGTGAAAGCTGTAGTAACAGCAACATTAACAACTTGACATTATTGATGACTTCTAATGCATTTATTGACAACTTCGGGGGCATGTGAGCTAACTGCTGCATCACAGCTCTAGCCAACTTATTAAAATAACTTATTTACTTTTAAACTTTTATTTGTGTTCAACTTGTATCTGAGACAGACATATTTACATAGCTGGTGTTGTCTACCTGTTTGGGTATCTAGCTCCAGGGCTGCTGCTGTCTATTTTGACTCTTAAAATTGCACCAACTTAATAACACATACTTCTACTTCCCTACTTGGCTTATTTGTGTTATTTCCAAACGTAGATTATTCTGATTCAAAGAATTCTTCATAGTAAAAGTGACTGTATAGGTTTAATATGACCTTTTATGTGCCACATGAGAGTAGCAATGATAAATCGTCCAATAAATAAAATTGCTGAAAATACAGCGGGATTTGACTGAGGTGCAAATGACTGAATCTGTGCCATGCAGGGATTAAAATAGCTATAGTCATTACATAGTTTGATTTTAGCCTGTAATGCCAACTGCAGAGTGTAGCGTAATGAGATAACTAGCAGGTTGAGGTAAACTGTGGTTCTTATGACGTTATATGCGTTGTGACTGGCTGTCCTGATATCAAAATCCTCATGATCTTCAAGCTTGATTTCCTTGAATAAGCCCTCAGGGGTGCAATAAATAAAATAAAGCATTTCTTAAAGACATACATCTTTTCGAGAACAAATAGATCACGGAAAAAAGAAATAAAGCACGGGTCATCCTAATTGCAAGGTTAACATATAAGTCAAAAGGGTGGTACAAATCTCAAAATAATAAATAAAAAAAATACTACAGACTACACTCTCATAAATGTGTCAAGGTCAAAAGGTCAAGATCAACTCCACAAAAACAATGATAGTTATATAATATACTGCCCGGCCAAAAAAAAAAAAAGTCAATGTTTGGATTTAAAGTCTATAGAAGTGTCTAAGATTGCATTATTATTGCAGTCAGGGTGCGGACTACGGGGGAGCTAGGGGGAGATGAAAACGTGATTTGTGAAATTTTGGGGGGGTCTCAAAAAATATTGACAATGTGTTATTTTGACATGCAATTTCAGTTTTGTGTAATGTGATCATCGTGGATTATGTGTAAATTCTACTATTCCCTATTCTACTTCCGGAACGAATGCAGCGCCAGTTCCGTTTTTTTCCGTAAGTAGAATAGGGAAGGCGTAGGACATACAGTGTAAGCTTTTTGAAGAATACGGAAGTGAGGTTTTGGCGGAAGCACGTGCAATGCGATCATTTGTTTATATAAAGCATATACATTAACTTTTTTTTTAGAAAATGACCGATCGTTTCGCTAGATAAGACCCTTATTCCTCGTCTGGTATCGTTTAAAGCCATTTGAAGCTGCACTGAAACTGCAACCGTCTGGAGGCCATTGAAGTCCACTATAAGGAGAATAATCCTGGAATGTTTTCATCAAAAACCTTAATTTCTTTTCGACTGAAGAAAGAAAGACATGAACATCTTGGATGACATGGGGGAGAGTAAATTATCAGGAAAAAATGTTTTGAAAGTGAATTAATCCTTTAAACTTTCCTTGAAAATGGTAAAAACAATATGACTAACAAATATAAAAAGCACATTTCTAAGACTTTTTGTCAATGACCCATAAACCGGGTATACAAATCTCTCAATATCATCAACATCCAATTGCACAGTAAATTATTGGTACTTGTTTTTAAGTAGACAAAAAAAAGAGGAAAAAGAATCTCCCACTGGCTGAAGTCTCTAATAGCTGTTGTTTTACCATTGCAACCGTTCTGAAATCAAATGAAACACTATTTGAACTATTTCAACACAGCATCTTTCTTTTTTTCCCCTGCTATTGGTCTTTTTTGTGAGTGCCATTGTTGTTTTTGTAGCTGTAGCTATGTACTCTGTTTGGCTGCTTCTGACTGATGCAGACTTTACGTTTTCCCTCAAGAGACGAGCCAAAAGAGCCCACGCACAATCGTGTTCTAATATCGTCTAGCCACACCACACGGCACAAACTTCTTTACCGAGCTTCCCCATTGATCCTCCTGCATCAGAGCTCTCCATTTCTCATCATCGTGCTCACACACACACACACCTATCAAGGGCCATAAAAGGGAACGGCGCAATGACAGGGGACATTATCACACAGTAATGGTTCTAACACACCTGAACTCTCTGGCAAAGGTTGAAAAAGATGGATTCACAGCAGACACTATGGGATAGAGGAATCTATACAGCACATTTCCTCACAAACGCTCAAGGTGTGTCATACTTCCTGACCTGTGCTGCAGACTATTATAAATGCCTGGAGAGTGTGTGTGAGAAGAATAAAGCACAGCTTAACCTTAACCCTGACCTCTTCAGTGAAAAGGAAAACCATGAGCAGGGGGGATCAATGTGGATCAAAGAGACTATAGTCTGATGGAGACACAGGATGTCAGTGGGAACAGATACAAAAGGAGCTTCCTTTCCACCATGTTTTGCAAATTAAGAGGAGCACAATAAAACAATTTAATGGGCTAGGTGATTTTTCTGGAACTGGTAACATGCTGTTATCCTGACACACACAAAAAAAACTTATTTTTGATTTGTTTGAGATTTATTCAATATATTAATTTCTTAACTTAGAGGAACTGCACAAAGCACCAAAATTACAAATGGAACTACCGTTTTGTTTTTACAATGTATTTATACAATGGGATCCAGAAGTCTGAAACCCCTAGTAAAATTACTTATATTTTGCATAGGTTTATTTTTTTTATTAAATAGACTATTCAAAAGTTTGGGGTTAGTAAGATTTTTATTTTTGAAAGGAATTGATGATTACATTCATCAAGAATGCATTCAATTGATCAAACACCTTTACATTGTTACAAAAATCATCTATTTTAAATCAATGCTGTACTTTTTATTCATCAAAGAATCCTAAAAAATATATCATGGTTTTCACAAAAACATGCTTAATGCATATTAATACATAATGCATATTAATTACATACATATTAAAAATGCTTTAATTATTGATAAAAAAAAAAGGATCATGTGAATGAGACTGGAGTAACAGCTGCTGAAATTCAGCTGTAAGAATAATTTACACTTACTAAAATATATTAAAATAGGAAAGTTATTTTAAATTGTAATAATATTTCACAATTTTACTGTTTTTATTGCATTTTTCATCAAAGAAATGTAGAATTGGTGAGCAAGTAGGCTTTTATAAACCTCAAAGTTTTGAACGGTAAAATGTATATTTTTTCATTAAAAATTAAATTATTAGGATTTTTTTTTTTTTAATTTTAAGAATTTATTTTGGCAGTATCATCATACATTAATATATATTAATAATTCAGCACTTTAGTATATTATAGTACCCAGGTTTTATTATTATTCGATACCATCACTGCACCCCGGTACTATCGCTGTACTTTTTTGTAAGGGTGGTATTTGTAACTATCGGATAAATGTACTGTTAAAGTAGTCATTTGTCCTAAAGAACGTACTGAAGATGTAAAGTGTCCGCTCACTGACTAATCAAATAGTCCATGTGTTTATAGATATAAGCTTACTGCCACCTTTCCACTGCCAATCTTCACAGTAACACTTACAAATATTTAACAGGCCTATGAGAATGTGTGTGTGTGTTTGTGTGCATGTGAAAAGAATCTGAATACAATGTGATTTGCAAGGACTTAAGGGTGATCAGAACATGGAAGCAACACAGGATGACATTTCAGGTAGAACACGGATCTCATTTTATCTTCTCCATCTCCTGGTGCTATTATTTCCATGGAAGCCATCTTAATGGCCTGTGACAATTTGTCAGCCTTTGCTGTGTTGTCAAGCAATGACATGGCAGGTCATGTGTTGCAACAGACACTGATCTGTGCAGACCCTGATCTGAAGGTTCAAGTGACATGTAAACAACGCCGCAAACATTTGAGAATAAACAAGATACCACACTGCACTCTGACAAGAAGTCGCACACACACACTTTCTGTATCTCAAGAGGATAGATGATGGAATGAGGACTCTAGACACTTGCACAGCAAAAAAAAAAGCAATCAGTAAATGTATCATGTTTTAAGGATGTTTAAATATATTTACTGGAAACCATATAATTAAATATTGATCTTAAATATAAAAAAAAAAGAAAGAAAGAAAAAGTTTTTTGCAGTGTGCAAATGTTCCAATCAGGTGAAGTTTCTGTGGCAGATGAAAACAGAGGAGTGTGTTAAGCCCAATGTACAGTGTTCATGACAAAAAAAATCTGACTATGCGCATACACTATGCTGATGACAAGAACTTATCCATAAGTGAGTCGGTTCAAGCAAAGACTATAGATATATAAAGACCGTTCACTCCAATTAGTTATGAATTGGAGAAACTGCAACGCGAAATATGGCAGAATACGTCCTTCTAAGTAAAAGAGCAAATCGCTGATTGATAAAGTCATTGTGTCACTGTAGGTGCCGTTAGAGGCTCCGGTTCCCATAGAAACCTGAGACTCACGCATAGGACTGCACATGCACATTGGCTCGTCTAGCATGAAAAATAAGCTTTTTTTAATGTTATTTTAGCATAAGAAACAACATTTATGGGACAATCCTTGTCAGATTTTGTTGCTGATTTGAAATATGTACATTTAATTGGGAGTTCGCCAAGCAGTTTTAGAGATTTCAGGATTCTGTCATTCAAAGATAGGACTTGGTCTTGGATGCTTGAAATAGCTGCCCGGAAGCATTGCAAACATGGCTGCCAAGTGAACAGACTTTACTTGAAAGGGACTTTGGTTCAAGTGAGCCCTCTGCTCAATTAAAGAAAGTTAAAGGGGCTAAATGTAGAATTCAGAAACCCTTGTTATTAGCGACACCAGTGGTCATTAAGTGAACTGCAGTCAGCAACTTATTGCTTGTGCTCCCACACGTGCAGACATTCAAGAAATTGAACGTGATTCAAGACCCCGATATACTCACAGCGAAGATATATTTCATTCTTCGCTTTGAAGTAAAAAGTTGGAAATATATTTGCAGCAATATACTGTTAACGAACATCCAGACACCGTCCATGCTACTGAGCGCGATGTTTAGATGAATATGTAAATATGTGATTCATGCTTTCCACAAATATCAATATAAACACACAAGAAAGCAGCAGTTAAGGAAGCATCTGTTCATAGCCACGTGGTTTGCACCAGCTCTTCAATTCAATGGCATCATGTCACCAGATAAGGTAATTAACACTGCACAGTTAGATAGTTTGATTTTAAAGTATATACAGTACTTGAGACTATAGACTATACAGATCTGGCTATGTATGTTAGAATATAGTTTGAATTAACCCCTTATCTTTGCATGACACTTCTTATGGATGGATGGATGGATGGATGTGACTGAGGTGTTTAAATGAGATGGGTGGATTGGTGGATTGATGGATTGATGGATGTGACTGAGGTGTTTAAATGAGATGGATGGATGAATGTGACTGAGGTGTTTAAATGAGATGGGTGGATTGATGGATGGATGGATGGATGGATGTGACTGAGGTGTTTAAATGGGATGGATGGATGGATGGATGTGACTGAGGTGTTTAAATGAGATGGATGGATGAATGTGACAGGTGTTTAAATGAGATGGATGGATGAATGTGACTGTGGTGTTTAAATGAGATGGATGGATGGATGAATATGACTGAGGTGTTTAAATGAGATGGCTGGATGGATGGATGGATGGATGGATGGACGTGACTGAGGTGTTTAAATGAGATGGATGGATGAATGTGACTGAGGTGTTTAAATGAGATGGATGGATGAATGTGACTGAGGTGTTTAAATAAGATGGATGGGTGGATGGAGGACGTGACTGAGGTGTTTAAATGAGATGGATGGATGAATGTGACTGAGGTGTTTAAATGTGACTGAGGTGTTTAAATGTGACTGAGGTGTTTAAATGTGACTGAGGTGTTTAAATGTGACTGAGGTGTTTAAATGAGACGGATGGATGAATGTGACTGAGGTGTTTAAATGAGACGGATGGATGAATGTGACTGAGGTGTTTAAATGTGACGGACGGACGGACGGACGGACGGACGGACGGACGGATGGATGGATGGATGGATGGAGGACGTGACTGAGGTGTTTAAATGAGATGGATGGATGAATGTGACTGAGGTGTTTAAATAAGATGGATGGGTGGATGGATGGATGGATGGAGGACGTGACAGGTGTTTAAATGAGATGGATGGATGAACGTGACTGAGGTGTTTAAATGAGATGGATGGGTGGATGGATGGATGGATGGAAGTGACTGAGGTGTTTAAATGAGATGGATGGATGAATGTGACAGGTGTTTAAATGAGATGGATGGATGAATGTGACTGAGATGTTTAAATGAGATGGATGGATGGATGGATGAATATGACTGAGGTGTTTGAATGAGATGGATGGATGAATGTGACCGAGGTGTTTAAATGAGATGGATGGATGGATGGATGAATATGACTGAGGTGTTTGAATGAGATGGATGGATGGATGAATATGACTGAGGTGTTTGAATGAGATGGATGGATGGACGGATGTGACTGAGGTGTTTAAATGAGATGGATGGATGGATGAATGTGACTGAGGTGTTTAAATGAGATGGATGGATGGGTGGATGGATGGATGGATGGATGGAAGTGACGGAGGTGTTTAAATGAGATGGATGGATGAATGTGACAGGTGTTTAAATGAGATGGATGGATGAATGTGACTGAGGTGTTTAAATGAGATGGATGGATGAATGTGACTGAGGTGTTTAAATGAGATGGATGGATGAATGTGACCGAGGTGTTTAAATGAGATGGATGGATGGATGAATATGACTGAGGTGTTTGAATGAGACGGATGGATGGACGGATGTGACTGAGGTGTTTAAATGAGATGGATGGATGGATGGATGGACGTGACTGAGGTGTTTAAATGAGATGGATGGATGGATGGATGGATGAGGCTTTTCAATGTGACTGACAAATGGGTGGACGGATGAGGTGTTGGATTGGGATGGATGAGTTATTTGAAATCCAACACCTCATTGCTCGATGGGATGGATGGATAGATGGATAGATGTGACTGAGGTGTTCAAATGAGATGG
Organism: Anabarilius grahami; assembly: GCA_003731715.1. Lineage (NCBI taxonomy): Eukaryota > Metazoa > Chordata > Actinopteri > Cypriniformes > Xenocyprididae > Anabarilius > Anabarilius grahami. Next base: position 997,481 of record RJVU01079805.1, read on the forward strand.
ATGGATGGATGGATGTGACTGNGAGATGGATGGATGGATGGATGGACGTGACTGAGGTGTTTAAATGAGATGGATGGATGGATGGATGGATGAGGCTTTTGAATGTGACTGACAAATGGGATGGATGAGTTATTTGAAATCCAACACCTCATTGCTCGATGGGATGGATGGATAGATGGATAGATGTGACTGAGGTGTTCAAATGAGATGGATGGATGGATGGATGTGACTGAAGTGTTTAAATGAGATGGATGGATGAGGTGTTGAATTGGGAGTTATTTGAAATCCAACACATCATTCCTTGATGGGATGGATGGATAGAAATTTTAAAAAGAGATGGAGGATGGATGAGGTGTTGGATTAGAACGGAAGGAGAATTGATGGATTGAATGTAATAAAAACAAAAACAATAATGGAGCTCCTTGTGTCACTGATCCACTCATCTATCAGGAACCTGATTCTGACCAATTTTCATCATATAAAACCACAAATATTCTCATAACAGAAGCCATCTGAGGTCAGACAAGTGCTGCTGATGTTTCTTATCTCTGTAGATTGAGTAAATACAACAAGGATGGCAAGGGAAAGTAGGAGTGAGATGCAGGGTTGAATTAGCACTCATATGCACCGTGACACAATACACAGAGAGCTCAGCTACACGAATAACAGCTTTAAAAATTAAAGGTCCCCATCTGTGCTCAGGACCCCGGCCGAGCACACTTAGCTCTCTGCTTTCCACAGCTGGTTGAATGCTTGAGCGGGCTAATGCAACATTACACAGACGAGGGATCGCCTCATCCCTACACTGCTCTGTTTGGAAACATGGCCTTGTTAAGGGTTCAAGTGGGCATTACGGATCTGAAAATGTTTCGTGAGCGTGTGGGGTAAATATTTGAGAGTACCACTAGGCTGACACCGTGCCACGTGTTGACATATTAATAAAAGCAAACGACCGCTTTGGAGCACTTCCAAGTGTTGAAAGTTTAATAGTGTAAGTGGATGGCAGAGTTTAAACTGGTCTGCACAGTCAGTGCACGAGCAAAAGTCCAGCTTTCTCTTAAGAAGATTTTCACATGTTCAACTCCCATGTTCATATAACTAAAACACACATATTTTAAAAGGTACAATTAATAAGATTTAGTTTGAGTTAAGTTTAGCTCTTATTTGTCCCAACTCCCAACAGTACCAGTGGTTTTTAACTTTACTAACACCTACTGGCCTGGATGAATGAAGTTTATTTACTAAAATATGCTGCTTCACACTAAATTTAAACTAAGTTTATTTATTTATTATTATTATTATTATTATTTTAATTTTCATCTGTTT
>RJVU01079805.1:1003974-1017722 GCA_003731715.1 Anabarilius grahami
AAACTTATCCTGGCTCTAAGATCGTCCATCTTATTCTCCAGAGACTGGACATTGGCGAGCAGAATGCTCGGTAGAGGAGGACTGTGAGCTCTTTTCCTCAGTCTGTTGCGAATCCCAGCGCGTTTCCCGCGGTGTTTCTTGGTCCGTCGCCACGGGTGGTTATCCAGGTGGCCATTGTTCATCTCGGCGTTCCGGAGAATCTCAGATGACCACGATGGGTTGAGGGATAAAGTGTCCTGAAACAGGTTAGTGAAGCGGTGTCCAATGTCCAAAAGTGTTCTTTTGTCGTAAGTGATCAGTGCAGAGGTTATGTGTGTAAAAAGAGAAAGCAAAAGTAGGTAAAAAAGTAAATAAAAACACAATCTAAGCGGAGCGACCTGGACGGCGACCGGACTCAGCGGCGCCATCTTGTTTTTAAGGGAAAAAGGGAGACTTTTCCCCCATACGCAGTACTCGTTCCGTATCTCAGGGAACCGAGGTTACGTTAGTAACCGAGTAGATATCTATGTAGAAACTGAGAGTGGAAGTTATTTTGAAAGAGGAATTTAAAGGTTATTTAGCACTATTTGAGTATTGAAAGCCTACACTTGAACCAAACCAACAGATAAATACTTTGTTTATCCAAGAATGTCCTGTGATTGTGAATAAAAGGTTGAAGGTGATGAAAAAATATCCAGTATCTTCAGCATATCCATTATTTGGATGTAGCTCACACAAAATTTCAACCAGATTTTTTTTTTACTTCTGTTTTTTTAGAAGACTTTAGAGCTCAGTATGTTATTTATATAATAATTCTAAATTAATAATCAAGAAACCAGGGGTAAACAACCAAGCAGAACATAAATAAAGCACAGTGTTCTCAAACAAAGTTCATTAAATTAGTATATTTAATGCATTTGTCACTCCTGTAAACATGTCCCTTGAAACCAAGTGTGGAATACGTCTAATTCAATGGTGTTGGAAATGTTTAAGGGCCGTGACACATCTGCATCAGCATCTGTCTGCCTAGTTTCAGTTTCTTTTTTTGAATGACGAATATCGACTATTGATATCTGCTGATTGACCATTATTTCCTTACATGCAGGTGCAGAATGCATGTGCTAGTTGGCAGTTGCCTGTAGTCCATTTAGTGTGTTCAGGCGACAATACAGTCAGCTTTTATCGCCCCTAGCTCTTTGACGTCAGTTTTCATGAGTTAAAGTGTCTGATCTTTGTTTGTGTTCACTTCAGCAAGTCTCTAAGAGCCAAATAAGCATCACTCTTTTAACCCAAATCAAGTAACGTTTCCTAAAAGACATGTTTCAGAGTGTTGTCAGCATTATGATTTTTTTTTTTTTTATCAAATCACTGTTTGACAAAAATATGCAATTTTATTCATTTTTGTTTTCCCCTCTGCTGTACCGAAAACAAACTGAACAGTGACAAAAGTGAGGTATGTACCGAATGGTCATTTCTTTGTACCATTGCAATACTACTAAATAAGCCTGCACTATATATGGAAATAAAATCAATATTGCAATATGGCTTAGGGTGATCATTACATTGCAAAGCCTATGATTTAATTCAATAAATGTTTATAGTCAAAAAAAAAAATAATAAAAAGTCATTTTAGTGTAACATTAATTTATTTAAATTTTCTTTGAAGCCCTAAAAAAAAAAAAAATCACTCATACCATTCTAAAACAATTAAAGGGTTAGTTCACTCAAAAATTTAAATTCTGTCATTAATTACTCACCCTCATGTCGTTCCACACCCGTAAGACCTTCGTTCATCTTCAGAACACAAATTAAGATATTTTTGATAAAATTCGATGGCTCAGTGAGGCCTGCATTGCCAGCAAGATAATTAACACATTTAGATGCCCAGAAAGCTACTAAATGTTTAAAACAGTTCATGTGACTACAGTGGTTTAGTGGTTTTTAATGTTATGAAGCGACGAGAATACTTTTTGTGCGCCAAAAAAAAACCTATATAACGACTTTATTCAACAATATATAGTGATGGGTGATTTCAAAACACTGCTTTATGAAGCTTCAAAGCTTCACGAATCTTTTGTTTCGAATCAGTGGTTCAGAGCGTGTATCAAACTGTCAAAGTCACACCCCCCAGTGGTGAACCACTGAAATTTCGAAACGCTTATGATGTAACAAAGCCTCGTTTACTGAAATCATGTGACTTTGGAGGTTTGATACAAGCTCCGAACCACTGATTCGAAACAAAAGATTCGTAAAGATTTGAAGCTTCATGAAGCCTGTTTTGAAATCGCCCATCACAAGATATTGTTGAGTAAAGTCGTTATTTAGTTTTTTTGGCACGCAAAAAGTATTCTTATCACTTCATAACATTAAGGTTGAACCACTATAGTCATATGAACTGTTTTAAAAATGTCTTTATTAGCTTTCTGGGCATTGAAAGTGTTAATTATCTTGCTGGCAATAGAGGCTTCACTGAGCCATCGGATTTTATCAAAAATATCTTAATTTGTGTTCAAAGATGAACGAAGGTCTTACGGATGTGAAACGACACGAGGGAGGGTAATTAATGACAGAATTTTCATTTTTGGATGAACTAACCCTTTAATTCTTTCCAAATAGAGCTATTAAAGTCATCTGGTGAAAATTCCTGTATTTGTTCATATGAAAATACATAAATCACAGAACAACAAAACAAATATCGAAATGTTATCGGAAATGTTGCAGTTTTTCCTCCCAATATCATGAAATCTTAAGAGAATGGTGCCATCTCCAATTCCAAATGACTTTATTAACCTAAAGGGATGCGGTGAACAAAACCAAAAACACCCACAAATTAAACGGCTGGACACAAACCCATTAGAACTTTTCTCTCCAAAGTGGAAAATCCAGTAGAATAAATTACATCCTCTAAAGGTTTGGTGAGATTAAGAAATAACAGATGTTTCAAATATGATTGACATGATAAGATTTCCAATTTATATATGCACATATAGGCCCTTCAACACGAGTCGGCATGTTTAGTTTAGACATTCTAATTGACTGACATTCTAATCTTGAAGAAAGATGATTTAGATAGCAACCTGTTCTGACTAAAGGGAGTACAGAGCAAACTCCAGCCTTGATCTTTAAATCAACTGCACTCATTTCTGGAATGATTAAAACATTAAAGGTTAAAGCCCGGGCCGGGAACATCATTTGCGTGTTTCTTCTCACTGCAGGATCACAGCAGAAGTCTGCTATTAATACAGAGAGAGTTCTTCTCTTGCTATGGCTTGGTGTGCTTTCAGTTGACTCAGTTCAATCCTTCCCCATGCTGAGATGTGAGAAGAGGAAGTGTGAGGGGGCAGAAATCTCTACGAAAGGTCATGTGAAAAGAGAGGATCCTTATGTCCACCCAGAATTATATTTTTAAAGATAGCTTTGGGTCTTCTAAAGTTGATCAACTTTGCAAAAAGGAAGTTTTCACTCACAAGAACTTACTGTGAAGAGAAATTGCACAGACCTTGAGCGCACAGTCATGAGGCCGTGACACTAAATTCATTTTACTACTGGTTGTCAGCACTACCCTGATTTATAACGTGGGTTAAAAAACCTACAATTGAAAAAAATATATTTCAACAATGTGTCATGCCATAAATCAGTTTGGTAATTGTGTTTATGACCTGGAAACCAACAGCATTCATACTGCATTCATAAACTCAAATGAAATATATTTGCAGAAAAGACATAGAGTCAGAACACCACAAGACTCAATCTTGGTTCCTTGTTGCATACATGGTTAGTTAATGATAGTTGGACTCAAAGGTTGTTTCCCCAATGGAGAAGCCTGACATTGGAAAGAAAGTGAGAGAACTTGCCGTCTGTTTCGAAAGTTGTCATAGTCTCATATACAACCATTATAATCATTACAAATTGAAGATAAAACGTATATTATATCCAACAGCTTGGATGTGTGGTGGCATGTACAAATAGATCATGACTATCATATGAATTGTGACAATTTACTAAATCAAATGTGGAAAAACATGCCTTTAAATATATCGCAAAAATGTTCTTTGTTTTCGATATTTTCATTTCAGATAGTGTTCAAAATCTGGTATTCATCATATGAAATATTAATGTTTTTATTTTGTTCTTCAAAAAGAAGCATTTCAAATGAAACATTTAATTATGTGTTGAAATACATACGGATCTTCTCTATGCAAATAATCTTTTATAACCCTGGACCTCTTCATCTTTAATACAAATTTCTAAATATATTTAGTTTTGAACCAGCTCGGAAAATCACTCCCTCCGGATGGCTGATAATATTTTGTGAAGCTCAGCTTCACAACTAGAGAACCTCCACCATTTGAATGCATCTAGACAAGCTTCATACCTACATAATGTAGACCAAGAAAATGAGGTTTGTTTAGTGTTCTGTGAAGTCTGTAAGACATAAGAGATTTTATTCAGCCTAAACTTTTCAATAAAATGCACTGGGATAAAAAAAAAGTATCTGCTCAATTCCATGAAAAACCACAAGATGAATTGTAGTTGGAAATGGGCTTGTTTTAATAGGAGCCTCCCAGGTGAACTTGAAGGTAACATTATTGCCCATCACTGAGGTAAAAAAAAAGCCTTTCCGCCTAAATGCAAAACAGACTTCACCATGAAATGCAGGGATGCATTCTTGAGGGAATCAGGATTATAGGGGAATCATTTGAGCTTTTTTTAATAACTTGATCTGCACTTGGTATTAGAAGTAGGAAAATGTTTGAAACATCTTCATTTGCAGCAGTCAGAGTGCATAAAGTAGAGAGAGAACTGACTCGCAGCCAGGCTGCTCAAGTGCAGTGTGAGTGAATTCAAGGAGCACAATTATTTATGGGCAGCTTTTTTGCTGGCTTGCCTGGCACTTTAGGTTGCTACTGCAGGCCAAGAGAGAGAGAAGAGCTCCACTCGATCTCTACTTTCTTAAGGGCCTCTTCTACATGGCCTTGGATATTTAATGAAGAAACAAGTCCCTTCATCACGGCACACAGTTTGGAGGAACAAATGCACTATACCAAAAACCATACAGCAGGGCCATCGATAAGGGGCCCCTCCATTTTGTACCGGGCCCAGGAATTGCTTACTGTAGGCTGGATACAGGCCAGGAAATGGAAGTTGTAATCAACATACTTTCCCTGTTATGATTGTAGGGTCTGGCTGGATTTTATTCATGAGTTGTTGATTCAATTAAAAAAATTAAAGAATTAGTTAACTTTCAAATGAAAATTACCCCAAGCTTTACTCACCCTCAAGCCATCCTAGGTGTTTATGAATTTTTTTCTAAAGTAAGCTTTTCGAACTGCGAGTGTTTTACACTTTCTTCGTAAGTAGAATATGGAAGGTGGTCAGGCGGAAGCTAGATATTTTACTTCATAACTTGTTAAATATGGATTTAGTTTTTTACACAAATGCATCGCTTCGATTCAGAAGGCCTTAATTAACCCCCCGGAGCCATGTGGAATACGTTTATGATGGACGGATGTGGATGGAGACACTTTCTTCAGCTTTCTTCATACTCGTGACCCCTGTTCACTGCCATTATAAAGTTTGGATGCGTCAGGATATTTAGATTGTGTTCATCAGAAAGAAGAAAGTCATATACACCTAGGATGGCTTGAGGGTGAGTAAAGCTTGGGGTAATTTTCATTTGAAAGTAAACTAATCCTTTAAGAAGATAAATAGGGTTAATTTTGATTGTGTGGATTATCCAATGATCTGTTTGAAGCAGGTTTAACTGTTTGGCTGACCAATGGGGAAAAAAAAATAAGAGAAGCCTAATGGCACATAAATTTGCCACACTACCGTTCGGAAGTTTGCCGTCTGTACGATTTTTTTATGTTTTTGAAAGAAGTCTCTTATGCTCACCAAGGCTACATTTATATGATCTACAGTAAAACAGTAATATTGTAAAATATTATTAAAATTTAAAATAAACTTTATTATTATTATTAATATTTGAATATATTTTAAAGAGTAATTTATTCCTGTGATGGCAAAGCTGATTTGCTTTTAGCAGCCAATACCCAAGTTAGGATCAGTTTCACATGATCCTAAAAATCATTTTAATATGCTGATTTGGTACTCAATAAAATGTCTTATTATTATCGATGTTGAAAACAATTGTGCTGCTTATTCTAAAGATGAAAGGTGTGTGTGTATGTGTGTTTCCTGGGAATTGAACCCACAACTTTGCCATTGTTAGTGCAATGCTTCACCAGAACCACTTTAGGTATAAATAGTAAGAGAAAAATTTAACAAAACATGTCAGAACTGCAACAGAAAACAGTTCACTGTTTAACTTCTTTGCGGTTTGAAAATTGGTTATCGGATTTCTTACAGTTTGTTTGTATAAACACATCCCCATTTGTACACTTGAGCCAGTTTTATACATTGGTGAAAAGTGCCTGAAAGCGCCCGTCATCATGAGATGAATGGGAGTGATCATATAAGTCAGAAAATTGGACACATTTGGACATCTGTGATTTATCTGTCTATCAACTCAACAGATAAGAATAAAAGCAGCCAAAGCCTGCCCGGCGACAGCCGTCTGCGATGTCAGGTTAAAAGCTGGGTACTTGTGGACACATTTAACGGGAGACACCATATTTAATCCTTCACCCCATCACCACTCGTTCCGCAGTACACTGACCCCTGTCACACCCAAAGAGGATTATTGAGGAAGTTCAAAACCTTTAGTTGCTTTTCTGGCCTGTAATTCTTAATTGACCGATGGCTGTCTGCGCTTAACTGATGGCTTATAACGAACTCAGACCCACTCGTAGATGTATAATCCATGCAATAAATCTACTCTGATTCCACTCGCATCCCGTAAACATTCTTAGGCATGTGTCAGTAATCTAATATTCCAAACTTCTCATGCTGTCGGCAGATATTTACAGCTTGTTTGTTAGTTTGGTGCAATGATCATGTCTGTACTCATTTTGCTCAGTTAACCAGCTACATGCTTGAGCGTAATGAGACTCTCACATTCATCTGACCCCTCAAGCAGCATCTGTCCTTTATAGTGACCATGGATCAAACCTCGGTACTACATGATACACACTGTAGTGGTAGGTAGGAGGGAAATCTTTGCTGAACTTTTCTGCTTCACTTCACCATGAGGTTTCCTTTACCCTGGCTATTGTCGGGTCAAATACTTTTAATTGGATTAGCTAGATGATAAAATTATGATTCTAATGAAAGCAGAGCAGGCCGTCATCTCAACAATCTTGATTTGTTTTTTACAATTACTACAACCAAAGATACTATACATGTGAGCATGACAAAAAAGAAATAATATTTGCTAACAATTGAGTACACTCTTAAAAACTAGGGTTTATTGGCATATGGTTCCATAAAGAATCTTTAACATCCATGGTACCTTTCCATTTCCCAAAAGGTTCTTTTTGGTTGTTTTAGTAGAAAAGGGTTCTTTACATTATTAAAATGTTCTTCACACTAATGGCGCTTTACCACTGCGTGGTACGACTTAGCTCGGCTCGGCACAGCTCGGCTAGGCTTGCTTTACTTTTGGCTTGCTTTTCCACTGCAGTTTAGTACCGCTTCAAAGTGGGACTGATCGTGTAGTTGAGCCGCCTCTACTGCCGTGGATCCGCTCCTCGGCTACCAACAAGTCTGTACCTCGTCTACTGACCACAGCTATTTATTTTTTCAACGGTCGTTTAAAGCAAGTCGTTTTAAAAAGTAGCGTGAACAAATGATATTGTGGTGGCTGTTACTGACTATTTAAATCTAGTGGGTTTGGTGTCTCGTGTTTCAAATCTAATGATGCTGGTAGAGACGATTCTCTCTGACCAATCAGTGATCTGCAGTGTTTACACGTCACATTCAGTATCGGTACGGCACGCTTGGAACCTCCACAGAGGTGGCACTATTTAAGCGAGCTGTACCCTGCCGTACCGAGCTGTAGCATGCAGTGGAAAAGCGGCAAAAAGCGAGCCGTACCTAACCGTACCATGCAGTGGAAAAGCGCCATAAGAAAAAAGTGGTTCTTTTAAAAACTGTTAACTGAAAAGTTTACAATTCATTTATGGTATTGCTGCAAAAAAAAAAAAAAACCTTTCGGGACATTTATTTTTAAATGCAAACTCTTAAGTCAATTTCAAACTGATCAAGACTTTCACAATAAAGTAATTTTATTTCATGATAATGATATATAACGCAATATAGTTGTTTTTGTTATTTTATTTTATCTTTGTAATTAAACATAAGAACAAGATGCAAATAACATACCATAGGAAAAATACAACATAAAAAAGATATTTTTTCAGGTACAGTAGGTCTACAGTAGGTGAAACATTTTTCAGGTACAGTAGGTATATTTGACAATAGCACAAGTAAGAAATAAACAAAACACTGCATTTCCTCTGGTTTTTTTGTGTGTTTTTTTTAAATCAGAGGATATTTTCAACCAAACAGCAAGTTAATTTAATATGTTTAACATAAGAAAAAAAAAAGTACATTTACAGTACATTTTTGAATGTTGATGCAAAATGGACAGTTTCTACTGAGTAATGGAAATTAATCGAAACTCTAATGCCATTTTTGCTACTAAGAATCACTAGTCTTGGACTTGAAACTTAACAGGCACATAAAAGGCCCATAAAATTATACCAAAATTCATGATGTTGCATAATTTTATATCACCAAATCACATTCATATCTGATATACTGTCCAAACCTACTCTAAAAATACATTAAATAACAAATATCACATCAAATATTATGGCTAACACAACTTAACTTATAATCAAGATACGCAAATATTTTTTCCCAGGCAATTTTTTTGAGAACAGCTTTGATGTTAGTAATGTTGTTTCAACATACAGACTTGTGCGAGATGTGGCCTAGCGGATCTCTTCTCCTTATCGCTTTCTGCCTCATCTCTCACTTTCCCTATCTATACAATTGAGAAACGTCCAATAACAAAAATAATACAAACAGCAGTTAACCCTATTACCCCTGACAGTCGCCTCTGAACAACTTTATCAGAACAGAGGTAGAGAACGCAACTCGCCTCAAGCTGAACTGTTACAAGCACAGAAGAACACCACAGCAAACTCTCTGACGCACAAAGAAAGTTTTTTGCATCCTCTGTTCAGGAGTATGAAAGTAATGAGGTGTCAATATCAGATCGTGATAATCATCTCTCTGCTTTGACGCCATGCAGCCACTCTGTCTATCAGTCAAAGAACGCTTCATCTGATTTTAATAGTATTTGCAAGATAAATATCACATGCAAAACGGCAAATGGGAGAGGATGTGGACCGTTTGAGCATATCAGACTCTTAACTGCCACGTTTCATCTCCCCTCATCTAATAGAGTTCTTCATCTGGGAAGGCAGGTTTGAAGAAGAAAAGAGTGAATTTGCTTTCAAACTTCATAATCAGACTCAATGAGAACGCATCACTGGTGCCGAATGAGAAAGGGAAAGTACAAGAAAGGAAAGAAAGAATGAACCGTCGGCCTCATTCCACCAGTAAACTCAGATTTGAAGTTAATGATGTGCAGCCACTTTGTACTGTAATAGATGCCACAACAAATGAATCACACTTTCGTCGAGACCGTGTTTCTCCATATAAAACAGGGCAGGAACTGTATGGCATCAAACTAAGTAGCTCTTTATTATTTTATTATTCTTTCACTAAACGTATGTCTTCCTTCCTCCGTTCTATTTTTTTTTTTATATAAGATCTTTAGTTTTCTCTAATCAGCTACATCTGATAGCTAGAGCATTACTAATGATTGATTGTATATTCTGTTCTACCATTACACTTAAAAATAAAGGTTCCAAACAGTGGTTTTCGCAGGAATGCCATGTTTGGTTCAAGAACAGTTCTTAAAAGAACTGATTTTTCATAGTGTGAAGAACATTTTAATATAACACCAGTTGGGACGTTTTGTAAAATGCTATTAAAATCAAAAATCTGTGATTTGTTAATTCTCTTTAATCGCTATTTAAAGGGGTGGTTGATTCTGATTTAACTTTTTTTAACTTTAATTAGTGTGTAATGTTGCTGTACAAAGGGATATATTTTCTTTTAAAGAATTTTCTGTTTAAGGACTTCAACAAACGGCTGGTAGGGACTACAACGAGCTTCTTCTCAGGCTAGTGACATCATTAACCTTAAAATTTACATAAATCCTGCCCCCGAGAACATGCAACAAAGGGGGCGAGGCCATGTTGGGCTGCTTTAGAGAAGAGGAAGAGTTGCTGTAGTAGAGTGTTGTTGCCATGCCATCATTTTACGCCAAACTTCTTCACAAACGAGGGTCAGTTTGCACAAAAGATTAACATGACGGCACATGATGGTCAATGAGTTGAATCAGCTCCACAGCAACTACATACATTTATCCACTAACCGTTCAGAAACGTCCAGATGCATTCTATAAGTTGTAACTTCTTCCTGAGTCTCTCCATCAGTGTCCGACTCCAGTTTGAACAATGTAAGGCTGAACACCGTTACTGACAATCGTCATTTTGGCTGCGTGAGATTCTCCAGCTTTGTTGTTGTTGAGCAAAAGAAGCGCGAGCTGTTAAAGCTCCGCCCTCTTCTGGAAAGCAGGCAGGGAGCAGCAGCTCATTTGCATTTAAAGGGACACACAAAAACGTGTTTTTGCTCACACCCAAATAAGGGGAATATTTTATATGCTATTATAAATTATTTGTGGAGTATTTTGACCTGAAACTTCACAGACACATTCTGGGGACACCAGAGACTTATATTACATCTTGTAAAAGAGGCATTATAGGTCCCCTTTAATTGACAAAAGTACAAAGAAAAGATTTTCAATGTTTTCACTGATCAACTTAATTATATTTTGTAAATATATACAAATTTTGATTTCGATGACTGCAACACACTCCAAAAAAGTTTGGACAGAGGCATGTTTACAACTCACATCATCTTTCCTTTTAGTTACACTTTTTAAATGTTTGGGAATTGAGGATACTAATTGTTGCAGTTTTGCAAGTTGAATTTTTGCCCAATCTCTGGTACAAGACAGCTGCTCAACAGTCTGTAGTCATAGGCAGCCATGCACATCCCTTCTACAGTGTAGAGTGTCTAAAAAACACTCTGTTTTAGCACATGCAGAATGAGGCCTGGATGTCTTGCTTCCCAGGAAAGATGTCATCTTGATGGCAGTGCATGTCTCTATACAATCCCAATATACGCCTCCACACCCATACCATTTTGCACTGATACACCCCCATACAATGGCAGATGTTTGCTTTTGCGCCTGTCGCTGATGAAAGTCTGGATGGTCTCTTTCGTCTTTGGGACTGAGAATTCAATGTCCGTTTTTCCCAAAAACAAGCTGAAAGGTGGACTCATCTGACCACAGCAGACATTTCCACTGTCTTTTAGACCATCTGAGATGAGCTCAGGCCCAAAGAAATCGGCAGCTTCTCTCCATAGAATTTATGTATAGCTTATAGCGTAACAGATTCAAATTGAAAAAGTTAATTTGTATCCTTGTTGTGTACTGTGTATTTGTATCCTTGTGCATTCAATTGACTATAAGAAGCCTTACAGTAAGAATTTGGCATTCAAATAGGGCTTCTTTTTTTTTTTACTATATTTTGTAATGGAACTAGTAATTAAGCAAAAAGTGCACTTACATCTCTTCTTGACTGCAACGACTGATGTGAGCAAAGAGCTTACAGAGAATTTATAAAAAGAGTAAAGAGACAAATGACTTCTCTGTAAAGTGAAGGAAAGGAGGTGATGGATTAACCAATGGCATGGGAATCTCCAGCTCAGTGAAGTATCTAACATTAGCATTTTATGGAGAATGCTTCCCCTCAGAGCGTCTCTCCCAGGGAGCCAGTAACGGCGATGGCTGTCATGGAAAGCTTGGGTTGTTCTTCAAAGTCAGCTGGCAGCAGGACTCAGTGTTCATTCTTTGACTCGCTCTGTGTGCGCAATGAGAATTTGGCCCGAGAACAACAACTTAGAGCCAGGAATCCAAAGAAGCAACAAACAGTCTAAGAGCAAAACAAGGAACCCTGCACTGAGCCCCCCGCACAGGCCCTGTCAGACACACTGGCCCCAGGCTTACACTTGCTATAATTCGCTTCTTCCTGCTGCCTCTACACACAACCACATTCTGCAGCTGATACTGCTCACTCGCCTGCCATCACATTAATCTAAAATAGCTTCAAGGAATGGTTGGAGACTTTTTTTCTGATTTACACAAATATTTACTTGCCTGCAAATTACCAAGGAAGGGTGTATGAACATGGAACTGAGTTTCCACACTGAAATTTTCAATCTGAAAGAAAATTAAAGTCTTTATACTACAATAAATAAATAAGGACAACTTGAGCAGGACGTTTCTCAGTGATACGCTACTCAGATTGTCGTACAATACGAGATGTTGCAACTGTAATTCCTCAACATCAGTATTAACAAGTGTATGTCCAACAAACCGAAGTGTATATTTATAATTTGCACATGTAGGAACTGCATTCACTGTATCAATAACTAATGCATACGTTAACCAAGCACTAACGTGAATGACTGATGTAATAAAGTTTGTAAAACAAATCTTGCTCCATCCTTTATCATTACTCAGAGTAGTAAGAACAACAGACAAACTGAATTAATGGACAATTTTAGGTAATAGTGGGCCACAGCTGATTAGCAAAAGTAACACAGTAATAACATGAGTTAGCCGGTTAGACCTACACATTATAAAAAACACTGAACTACGTATTTTAAACACCCGGTAGAAAATATATACAATCAGAAATTAATCATACTTACAGGTTGTGATTCTAAGGAGCAAGTTGGTCCAAATAAAGTGGGTACTGTCCCAACTTTAATGGATAAGCGTTTGTAAATCCTACTTAGACCTCACGGAGATATGAGAAGCAGTAATCAAAAGGTTGCTGTTGTATCGTTGTGGTAATTTTAACCACGGACTCTTCATATCCTCATCCTTTGGAAGTGTTTACAAAGAGAATATGGACAGCAGAAAACAGCATCTTCTCGACATGTACACAACACGAACAGCTAGCTACATTGTTTGAGGGTGGGTCAAGTTATTCGCGGGCGGACAACGTAAAACATAGGCGGGCATTAGGCAAATGTGTTACCCAGTGATGTGTAGCCGTCACGGAAGTGGGATTTGAATTCCCGATGACTCGTTTAGGCTGTTCAGAGTCAATTCTTTCTTTTGAGAGACAATAACTTTATTTATCGTGCACTTTCGGCTTCACAACTTTGCAGATTTACATTCACAGACAGTTACATTGCACATTACATGAAAGGTAAAATTCGAAAAAGCATAATAGAAGCACTTTTAAAAAAAAGACTTTTATTCAGCAAACTGATCAAATATAACAGTGAAGACATTTATAATGTTACAATATTTCTATTTGAAATAAATGCGGTTCTTTTGAACTTTCTATTTCATGGTTTCCACAAAAATATTAAGCAGCACAACTGTTTTCAACATTGTGTTTCTTATGCACAATTATTAGCAGTATATTAGAATGATTTCTAAAGGATCGCGTGACACTGAAGACTGGCGTAATGATGCAGAAAATTCAGCTTTGCCGTCACAGGAATAAATCACATTTTAAAATATATTAAAATAAAAAAGTTATTTTAAATTGTAATAATATTTCAAAATATTACTTTTTTACTGTATTTTTAAATCAAAGAAATGTAGCCTTTGTGACCATAAGAGACTTCTTTCAAAAACATTA
>RJVU01079805.1:1021063-1046393 GCA_003731715.1 Anabarilius grahami
ACATTTTGGGCCTAATTGTGCAGCGCAACTAGAAAGCACAAGAAACCTGGAGTTTAAAAAAAATAAAAAACTTTTTCAGTACCATGACAATAGTCCAGCTTTTTCAAAATAATGTTGTTTTTTTCTTTCTAAAAAGTAATGTTGAAAAGCCCTATTCATTCTAGTAAATCAGTTAATTCAGAGGAATTATGTAAATGAAAACTATTCACCAATTCAAGTACCTGTGCTGCATTTTAGGTCTTCTTTAATATGTGTGGAATGTCTATTAAATGCTGGTGTTCTTCACTCAGTACCAGCTTTACATTAAAGTACTAGCTTTACCGACAAATACAACTAGGCATAGTTTTTCCAAGCAAGCTCCTCAAAGCAGCATGACTATAGCTGAGCTATTTTAAATGATTAGTATTTGGACTGTGTTGTGTACATGAAGCCCTACAGCCCCACAGAAACTCAAAAACACAAATATCTGGCTGCGAGCTCAGAGCAGTGGTACGGGCATAACGTGACAGAGGACCCTGAAGCTCATCTCTCAGATGGCCAGCCAAATGGAATTCCGAGCAGCGGTCAAGTCAAGCCCTGAAAAACAAACACCACTGGGCATGTGTCAGCTCTCAAACACACGCACACATGAACATGTACAACTGATGCCTCAGTTCTGTTTGAGAGGAGCATGTTTTCGACAGTATTGAGGCGGGCTGGGGGAGAAGAACTTCTATATCGCTTGACATAGGGTCTTATTTGAAATTCAATGTAAATTCAAGTGAGAAATAGTGTTTTAGAAATGTTCTAAATTGGAGTAAATGAAACAAAGTGTGTTTTTTTTTTGTTTTTTTTGAAGAGAGTGGTCTGGTGATTAATAAATGCTTACTGACACATTCTACAGATGTGTGACATTTCCCGAACCCGTTCCCCCTTCTTCTCTCTGTTTCCTGGTGTCCCTATCAATGAAGTGGCAAAAAGGCCAAAAACTAAAAATTTACTTTACTGTTTGGTGTCTTAGGGAACCCAAACGGACATTTGAACACTCAAGATTCAAATGTGCTCCATGACAAATGTTACAGTACCTCAACAACACCTGTCAGTGGGTTTAAAGTAGCGACAACTGTTTTTCTTTTGTATTGTAACGTACACCAGAGTTTAACGGATTATGGAAAAAGTTAAAATGCAGGGCAGGGATTGGTTCTATTCATTGATTGTTGATTGGATGTTGAGATGTGGGAGTTGCACTCAAAAAGTAGAAGCAGATCAGAGTAAAAGATTGGAGGAGAAAGAGAGAAGTCTGTTGTTTCATTGGAAGATCGAGATATGACATTTAAAAAAAATATTACGGGGTCAAAATTTAACGTGTATTTAACTCTTTCCCCGCCATTGACGGAATTTTTCATCATTTATAAGACAACGCTTCCCTGCAATTGACGGAAACTTCTGGCTTTCCATGTTTTCACTGTGATAAAGTAGGGGGTGCTATTAGGCATCTTCTGAAAGAAAACAGAATCTCCAGATCGAAACTCAGGCAAAAAAAAAAAAATAATAATAATAATAATAGGCTCGCCACAAGGTTGAGAAATCGCCGACAAATGCCCGAAATCACAGGCAAATCGGTGCTCGTTCACGCGAGTGAAAATCACGCAGTGTGAATGAGCAAAGACGCGATCTGAGAGAATCGCCGACAAGTCGCCGACGCCCATGAGATATTTGGCATGCTAAATATCTGGACCTGTTGGCGATTCAAAATCCTGCTGTGTGAAAAGTGTTCTGACTGAAAACTACATCGTCAATGACCGACAGCCAATGAGAGAGCAAGATACAGAGCAGCTGGGAGTTCAGCGAGGAGTTATAGACCATGTATATAGTTCCTCGCGTCTCCCCAACCATTTCCTCCATATTCTTCTTTTCTTTTTCTTGTTTTCGCTGCAAATCAGCGCACAGGCAATTCGCATTGCAAGCTTCTTGCAGACTACCATTTTTAATAATAATCCCAGTCTCACGTGAGAACTCCGGTCTTGCACGCGTGATATCGCGTTGTTTCCTTGTCACATCTCGCGTGTGTTTGGTTGTGAAACGTAGTTTGCGTGCCAGACAGAGTTGTCGGCGATTCTTCCTATTGTAAGATCATGTAGTGTGAAACCTTCTGTCGCCGATCCATCGTGCAGTGTGAACACAGCAGCGACTGAATGCTGGCCAAGATAGTCATGCAGTGTGAAAAGAACAGTGACCAGACTACTTTGAAAATCGTGCAGTCTGTACTCGGCTTTAGGAATAGTGAACACACACACATACACATACACACACACACAAACTGCAAACCTTGCTCGAGGGCACCTCGGTCATTTCCTGCTGATATTGAGAATCGAACCCGCAACCTTCTGGTTACCTGTCTGACTCTCTAACCATTAGGCTATGACTGCCCAACAAGTTTAAAGTTGTACCAGGATGGAATCGAATTCACAATCATTGGGTCAAGTGCCTGTCACTCAGATATTTATGCAACAAAATATTCTGGGGGCCATGACAGTTTTGTGAAAATAACCGAAAATGCTGATGGTGGCGAGCAACTTTTTAAAAAAAAAACGCTGCCGGGGAAAGAGTTAACATGCATTTAGAAAAATAGATAAGGTGAAATTTCATTTCATGGTGACTTCAGTAAGGTCAGAGAAACATATTACAATAATCTGTAAGGTTAAAAATCATACAAACCACAAGGGTTAAAAAAAAATAAAAATGTAAATAATTAAAAACGTTAAAGTGTCTTCATGTCACCTGCTTAACAAAACAGCAAATCACAGTCTCATATAGATTATCATCTATCTGTCTCTGCTGTGAGTTCATGCACCTTATCTATATGTGAGTGTATTTAACAAAATGTTTCTGAAAAAAGACTAAGCTAACATCAGATTTCAAGAATATTGGACTTCCAACTACACAGGACACAAAAGTGGAGAGTTTGATGGAATGATTCAGAGAATAGGTTTGCGAGGAGATGTACAGTGGGGAGACAATGTGTGTGAGTGGCGCTATGAGCCGACACACACACACTCTTAGCGCGGTGCTGGCTCCCCTCCTGAGGCAATCATTACAGGGATTTGTTCTGCTTGCACTTATAGTTTTAGCAGATCAATCGGAGAAGCATGCGCTAAAACCCATTATTAGTTCTAAGGGCAAAATCTTAGTTAAGGGTGGAGGGGGTGGATTGTCCACACTGCTGCTTATTTGAAACATGGCTCCTTCAGAAGCATCCATGACTGTGAACAACATTCCCCAGAGATGAATGAGAAAATCAATTAGGAGGTGAGAAGCGTTTAGTGCTATCAGTACATGCAAAAACAAATTCATTAAGTGTAATGGAGGCGCCTGCCCTCAGAGATCTCACTGCGACTGAAATAACTGGCATATGTTTTATAACATCATAACATTGAGACGATACAATGACAGAATCAGAATGGACATTTGACATAAGTCTTCATGCAAATCTAAAATGTAACCTTGCTTCAAAACCTAGAGAGGAAGCCTACGTATGTGCGTTCCTGATGCAAAGGTAGTAGGAATATTCCGGGTTCAGTACAAGTTAAAGGTTTAGTTCACCCAAAAAAGAAATTCCTGTCATCAATTACTCACCCTCATGTCATTCCACACGTAAACAGCATAGGAGAATGACAGGGGAGAGACGAATTTGTTGAATAAAGTCGTTATTTTTGTTTTGTTTTGCATGAAAAGTATCCTTGTCGCTTCATAACATTAAGGTTGAACAACTATAGTCAATTTAACAATGTAACAATCTGACAATTTAACAATGTTTTTAC
Organism: Anabarilius grahami; assembly: GCA_003731715.1. Taxonomy (NCBI): domain Eukaryota; kingdom Metazoa; phylum Chordata; class Actinopteri; order Cypriniformes; family Xenocyprididae; genus Anabarilius; species Anabarilius grahami. Next base: position 1,024,864 of record RJVU01079805.1, read on the forward strand.
TACTTTTCTGGTCCTTGAATGTGGTAATTTCGTTGCTTCGTTAATTTCGTTAATTTGTGTTCCGAAGATGAATGAAGGGTTTGGAACAACATGAGGGTGAGTAATTAATGACGGAAATTTCATTTTTGGGTGAACTAACTCTTTAAGCTGAACTGTCAGAATTTGTGGCATAAAGTTTATGTGTTCCAGTGAGGCACTTACAATGATAGTGCCAATTAGTAAAAGTTAAAATACTCACTGTTTAAATAGCCAAACGACAAACTATTTATTTATTAAAAAAAAACAAAAAAAAAAACTTACTAACCTTTTTGTGTAGTTACATTCAATTTTACAACTTCACTGCCATGACAAAATAACTTTAAAATTTTTGACAGCTCAAATACAGTAATACACAAGGTTCTACAGAAGGACTAATGCACAGTAAGTGCTTTTATAAAATTATAAGCTTTACATTTCTATGTACTTCAAAATCCTCCAAAAACTGACGATATTCTTTTGCATTGTAAATGCCATTACCATTTTTACCTATTTGTGTTGTAAAGGGGCACTAAATTACAACATATGTGCTATAAATATTTGGGCATTGCATCATTAGACGACGGACTATATGCACGGAGCGTTCTTTAGAACTTCCGCAATAATATAAGCCAGCTCGAAAACTTCCGGTGAGATGTCATTTGCTGTGTTGAGCATCAGTAGTGTAATACTTAGTTTATAATCAGAATATAGTCACTTAAATAGTCAGGCATAGCATTAATTTAGTTATTCAAACGTAAGACAGCATAATAAATAAATAAAGACTTTTAAAAATTAAATATTTATTGTGCACTTTAGTTAGATTACTTGAATAAAATGTGTGTTTTTACCAGTGTGCTGAAATCATTGATCTTGCGCTGCACTGACTGACAGCTGCTGTGATTACAAAGGGAAAGCGTGGCGCTCGCAATAAGAAAAGTTATTGTTTTTCATAAGATTTTTTGAGTATTTCATACTTCACCTTGACAAAAATGTATTTTTAAACCTAGTTATTTTATAATGTTTAATATTTAGTCAAAAACAAAGTGAAAAATGATTAGAGGAAATGGCTGATATATACGCAAATAAATGCTACTTTGCCGCCAACTGCTGGTTAAAGTGGTAATTATTGTCTTTTTTATTTTTAAATAAGTGTTTTCTATCTAATGTTGAATTTCCTACATTTTTAAACGTTCGGTTTTACAATGGGGACAATCTAAGAAGGATGAACAAATAATGTTTGTGGTCATCACATTAAAAATAACATTTGAAGTGCTGGGGGAAATATGTGTGTGTGTGTGTGTGTCTAATTACTGACACGGCGTTTTTAAACCTCCCAATAGCTTCGTCTTTATTGCAATCAATAAAACTGGTTTATTGGCAAATTAGGTAAATGTGATAACTGCATTAAAATATGAATACAACATTAAAAAGTCAAACATTGATGGTTTTGTGTCGATTTTCAGCGACTACAGAATGAACAGCTAACAGTTCACCGGAAATGCCCGAGCTGGCTTAACAACAACCAGGAAGTAACCGTGCATATAGCCTATTTGAAATGTAACTACGAACATTATTTTTCACAGAAGCCTCTGATCAGGAGTAATGGTTGGAATAAAACAGTACATTTAATTGAATGCATCAATAAACTCATGTGTTTCCTGACAGAATTCAATGCTTTAGACATTATGTGGCTATTCAGCACAAAGCCAATCTAAACTGCTTTATTATGCATCACTCTGTGTTGCTTATTTCAATTTTTGTACTAGCATTTATTTATATGCTTCCTAGTTATTTTTATTTGGTACAAAACACTCAAAAACTATTTTTAAAATTATTAATTTTATGTTACTCCATGATTAAGTATCGTATTTCAATGGAAAAGTACTTTTACCGTTAGTTACATTACTAAGCTGTGGACTGTACGTTCCAATTAAAGTAAGAACTTATGAATTGCTGGAGCAACCCCACATAGGTAGTTGGACATGAAGGGCTGAAAATTAAGACATATTTGTGACGTCAGCCAAAAAGGTTTGAATAATGTACACGGATCATTCAGTAACACAAGGAATGTGTATTAAGAAACTAAATAGTCAATTTTGATGTATATTGGCATTAAAGACATTTCCACTTCACATTCCCCTTGACATCCGGTACAATTCACGCATTTCAGTCTCTCAAGATCTGGAGGAGGCTGCTTAGGGTGTCAGATGAAGCCTGCCCTGGAAACCAATGACACACTGCTTCCTTGAATCAAGTGAAAGGGGCAGTCAGGTGGCGATCTGCAAGTATGTGATTGTTACGTAACTGAACACATGTTCTGTTGTTGTTGTTTGTTTTGTTTTTTTTATCTGCTGGGCTAATTGAGCAAAAGTGAGTTTGTTTCATAAAGGGAAAGGCAGTGAGATGGGAACCAGGTCTTACATCACAGAGATGACATTGAGTCCTGCCCCTGGCCTCTCTGACACTTAGGTCAGCTTATGTAAGCAACCATCTCTCCTTCCCTCTCTTTACGTCAGGAGTGCACTGAGGCAGCTCTTTAAGTGTACAGAATGTAAAGCACCCAAAAGTTACATAAAAGAATAAAATGAACTGGTAAGCCCAGCTCATACCACGTTAAGCCTCAGAAAGACAAAAAAAAACACATGTATGAGGTCAAAACCATATGAATACTACGGTCTAAAAATACATACTCTTCCACTTGGTTTCTATTCTATGTCATAATAATTGGGAGCCCCACCTACTGGGAAATCTCATTGGTCTAAATTCTTTCTTCTCATAATATTAAACATCAAATGTTTTCTGATTGTCTACTGCTATTGATGTCACGCAGCATTAGAAAAACTGCAGTGTTAGATTTCATAAAGAAAGAGTTAATAAGAAAAATTAGGAAAGATAGTAAAAGCAAAAAAAATGATGTTTACATTTACCTGATTCTATTTCAGGAGCAAAAATGAATCACCAGATGATCACAGACCTGAATGTGAAAGACGAGATATGGATGAGGACTTGGTGACATAAGGAAAATAATTTACATTGCAAATAGATACATTTTGTTCATATGAAAAATACAGTAAAATATAGCATTAAAAATATTTTAAATAACATTTTTCTTCAATAATTACTATGCATATTGTAACTCATATTATTCCACAATGATTATTTGTACTTGCTTACGACAAATTGATTCATTTGCCACATCCGCAGGACGTTCATAAAAATGTTATAATGAAATACTGACAAAAAAACATTCATGTAGTTATAGTTCAATATATACATTCAATATAGTTGTTTTGTTATTTTATTTTATCTTTATCTCGTCAAGACAGGCTTTTTAGACAGCGCAAGAACTCAACTTACTTAACTGACAGTTTGTGCTAAATTTCAATAACATCAAATATTCACCATGCTTCATTTTCAAATTCATGCATATTTCTAATGTGTCAAAAACTTTTTATCAATCCTGTGCTCCGCGGCTCTATTTACACACTGTGATCGCTATCGATATAGACACTTTATTTCTTCGCCACCATATATAAAATCTTTCGCCATAATAATTGTACTCCAAACTTTCTAGGACAATGAGCTCCAAAATAATAGTGAATTCATTTAAACAACATAAATAGAAAACTTAAAAAGAAGACGAGGAAAGACAAACAAAAGAAAAAGTTCCAAAATGCTAATTATGAGGTTCCACTTGTCTGTTTGAGGAACATGATGCAGCCGGCATCCTGTTTGAATGTGCAGGTAGGAGGTGGGGGGTCTGTTTCCTCTCCAAGGGCCTACAGACGCACTCCCTACCCACATAGTGTCTCTTTTGTTCTCTGATAAATTGACACTGCCAGTTCCCCACGTTGCCAAGACATGAGGAAGACCGCCGGGAAAAAGAAGTAGGAGCAGCGGCACTACATGTGATTGGTATCACTTCTGACTGGCTTCTCTTTATGTTTTTATCTGCACTGTCTCCACAGGCATTAATTTCAAAGCTCTGATTGAGGGTGCTAAGACAAAAAAAAAAAAAATCATTGTGTTCAGTCAGCCATCCATATCATTGAATAAGTTGTATCCTGCCAGATAAGCCAACAGTCTAAACGCTCATCAGTCATACAATTCCTAACTTTTATTATTTACATAAGGTTACAAAAAAGGCCAGCTGACAGTACAATGAACCATAGAGAAATCAATTGCAGAAACAGGGACATACTCTCTTTTCTTTTTAAAATAAAGCATTTTACTCTTTGAAAAGTATTTCTCAAAATATCAGTGTATCCTGAACAGTATTATTTTAGTATCATCGACATACTATTTTGTTAATATTTTGAATTAGATGTTTATATTTTATTTTAATTTTCGTAACATTTTAAGTATTTTTTTTTTTTTTTATTAAGTTTTAGCTTTAGTTATTTTAGTACTTCAACTTAAACTTCAACTTAGCTAAAATAAAATAAGTTCAATAATTTTTATATTTAATTTTTTTCAGTTAAAGTTTATTTTATTTCAAGTCATGAAAATGTTTTGTTTTTTATGGTTTTAGTTAATGATAACAACCCTGATTCTTTCATTGGCTCATGAAAAAAAAATTATAATAATTTGGCTCCTATGACACGTTTTGCAATTAAACCGAGGAAAACAAAATCATTCCATGACATTTTTGCCTCAAAACCCTATTTTTCAAGCAGTGCAGGAGAAAAGCATCATGTGATTTTCAGAATCTCCAGCCAACAAGCAGTGAAATACGACTCAAAGAAGTCTAGCTGAAAGCTGGCAAAGTTTCTGTGCCGTTGGAATGACTACACTAATAAATGAAATACTCATAAATTCTTCGTGGCCAGTGGGCATAAATAAATCCAAAAATCTGTTACATTCACCTCTGTGTGACGACCCTCTCTTATGTAATCGGTAAAATTATTTCTAAGAACATTATGAAAGCCTTTCTTTATTTGTCTATGGAACACAAAAGGTAAATGTTTGAAGAATATCCTGGACAAACTTTTCTTTTTAATATAATGAAAGTGAATGGAAACTGGAACTGTCAAGGTACAAAAAGACAAAAATGCTTACCGAATGAAAACAAAAATTCTCAAAAAAAAAATCCAATTTTTGAACCATATATTTTCAGAACTGATCGGAGCAAACTCACTGACTTAACTTGTTGTGACCGGATTATTAAAAAAATGTCAATCATTGATAGTGATACCAACATTTTGGCAACCAAAAATATTCAGTTTTAGATTTAATAAAAGGAATTTTCAGTTTGAGAGGACCGAAACCATTGTTTGAAAGAGACATGTTTAATTAGTGTTTCTCCAATGATGCAGTAAACATGGAAACACTTTACCTTGACCAAAAAGGACAGTTTTTTTTATTTTTTTATAGTTTTTGTTTTAGTTTATTTTGTTTTAGTATAGTTTGTTTTAGTATAGTTTTGCACACTGCATGTTTACAGAGGAACCAGAAAGGTAATTCAATGTCCAATGAAAACTACATTTAGGTGGATTCACCTTTGCCTTTTAACTCTGTATTGTGCAGAACAGAAATAACCTGATCCAATTTTAACCACAAGAGCAAAGTAAATCTAACGTCAGGGAATGTATGTATCTGCAATGCATCTGGGTTAATGACAAGATGCACATTTTTGTCCTGAGCCATACATTTATTTAAAAAAAAAACATAAAAAAAAATTCATTACATTTTAATTAAATACATAAAAAAAATGTATAGTACATTTTCTAAATAAATTTTTAAAAAAGGTATGATAAGAGAACAAAACTATTCTATTATCTTAAATATAGTTAAGCATAATATTTTATTACTATTTCTCAGAAAAAGTTACCTACAAACCTGCAAACAAAACTTAAATAGAAAGGATCCCTGCAGACCCTAATGACTGATCGTCAAAGTCAGTAAGTCTCTTAAAACATCAGAAAATTAACATCAGGTAAGTTCAGGCTGTAAAATACTCTCCAAAAGCTTAATGATATTCATAAATTAATAATGGGTGATATTTGAAAAATATATTTAAAGGGTCCCTATTATGCTCATTTACAGGTTAAATTTTATTGAGGAGGTATAGTAGAATAGGTTTTTCTGGGAATTTACATTCTTGTGCCTGTTTTCACCCTCTGTCTGAATGTTCCATTTTAGTTCTGGTTTCTTTAAAACCTGCCTTCCGAAAACCAGTCTGCTCTGATTGGTCAGCTGGCCCAGTCTGCTGTGGTTGGTCTATGACTTAAGGCCAATTCACACCGCACAGACAAATGCCAACAAACACCAACAAACAAGTTGACAGTTGGATTTAGAATTTTAGGAAAAATAACTGCCATGTTCACACTGTCCCAACATACATCAACAAACACTGATTGACTATGGTCAGCCAGGTGAAAACAAACTCCGACCAACACCAACAGACGCCAACAGGAGTAACACAAACTAATCAGACAAAACCCAACAAACGTGTTTGTTGGTGTTTGTCTGTGTGCTGTGAATTGGCCTTTAGAGTGTGGTGTCAGAAATGTAACGCCCTTTAACATAACCAGCGAGTATCAGCTCGGGAGGCTTCCTAAGGTGCTGCAAACATTACTGTAACTATGTTAACTATGCCATCAGTTTTGCAATATCAGTTCGAGCCCAAGTTCTATAATGACATTCAAGAAGAACAAGCTGATTGACCCAAACCACCTTTGCAAGCATGACTACTACATAACGTTAAACACTCCCTTTGTGCTTTATAACTTTGCAGACTGTTCACATGCACAAACAACTGTATTACACAATAAAGGAATGGTGAAAATATAAAAAAAAGCATTATAGGTCCCCTTTAAATGGGTGGTTGATTATGATTTCACTTTTTTAGCTTTAGTTAGTGTGTAATGTTGCTGTTTGAGCATAAACAACATCTGCAAAGTTACGACACTCAAAGTTCAAGGGAGATATTTTCTTTTAAAGAATTCTTTGTTTAAGGACTACAACAAACGGCTGGTAGGGACTACAACGAGCTTCTTCCCGGGTTAGTGACATCACTAACTATAAAATTTACGTAAACCCTGCCCCCGAGAAAACACACAACAAAGGGGGCAAGGCCATGTTGGGCTGCTTTAGTGAAGAGGAAGAGTTGTTGTAGTAGAGTGTTGTTGCCTAGTCGTCATTTTACGCTGGACTGCTTCACAAACGAGGGTCAATTCAACTCTGGATTTGCGTTGCGTAACATGACGGCACATGCTAGTCAATGAGTTGAATCAGCTCCACAGCAACTACATAAATGTATCCACTTACCATTCAGAAACGTCCAGTTGCATTCTAAAAATTTTAACTTCTTTCTGAGTCTCTCCATCAGTGTCAGACTCCGGTTTGAACAATGTAAGGCTGAACGCCTTTACTGACAATCGTCATTTTGGCTGCGTGAGATTCTCTAGCTTTGTTGTTGTTGAGCAACCGAAGCGCGAGCGATGGCCTCCATAGCCAGCAATGACATTTCCTCAAGATCCATTAATGTACTAAAAACATATTTAAATCAGTTCATGTGAGTACAGTGGTTCAATATTAATATTATAAAGCGACGAGAATATTTTTGGTGCGGCAAAAAAAAAAAAAACGACTTATTTAGTGATGGCCGATTTCAAAACACTGCTTCAGGAAGCTTCGGGGCATAATGAATCAGTGTGTCGAACCAGCTGTTCGGAGCGCCAAAGTCAATTTATCGTCGCTTTATAATATTAATATTGAACCACTGTACTCACATGAACTGATTTAGATATGTTTTTAGTACCTTTATGGATCTTGAGAGAGGAAATGTCATTGCTCCCTATGCAGGCCTCACGGAGCCATCGGATTTCAACAAAAATATCTTAATTTGTGTTCCGAAGATTAACGAAGGTAATACGGGTGTGGAACGGCATGAGGGTAAGTAATAAATGATAGAAATTTCATTTTTGGGTGAACTAACCCTTTAAGAACGTTTTTGAATATAATTAAGTTATGTACACTCTTTTCTAGCTCTTTATTGTGGAAATTCTTATTTGTCATTAACACAATTGAATGCTGACTTTATGCTGTTTAGTAGAAAGATGGCCATGAGAAGCAGGCCTACTCTGAACCCAAAGCACATGGAGAGCAAGCAGCCAAATTTGTTATAAACTGAGGCGAGAAACAATCCAAAAACTGACTTGCATTCCGTACGAGCCCCAAATTATACTTGCACTCTACTCACTTTGCTTCTTCCAAATTTTCATTCTGTGTTTTTCTCTCATTATCTCCTCTGTAATTCTCAGTCATATTCCCCATAATTTTGCCTACATTTTTTTGTACATTTTCTGCCTTCCCGTTCTTTTCTCTCTTTTCTCTACTTTCCAGCCATTCCATTGTTTCCAGGGAATATTCTGCATTGCCAAACTCAGTTAGACAGGCGTTTGTTAAGTTCTGAATGATTGATGTGCCATTGACTCGGCCGGTCTCTTGTCTTGCCATAGGCTTAAATCATTCATACAAACATTTTACAATATTTTCTTTTGAAGTCAAAAGGGCTTCAGGAGACGCATGCTTTTATTTAGACTATTGGTTCAGTGTTGATGCACTTAATGTGTCTAAATCATTAAAATTTTGCTTATTATAAGTGCAATACGAAGAAGCCCTGATTTACACTCTGTCAGAAGTACAAGCTTACAGCCTACAGGGAGTTACGCTTGTTTTGTATTATATTCTCCAAAGTAGGCTGCTTTAGCTCTGCCTTAACAATAACCACACAGATGTGAACACCCTAAGGAATAGCTTGGCTGAGATCTATTCCAGAGTCTGTTCTGGTAGGTGGGTGTGTGTGTGTGTTGTGTTTTGCAGAGATTGGGGACTAACCATACCCCACAGCGCTATACCATGGGGCAGGACATTCTATGTAGTCCGCCATTGATCGCGACTGGTGTGTATAATGCAATTTATCAAATCAGCATCTGTCATCCTCATGGGACACTCTGACACAATGCAAATTCATTTCACACCATCCAATAAAACATCCTATCAGCCTCAGCCATTAACATGATGGACTGCACTCCAGTAAGTAGGATTGTGGATCACAACAAGGACTTTTATAAAATGCTAAAATAGCTGGACAAACTCATAACTTTTGGCTTGCATGTCCAGGATGTTCAGTAAGCCCACCCTCTCCCCTCCTACACATCCAATCCTAGGTTAAGAGCATGCAGGAATGCCCACAATGCAAGGAATTTTAGCTAAAATGTTCAGCTACCAGAAACTTTCCTTCCATATTTCGACCAACGGTGCAAGGATTTGAAAATCCAGCCCTCTTTCTGTGTTTCTCCACCTTCTATTTCAACTCAGTACTTAAGAAAAGAGTACCATCCCTCTCAAGTGGCCATATAAGACGCATAAAAATAACTAAGAATAACTAAAACTGCTAAATTAAAATCGGATATTAAAAAAGTCACTGGCACATCTAATTCTAAATAGCTTGTCATCTATATTTAAATGATGAAAATGTGCAAAGTGACATTTATAATTGTTACAAAAGATTTCTATTAAAACTTTCTATTTAAAGAAACCTGAATGAAATCAATCCCATTTCCACAAAAATATTAAACAGCACAACTGTTTCCAATTGTTATAATATAAGAGGAAATTTTTTATGGCGTTTTAAACCATTTTTGCACATAACGCATAGCATAGACCATACAGAAGCAATTACCATATTTCATATTTCATAGACGTTTGCACATTGTTTGACAGACATTAAGCTGTCCATCTGAATGGACCTTTTCATTCGGAAGCAGCTTCTGTGGTACAATTGAAGTGTAAAGACAGTATTATTTAAAGCTGATTATGTTAACATCTTTTGACCTTAACATTCTAACTTGCCCAGTAGCCCCAAAAGACCCAGATCCAGACAGCTGTGAGTGAGGACTGCCAATGTTTTGGTCAGATTTCCCAAAGGTCAGACTCTTAAAAAGAATGACTGCGTAAAACACGACCCAAAGCCATCATGAGTCAATGTTTTTGCAACAGGCAAAACAAATGCACATGTGTGGAGTATAAACCAGGCTTTTATCCTTTTAGCTACTATACTCAACAAATAATTTTCACTCTAACCCACCCAACACAATTCTCGATTTAATGGCATCTTTGTGCTTTCAGCCCTTTTTTAAGCCCTTAGCGCAGTAATGCCGCAGGACAATCCATTAAACCCTTTGTTTGACCTTTTGTCATTGTTTGTTTTCATTCCCTCTCTTTTTTTCCCCCCATTATCCTGAATAGGACGATGATATAACTCAAACCATAATGAGCAATTGGCCATCGTTGCGTCAAGGGCAGTGATCTAGGAAGCCCTGGCCCCAAACAGCATCCATGCAGATCTGCAGGACAGCTGTAATCTCACCCTCTCCCCTCTCTTTCTAGCCAAAAATTTGGAACAGAGCAGGCAAGCACCCCAGGAAAAAGGCTTTTACTGCTGAGCTCTTTGGATTCAGTATGATCCTTCTTAGCTCTCGCTGGAATACCTCGGATCATCCCAATCTATCCAATGATGTGTCAGTTAGGAGTTCTTTGAAAATATAAAACTCTATGCATGAGAATTTGTATTTTTGGTGTGCTTAATCCTGTTTGTCAGGGTTTAGGCTTATAATGGCACAAAACAGCCATGGCCCCTAATATAGCCGATAATACAGTTTTCTATTTCTGCCCATGTTTGGTGAGTGGGGCTACACTGGAAATCTTTGACTTATTTTTTCCACACTTCAGTGGGGTGCCGCATCATTGACTCATTTGCCTCAGTATGACCAAGCTCAGAAATTAGAACCAGATTACATAAACATGCAAACAAAGCTAAGAGTCCATGAAGTTTTTGAATACAGATGATGTAACTTCAACATAATACATTAAAGGGACAGTTCACCCAAAAATTAACATGTATACAATGACAGGAATGGAGACCAGGGGCTGCCCACACATAAAAAGGGTCCATATAACCACACTTTTTCCCCAAAATCTTCTGAAGTCATTCAGAGCACAGGATGATGAAGAGACCAAAAATTTAAGCTTTTATTCGCTGACAATCTCCCCCTCTGCTGTACCTCTCATTTGCACTTGCACATATTCAAATATGGTGCACGAAAATGTGTCACACTTAAATTTCATAAATTTCACTTAAAGGTGACCTATTATGCCCCCTTTTACAAGATGTAAAATAAGTCTCTGATGTCCCCAGAGTGTGTATGTGAAGTTTTAGCTCAAAATACACCACAGATAATTTTTTATAGCATGTTAAAATTGCCACTTTTTGGGAGTGAGCAAAAACGCACCGTTTCAGTGTGTGCCCTTTAAATGCAAAGGAGCTGCTGCGCTCGACCCAAGAGGGCGGAGCTTCAAGAGCTGATTCTCCGGTGTCAGGAGTCAGTCAGGACGCATTATAATGTCAGAAACTGCGAATATATGCTGCATGGAGATTGACCAGGTATAGTTTAGTTTAATTGCGGTTATAACTTATATTGTCTTCTTGTTTACAGATGAGTTTTATAACGTTTATTGTACTTCACAGAAAATATGAAGCCTCTGTTTTCACTCTAGAAAATCACTGTAAGAGCTTAAAACACAGTGCAAGTGCGCATTAAAATATTATCCATAAACTCTCTCTCTCTCCCTTGCATTATTATCAATATACATAGCGAAGTACACAGAAACACTCGTTACAACTAACAGTAAACAAATATATAAAGACCTTATGCCTTTTCAGGTGGTGCTTAATAAACTGGTAAACTTTATATCCGTAAATCAACTCCGATGAACTGTAATAAAGTGCTCCCACCATTATTACTGCCGTATCCAGTATCACTCTGGACACTGCAAGCCAGATCACGAACAGTTTGTACTGATCTATCCTTGAGTAACAAATTTTTATCACAACCTCTGTTTTGTATTGTCCCTTTGTATTGACATTTGTTCACAAAGCAGTTTGGTGTGAAATGATTCGCGCAGACATTAACGAATTTCGGTAGAATTGAGGGAGCATTGTCTTCGAAAACAAAATGAATCCACCTTGTCTTCAACGGCTCATATTTCGGGAGTAAATTGAGAGAGCTACGTGGATTAATCCATCCAGCTACAGAACATCTAAAACGCCTGGGAGACGTTCTCTTCAGTGCAGCAACGGCGGACTGTGTACAACTCGCTCAATGCGGTTCTATGTTCAAACGGCAGTGTCTGTCAACATTCGTGGGTGGGGCCTGTTGCTAATTTGACGTCACATTGCCAGGAACCTGCAAACGGCTTATTCTGAGACACTGCTTATGATTTATGGGTATTAAAAAAAAAAAAAAGTGTGGTTGGATTTTTATCATTATAGGGAAGTTGTGTACACACACTGCCAACACACATTTATGTCCATACACCATGCAAAAGTGAATTTTGCATAATAAGTCCCCTTTAAATTGTACAAAGTTATTGTATAACTTCAGAGGGTTTGGAATACAATGAATCATTTTCATTATGCTTTTTAAGCCTTTACCTAATTTAGTCTACTACATTTACTTTCATTGTTTTGCAGTGTGGACATTCTATTAACCTATTCTTTTCACGGAATTGTGAAGCACAGTACAATAATGATTTGTAGAAATCATATTGTAATGTATTCATTATTTTTCTTTAAATGTGCTAATTAATAAATAAATAAAATGGTATATTTATTTTATTTATTAATAAGGCATGGACACAACAGTAATTCCCTGACAATAAAAAAAAAAAAAACTGTTCACTGTTCAGCTAAATAAATCTCCATTATACTAAATGAGCTCTAATTCATAGTACGATTCTTAAGGCAATATAATGATTTGAAAATAGCAACAGTGACTGAACACAAGAGAATGGCTTTTGTTCATTGGTGTTTTGGTAATTTTCTAGCCTTTGATCTCTATAAGATGAGAGTAGGGCACATAAAGTAGACATTTCTTGCTTTAGTTCATTCATTAACATTAAAGGAACTAAAGGACTGTTCTTTGCAGTCGCTGATGATACAACTAGGATTCTAGCCAAAGCTCTTTTATTCAGTTTCACAACGGCACAAAAGAAACGGCTTGAGAACATCTATTGAACGAAAACTCCCACTCTCACTCTCCCATATGAAATCATTACAAAGGTTATAGATGAGGACCGCTGACGCAGTCAAAGAAAGGTCCAGGAAAGTAAAACACTTGTGATTACAACACACATTCAAAAATAATAGCGACTGCCAATTCCTACTAACTCAAGGCCTGCACTTGCCTTTGACTCCAAATGCACATTCAGAAATGAGCCAAATAGTTTTGAGACAAAATGTTCTGAGTGTAACTGAGGATCAGAGGCTATGAGACCGAACAAATCAGATTATTAAGCTCAGTAAACAAACCTCACACTTGTGAATCATTTTCCACAGAGACTACAAAAGAAACTCAGAATCATATGGTTAACCTACGTAAATGCCATCAATGCAGCCAAAAACTTCTGAATGTTTATTAATGACTGATTACTCACTATTTCATTGGAATTCCTTTCTGTGTAGGAAATTAATCGACTCTAAAGTCTGGATCGGATGGACATGTTCGAATGCACACCTGTGACCACATATAAACTATAACAATAAAATTATAAAAAAATAATTTATATAATGTGGTAAGGTTTTTTTTTTTTTGGTAAAGAAAAGAATACTTTTACTCAACAAGGATGCATTTAATTGAGCAAAAGTAAAGAATTACACATCCTTACAAAAAATGTGAACTTTCTATTCATCAGACAATCCTGAAGAGCACCAAATCAGCATTACAATGATTTCTGAAGGATCATGTTACACTGAAGACTGGAGTAATTGCTGTTGGCAATTTAGCTTTGCAGTTTTAAATTGCAATATTTCACAATATGTCTGCTTTTACTGTATTTTTGATTAAATAAAATGCAGCTTTGGTGAGACTTTACCAACCCAAAACTTTTGGCCCTAAACCAGCAGGATAATGCACCATGTCACAAAGCTTAAATCATCTCAAACTGCTTTCTTAAACAAGACAATGAGTTCACTATTCTCAAATGGCCTCCACAGTCTCCAGATCTCAATCCAAGCGAGCACCTTTGGGATGTGGTGCAACAGGAGATTTGCATAATGGATGTGCAGCTGACAAATCTGCAGCAACTGTGTGATGCCATCATGTCAATATGGACCAAAATCTCGGAGGAATGATTCCAGAACCTTGTTGAATTTATGCCACTAAGAATTAAGGCAGTTCTGAAATCAACCTGGTACTTGAAAGATGTACGGTACCTAATAAAGTGGCCGGTTAGTGTATGTATACACACACACACACACAAACAGCTAGGATCATCTTAAAGTCACTTGAGTGCTTTAGAGTAAATTTACCACGTACAATCCTGTGGTAAAATCACTATAACGCATGGAGTCTCACGGCTTACTGCTTTAGTGCGACTCTGTAACATTCACATATTCCAAAAACACTCATATTGCTTTGAAAATAACAGCTGCTTTTCATGAGAGTGTCCCTTGCCAGACATCAGCTGTGTGACGCAGGGAGAGGAAGAGAGAAAAAATAAAAAGAGAGAGGGGAAAGAGAAGCATCTACTGGCAGGTGCTGGCAGCACGGTGTGAGGGATAAGGACTTCCTGCCAAGTAGATGATTTGGGTCAGTAGGTAATTGCATTCCTGGATCACAGAGGGCTCGGTGGCAATTAATCCCGGCTGTGAGCCACGTGAGCAGGGAAACACGTTCACTGTGCAGAGGCAACTGTGGTCAGAGAAAGGGCCTGTCTGCTCCAGCCAGGAAGCCGAGCCCCATTCTTGTCCCCATAAGAGACAGTGCCAAACACAAACTACATTCTTTGCATCCTCTTCTGGTAAGAGTGCACAGCAGGTGTGTGTACATATAAACAATAAAACTTTCCGGAGAAAATTAAATAAAATCAAATGAAATGATGTAACTTTTTATTTATGAAGTGCTTATTTAATACACATTTCTCACTAAAAATTGCAACAAATATAATTGGGTCAATTATTAATACAAATGTGTCCATGATAAAACTAATAAAAAATTTAAAAATTTAAATGCTAGTGTAAGAATGGCATATTTAATGTGTTTTTGAACAAATGAATAGGTGCACCATGTCATTAGCCCAACTATATTATTATTTAAATGCTTATGTTTAAAAGTTTGAAAGAAATCTCTTAAGCTCACCAAATCTGCATTTGTTTGATCAAAAATACAGTAAAATCAATAATAATCTGAAATATTACAACAATTTAAAAGTATTATTTTCTATATGAATATACTTTAAAATGTAAATTTATTCCTGTGATGGCAAAGCTGAATTTTCAGCATCATTACTCCAGTCGCATGATCCTTCAGAAATCATTCTAATATGCTGATTTGGTGCTCAAGTAATATTTCATATTATTATCAATGTTGAAAACAGTTGTCCTGCTAAATATTTTGTGAAAACAGTGATACAGATTACAGATACAGCATACCGGTGCATACCGGCCAACTTCAAGCACTGCCAACATCTCTAAATGAAAAATACTGTGCTTTTCTCTGAAATTAGGGAAGCAAAATAAAAATAAAAAACAGGAAAGAAACATAGTAACATGAAACAATCATTATCCCAAAAAGACCCCTGACAGCATGATCAGGACCTCTCCTGTATAATCCCAAGGGGTTTTGTTTTAAGATAATGGCCAGGTGAATGTACATTATCCATCTTATTAAGTGGCTACTTACCAAATTATTATGAGTTGAAATTATTTTATGATGTGAGAAGAAAGAAACAAGCTCAAATTAGCAATATATGCACCAATATTAAAATCCTGGCAGATATGAAAAGCTGATAGTCGTTCATAGTCACATTTATATCAAGGAGAAATATTAAGGACAAGTAACAGCACAAGACAAATTATTAAATGCAGTCAATAGGCCCTAATTAATTAATTAATTAATTAATTAATAATGACTAATAGATTTTGTTTAGGCTCCTTGTGAATATGCTGCCTATTGTGGATATTTAAAAACAGAGCATTGATTACAGCTTTCCATTTCTGAGGTGAGAACATTGTCCTGAAATGAAAAGGTTTGGTAACACTTTAGAATACTGTTCCGTCATTAATGAATAACTACAAAGGAACAAATAAGTAACGCAACAATAACATTGTAGTAACTACTATTAACTAACAAGAAACTCTGATTAACGAATTAGTAAGTAATAACGCTCAGTTAAATGACTTAGTTCACTATAAGCTAATCAGTAACTAGTATTTTTTTCATACCTCCCAGAGAACTACTATATACAGGTTCATAATTAATGTGAATAATGCATAATGTATAATTAATTCTAAAGTGAAGATCATGATAACCCACTACTAGTAATGGCTCAAGTATTAACAAATCCTTCAGAATGAATTACTAATTATTTGGAACAGTATTCTAAAGAGAAAAGCATGATAACTCCTTCATATTGACTGAAGTCATTGTACATTTTTGAGGTTTTTGTAAGGTTTTGGATAGCAATGACTCAAGTGTTACTATTTTCTTCTAAAGGAATTACTGATTATTTTGAACCGTATTCTAAAATGGAGATCATGGTAACCCACTAGTAATGACTCAAGTTACCAAATCCGTCAGAAGCAATTACTATCCAAAACCTTACAAAAACCTCAAATGCTTGCAATGACTTCAGTCATTATTAGGGAGTAATCATGCTTTTCACTTTAGAAAACTGTTCCAAATAATTAGTAATTCATCCTGAAGGATTTGGTAATACTTGAGTCATTAGTGGGTTACCATGATCTTCACCTTAGAATTAATTATGCATTATGCATTATTCACATTAATTATGATCCTATCCTCTGGGAGGTATGAAAAATACTAGTTACTGTTTAGCTAATAATGAACTATGTCATTCATCTGAGCAATGCACTATTACAGTACTTACTAATTTGTTAATCAGAATTTCTTGTTAGTTGATAGTAGTTACTAGCATTACTCATTTGTTCCTGTGTAGTTATTCATTCAAGGGAACAGTATTCTAAAGTGTTACCAAAGGATTTAACTTAGCATGACTCCATCAAATGTATTTCCATTTTACAAGACAATACACCATTTCCACGTTGTTCCTTCGTTATGTTTGAGACGGACCCCTACCAAGTTTAATGGTAAGCCAATAATGGAAGGAGAATTAGTTTAAAATGCCAGCAATGGCAACTCAAAATGGTCATTTTATTCTCTATAGACCTCAGAACACTTTGCTTCTCTATTTAATAACTCATTATAGCTCTTTCTAATTCCTCTCTGGCTCCACTTTTTTTTTCCATTGTACTTTGCAATAATAGTCGATTCTATTAGCAATGCACTTTAAGAGTTTTTTTTTTTAAATCAATCCAAAAGGTTAGATATTTGGGAAGCCAATGTTAACTTTGCAATTGGAATTCATAATTTAATCTGTGAATCATAATTGATGTTATTTTTTTTAACATTACCTCTCCTATATACAGTATAAAAAACCAAGGCTAACTAACCCTAACGGATAAACACAGAAGAAAATAACGAAACCCAAAACAACATTTGATGACCATGAAACCAGTCCACGGTTGAGTGGATGAAAATAAACAGGCCAATGGAGTTCTATGTCAGAACTGCATAACAGAACGTGCATGACTGAATATTGGTTAAGGATATGAAAATAAATACAATTGACTAAAATAATAATAGTAAATATATAAAAAATAAGTAAGTAATTAATTCATGGATTGATTGCCAGAGGTATCATTTTCAAGTTTGTTTAGGGCTAATGTTGATCAGTTTTAGCTCTTGAAAAGCCATAGGACACATTCTCACATGATTGGTTCACATTCTTTCCACAGCTACAACCAAAGCAGTGAATTTGCCACTTCAGAGTTTAGCTCTGAAAAGCTCCATATTCGTGATTTAAGCCTGAAAATGTTTTCCAGAAATGGGTCCATACTCGCTGATCCATCCTAAAGCCAATGAGGCACAGGAATGGCTGGCACGGTGCTGGTGCAGAAACAAATATTACAGCTACTCTTGGTTGCTTCTCTCAGCAAGCTATCATTTAACAGGCCAAGATCTACCTCTCCTCTGGGGCTATGATCTAGGCTTTTGGGTTGCTCTGTTTTTAAGCCAACAAGCCTCATAACAAAATAACAGGACTAGTGAAATGGCATCTGTTAGTCTGGCACATACAACCTTTTGAGCCGGGCTCCATTAACATACAGCCTGTACGTCAGAAGAAATTAATCTGCCAATGACCTCTGATATCAAAAGAACAGGGCTGAGGCTGAGCCCCCCAAGGGTGGAGGATAATGCCTTTTTTGGCAGATCACAAAACTGCGCCTTTGCAGCGAGGGGTGATAATGATGACTGTTAGATATTGGCACTTTTAATCTGACCTAAAGACTGCGTGGCTCTACATCAGATTAAAAAGTGCTAATGGGCTCATGGTCTTTCAAAGCTCAAAATCTATGATTATGTACTTTTGCTTTCCGCATAGTCCCATAAAGTATGTATTAAATATTAAAAAGTCAAAAATGCACATGATATGAAGCAAATGCAGTTTAATTAAACATAATACAGTAAAAGTAAATGGGCCACAAGAGGCCATATGCTATCGTGATTTAACCATGTATTGTATGCAAAAACATAATGTTTCTTTTTTCTGCTGAACACAAAAGAAGATATTTTGAAGAATGCCGGTAACCAAACAGTTGATGGGACCCCATTGACTTCCGTAGTATTTTTTTCCATACTAAGTCAATGGGGTCCATCAACTGTTTGGCTACCCATATTCTTAAAATATTTTCTTTTGTGTTCAGAAGAAAAAGAAATTCATACAGGTTTGGAACAACTTGAGGGTGAGTAAATGATGGTAGAATTTTCCTTTTTGGGTGAACTATCCCTTTAAACGAATCAAATCTGATGGGCCCGTAACATGGTTGCACTTACGGCAATTTTAACAAGGCATATCTCTTTAAATCATCTTGCAAGGCTGTTAAACGTAAACATTCAGCTGTAGTGAACAGAAAATTTGTCATTGCCATGGTCCTTTAGCCATGTGTGTTATCAATTTTTAAGGGTATTAAATGTACAATGGAACATTGGAATTCAGCTTTTAAGAAAAAGATGGTTTTAAAGTAATTTGGACAGATTTATAAAAAAAATTAAAAATTTAAATTAAAATAAAAAAAATCAACCAAAAAACATACCTATACATACAATTCACTGCAGTTTTCAGCTGAACAATAGTGGCAGTAAAACACTAACAACTTTTATTCCTTTTCACACAAATCATGATTACAGGGGCATATTATTGATTAATAAAGACTTACTTTTGCGATGTTCCTTGTACAATACTATGTTATGACCTCAAAGCACTTCTACCATAGTGCATGATTTGCAAACTAATAAATATATATGGCTTTTCTAACATAGTAAACTTGAACAAAACACTATAAAAGGGCTCAAAGACTAAAATGATTTAGCAAATGTGTTTTTATCTCACATTTGCTTTTGTACACTAGTAGCGGGTAGGGTTTAGGTGGTATGTTAAACAAAACACCGGTCACAAATTAGAAGTCTAAGGATCATTTGTTTTGTTCCGAAACAGGGACTAAATTTGTTACAATGTTGCATTTTCTTCTTGGTTCGGTTCGCTTTCACACAGGAACATTTCAAAACGTACCAAAATGCATTTTATGGAAGTCACATGCGAGTACAACTGTCCTCTTATTGGTCAGAGTTTTCTCCGCGTCATCCATAATGATTGACAAGTTCGCTCCATGAGCTTATTGTGTCTGTATTTGTAAATGTCGAGACACAAGCAAACACTATATGAATGTAGCCGTCATTCCCACCGTTAAATTTTATACTTCATTCATATTAATGCTGCGGCAAATACAAACCTACGCGCTCTCTCTGGATGTCCCAGTGTTGTCTAGTAGGCTGTGTCAGTGTGTCGAGACCATAATATGAATGTTATAATGAAGCAGAGCGGGAAAAAGGCTTCGTCAGGACAGCATTCTCGCACGGAGAAGTGCAATTACACAACATTTAAGATGAAGAGGCGTTTGTTGGTGTTCAACTTTGGTAAATAATGTGCTCACAGAATCAGACACTACTGCTTTTTATATCACATTTCCCGTTATGAATTATGATATCATTTGGTTCGTTGGTCCATTAACTGGGTCGGATTGCTTTCACATCCAAAGCGAACCGCTCCAGAGTTCATTTGAAAGCGTACCGAGACCACCTCTTCAAGGAGGTCTCCGTACGCTTGTTTGGTCCGCTTTTGGTGCGGACCCGAGTACGATTGCTGCTTTCACACCTGCCCAAACGAACCGCACCAAAGGGGAAAACGAACTCTAGTACGATTCAACCAAACTAAATGAGGCAGGTGTGAAAGCACCCTAAAATGAGAAATTTTAAAGAGAAATGTTTATGAGGATTTTGATATGAGAAGAAGAGCTTCCGTTTGTTGCTCAGCCCTATTTGTTTGAACCGTGAGAGGTGTCTACGATAGCTTACGATACTCCTACATCCTGCATCATACATCACATGGGTTAATCATTAGGCGCAAGTCGACTTGCGCAGTATGCGTATGGTCATCTGGCGGAACCTAGTTATTTTAGGGTGCGTTCACACTTATGTACAGTAGTACGGTTTATTTGGTTCATTTGGTCCGGGCCAAAAAAGAAAAAAAAAAACATTTAGTCCTGGACCGATTAGCATTCAGATTGGCAATTTTATCACCGAACCAAAGATACCCGACCTAAAGGCATAGGGATACGTTCACAACCTGATTGGTTGGATTTTATTTTCTATTGCCTATTTTAAGACGGAACTTACCGAACATCCAAAACAATGCTGTGTGCTGAGATAAATGCGCTTGTTGTGTGTGCATAGCCAACATATGATGGTATTTTGGCCAGCTGGGAACTTGTGAAGAGCTTATAAAATGTGTATAGGTGTCAAAACAGCGGCGGGAATCCCTCCGTCACACAAACAAATGATCTGCTTCGTGGAGACGTGTGTCTGATGCCTGTCATGGGCAAACTCGCAACTACAATGAGAAAAGCCGATATGCATGAGGATTCTGTCCTTTTTAGGGTCTCATCTTCCCGTTTTTGGTTCATTTACATGTCTTTGGTCCGTGTTGCGTTCATATATAATTTGAACCACACCAGAGTTCGCTTGGAAGCGAACCGAGACCCTTCTTTTCATTGGTCTCGGCCCGCTTGTTTGGTGCGCACCAGGGCTCGGATGGCAGCGTTCACACGTTCAAATGAACCACACTAACAGAGCAATCGCACCAGGGTTTGTTTTAATCGAACCAAATAGGACAAGTGTGAACACACCCTTAGATTATAAAGTTTTAAATATAGATATTTTTCAGAAGGCCTTTATTAACCCCCTGGAGCCATATGGATCATATTTATGATGGATGGATTTATTTTTGGCTTCAAAACAGCCCCCCCCCCC
>RJVU01079805.1:1046465-1080974 GCA_003731715.1 Anabarilius grahami
GTAAAACTCCAACTCCAAAATATTTATTTATGTTTCATTGACCCCAAATAAAATAAAGTACACTGGCACCACCCTAAAGAAAACTACAAATGTTTGTAGCATCACGCAGATTCTTTCATCAAATAAGTCTTAACTTTCAATCATAAAACTGCATGTAACTGCATGTATTACATGAATCGTATGTAAAAATAGAAAGCAATCAAACCCTCGGTGTGAATCTTTTTATAAACAGACAATCATCCTGTGGCGAGGGGGGCGTGGTTCAGCGAAGTCTGCAGCGGGAGAGAGAGGCAGGAGACGAGCGGTGAGTGAGTGGGGTAAATGCAAATGACGAACACCTGTCTCTTGTTTCAGTAATTGGCGTGGAGAGAGTACATAACGCCAGGAGAAACAGGAGTGCAGGAGAGAGAGAAGGACTACTGGCTGCTGCTACTGGAATGCTGAATCGTGGAGTGAATTTATGTGATTATATTGACCGACTTGTGCCTGTCTGCACACCTTTTTGTTTGTGTTGAATTAATAAAGCAGTCAGTAAGTCCAGCCGACCCTGTCTTCTTCCTTCCTAAACACTGAACCTTGTTACACATCCACTTTAACTTTAACTTCACTTTCTTGCAATCTGCTCAGGCTTCTAATTGCTCTCATTAATCAGTCATGAAGTTTATTTGTTGTCAAGAGATTCTCTCGGATTGACAACACTATATGAAAAAAATACTACTGAAGACTGAATACGAATATCTAGAGAAGCAAAGGCCATCACAAAGAAACGAGTATGCACAGATTACAATCTTAAACCAGGTTAAGACTTTCACAGCTTGTGCAACCTTATTTCATTGTGTCATAAAATAAATATTACAAATTTATTGTAATATAAGAACAAAACAAGACCATTCATTACAAGGGAGGTTCCGATCTCCGATGGCCTATTAAAAGGAAAGTTAGCAATCAAATGTGCCGTTTAATGGAAGCACTTGTTATTGCCCTCAGACTAATAAAAAAAAATAATTCAAGTGTTAACCATCAGCTAACAAGATAAGTCATCACACATTTCGGGGCATGAATGAATAAAACAAAAGTTAAGAAAGACTTTGGTAGTTGAGATAAAACAAAGCGATGATTCGTGAATAATAAAATGTTTTGACTGACTCTAAGTGCTCCAGCTGCTGCTTGCACTGACTCCAAACTGAATTAAGACAAGACAACTTTGCCTGAAGCCAACCAGCGTTGGATATGAAGACCCTTCAGTACTGTTGAGCGAAAAGTAATGAGATTATCACACCGTTCTATCATTAAAGTCGAGTATATCGCACCTTACGGCTATGGAAAATCCCATTAAGGTCTACCTTTTGCTGCCACAGCTATGGTGTGGTACCAGAGGAATGTGAAGGTGTAAACAGCTAGGAAGTACTGCTGCCGTATTACTGGTCAAGAATAAAGGATGTGGGATGCTTTTTGTTCAGATTAAAAACATTCTTATAAAACTGAGCAAAAGTACTGGTAGATTTACCAACTGAAGGTAAAATTCCAGAGGGTTAATAAAGAGCTGTGTCTGAAATCGTTTCCTATACCCTTAAATAGTGCACTATTTAAAGGGACAGCCATTTTTAGTGGTGTCCGAAACCATAGTGGACATTATCGAGTGCATTCAATCAATCCCATAATGCACCACAATAACGAGTGATAGAGAATACCCATAATGCACTGTGAGGGTCGCACCAAATTAATTTCCACGTCTCGCCATCCATCCATCCATCCATTTTCCAAACCGCTGGTCCAATGTGAGTACAGCGTAATATCATAGAAGTATAAATTCCTTTTTAATTGATTATTAAATTGTCTAATTAAGGTTTCCATGACAGAGTTCAAGATAAATCTTTTCATTATTACTAGAGCTGCTAGTTTGCTAAGTTCAAATGATTATTAAACAGAAAGCACAAACTATGCAAAGGTGGCAGCCCTTCTGGTGCACTCGGAGTCCAAATTCACTCACTCATTTTCATTGGCTCTTTCAAGTGGATTATATTTGTGGAGTAATGTATGGAATAGTGAATGAGGATATAGGGAGCAATTTTGAACATAGCTAAGGTCTGACTAGGCATACTAGAATCTTCCAGGCAGGTGTATTTAGGCAAGTTGGAGCTAAACTCTGCAGGAGAGTGGTCCTACAGGAGCGAGTTGTAAGACAACTGGTTAGACAGCACAGATATGTAGTATTCCAGGATGTGGTGTAGATTTACTAAACAGGGCAAATTACGTAAGAGCGCAATCCCATAAAAGTGCCAATGGGAAAGGAAAGTTCTGTGGGTGATTTACTGACATTAAAGAACACAGATGCAGCTGGACAATTTCCATAATAACCAACGCAATCTACCAAGAGCAGCGCAAATTAGCGCCTGGTTTAAAGACATGCCGCAAATACCAGTAAATTGACTAGCGCAAACCTTAGTAAATCACCTTGCATGATTTAAATACTCTCCTCACATACATTTTGCATTTGAAGAAAATTCCTACAAATAAGGTCAGCCGCAAAAATTACTGTGTCCAGGCATTTTTCACTGTGTGTCTTTAGTAAATCCTGACATCAGTTTTTTTAACTTGAGCAAGCTGTTAGTGAATCTGGCCCTATATATATTATTAATTTAATTTTGTAACTTCAGAGCACTACTTTAAAGCCAGATCTGGTCTCCGGGACTGATACCTGCTTAATGTTCAAGGAGAAAAATGCAGTACTCAAGGAAGGAATTACAATCTCATGCGTCATTACTTACTAAACATGCAGAGCAGTATGCTAGGCATGAGGGAGATGAGACGTCCAACTCAGAAAATCTATGTCTGTGCATAATAATCGTACTTAGTTTAAATTCATGGTTCTAAAAACACTTGTAGCTTATCTGTTGTTCTGGATGACAGTGCCTGGCTAATGGTCCCCGGGAAGTTTGAGTTTGAGACCCCTATATAGTCGCCTAATGTGGTTAGAGAAACACAATGTCCTGCCAGTACAAATTAATTCCTTCTTAATGTAAATAAACTGTCCTGCAACCATGTATTTGAGCTTTTTAAAGTTTCCCTTTAAAGGCAGTATAGCTCAACATGTCAGCGGTTCTTCACACCATGAGTAACACATTCCACAAATACACCTCCTCTCAGCAAATATTACCAAACAAAGACAAGAGTCACACAACTATATAAAATGCAATGACATGCAACGCCATCTCAGAACACAATAAAGAGCACAAATCACAATGGAATATCTTATTTTCCATTTCAATGAAAATCTAGCCTTGGTCAACAGAAAAGGAAGGGCAAGCATATGTATACAGACTGCAGGAGCGTTTCTAAACTGACTGAAGGTTGTTCTTTAAATTCACAGGTCAAAATAAATCTCAGCAGTGAAAGCAAGTGCACACATATGTTGAGCAATGTACTTTATATAAAAGTATTGTATACATTAAACAATTGTATGAATGACCAAATACACAGGTAATTCAAGAATGATCCACAAAAAAAACTCTAGGGAAAAGTTAGGTGGCTCCTACCAACAAATAAGAAAATTAAGGCCATAAGCAGCAGCCTCAACTGCTTTTTTTAAGATATACTTCCGCTGTGTCGAGTGCAACTGCAAGGGTAGATCGATGTACCACAGGATTGCATCAAGGTTAACATGTATACATATCCAAACACAGCAAGAGAAGAGAAGAGAAGAGAAGAGAAGAGAAGAGAAGAGAAGAGAAGAGAAGAGAAGAGAAGAGAAGAGAAGAGAAGAGAAGAGAAGAGAAGAGAAGAGGATACTCACAGCATCCCGTGTGTCTATGGACTAGAGAGAAGCCCTCAGTGAGGAGGACCCACAGCCAGGCCCTTATGCTGTTAAAATGACTCATAGTGCTTCTTCCTGCTGCACTGTAGAGTCATGAGGAGGTAAACATTTCCAAATATGGAAAGAAAAATAGGCGAAAGATTGGGGGCAAAATTTGATTCGGCTTGCTTTTTTGGTCTGGAATGCCACTCTTTTTCACTGGCCAGAGTCACATAGAAGCCAAGTTTGTGGTTCGTACCATTTGCAGAATAACAATGATAATTGCTGCGAGTTATTTAAGAGGGGGGGCGGCACACTCACAATGGCCTCCAAGAATAAACAAACCACAGTATCTAAAAGTAGTCTCGAATGCCTACAGTGAGGACAACAAAACTAAACCACAAGACCCTCAGACATCAGACAGCACTATGCTGCTGACCCACACAAAGACACAACATAACTTTTACTCTAATACAGCCATTTGATGCAATGCATTCCACACCAAATCATATTTAGTTATATGTATGTAAAGTAAAATGTATACGAATGAATATATTAATATTTAAAGGCACAATATGCAAGATTTTTTGATTAAAATATCCAAAAACAAACACTAAAACAATGTTATTTTGTTGACTTGTGTACTTACATTGTCCAAAATGTCTCCAACAATATTTAAAATCCAGAGAAATACGCAGTTTTAACCAGTGTAATGTCCCATGTCATTGCGTCACCGGTCAATGATGACATATTTGTGTTACCTTAGATTTAATAGTAATAATTTAATTTGTTACATTTATATAGCGCTTTTCTGGGTACTCAAAGCGCTTTACATATAGTAGGGGGAATCTCCTCAACCACCACCAATGTGCAGCATCCACCTGGATGATGCGACGGCAGCCATATTGCGCCAGAACGCCCACCACACACCAGCTTATTGGTGGAGAGGAGACAGAGTGATGAAGCCAATCAGTACACGGGGATGATTAGGAGGCCATGATAGACAGAGCCCAATGGGCAAATCTGGCCAGGAGGTTTTACCATAGAAACCATAGAAACACCAAAGACGCTTTAATATATTGAGGTGAGCAACTGTTTGCAACTCTAGTGGTGCAAGTCACATACTGTGCCTTTAAATAATAACGACTTTGTCCTCACTTTTTCTACTATATTCTAGTCACGCTGAAATGGAAGTAGCAACAGATCTTTTCCTCCATATAGTGACATACATCTGAGTGAAACAAATTAACGTAAAAGAATAAAAATATATACGACAGTGACTTGGTTCTATACATTAGTTGCTGATTGGATATAGGCTGAATGCGAGCTTGCAGTCGATTCTAAGAAAGGAGCTTCGTTATGCGGACTAAAGGATTGGAGAAGTCTAAAATTCATCACGAGAACCAGAAAATCGACATATTGATTAAAAATGATGAGGTTGTTTTTTTTTTTTAAATGAACTGATGCATGGATGAATAATTCACAATAAGATCAATAACATGCATTTCGAAAATGAATTTTCATGCTGACTTTAAGTGATACACAGAGTGACTTTCACTGAAATTTCTGATCCATACACAAAGCTTTGGATAACTACTTTTAAAGGATTAGTTCACTTTCAAATGAAAAAAGCTTTAACCCTTTAAAGATTGCGGTAATTTTTTATTTCAAAGTGAACTAATCCTTTAAGTGCATCTATTTTTTATTTTTTTTGTAATTGTCATGAAAATATTGTCCCAATGCAAAAAAGTAATTAAATTATTATTTTTTTTTTTTTTATTAAAATCATCTAAATTAAAATGATTAAAATTAAACAATTGTATTATTATTATTTTTTTTTTATGTATGGAAAACTGATTTTGATTATGTGGCAATATATGAGCCTCTTTGTGAGATTCACATCTCCTTTTGTGTTTGTGAGGTTGAGCAAGAGACAAACTATCTCTTAACAGCATGGAATCACTCCTTTTTTTCATCATCACACAGAACATACTGCAGAGACTGACCAAACATGGAAACTGGGGTGATGCTCTATCAACTGAAGCACTTAGTCAGCCTAATTCTATAGTTTTTCATAAAACAAAAACAAGCAAAACAATTTCTTTATCAAATTCCTTTATCACCTTTTGAGAACATTCTTCTGTGCAACGATAGCTTTCTATAATCAAGAGATCATACAGATCAATATTCACCTAAATGCACATTGGGACTCACAAAATATAAGCAAACTGAAGTGCATATAGTGGTTCAGAATGAGTGCACAAAATATGTGACCAGTGAATCTCTAGATTGAATGTACAACTAAGGACTGTCATAACGACAGAGAGCCTCAAGTGCTCCATCCAAATCAGCTAAGCGGTATTGCTACACTCAAAAGCCAAAAAACTATGCATCTATTTCACATCAAAAGTCCATTTTCTTGTGCAAAACAGTTGTTCATTTTCTGACAGAGATCATTAATAGACCTGTGAGTAAACCTGTATTCTGTGTAGTGTGATGATTACTATCATTAGCAGCTATTTGGGAGAAATACAGCATCCTGTTCAAAAGAGCAGAGTGTTTTCTGAGAATGTTGACTCGTTTTACATCATCTGCTGATAAGCTGTAACTGTGAGTTTGGTTAATAAGGTACAACAAGACAAGACCAGATCTGACCCTTTAAAGCAGTCAACACATTAACAGATAATTGGCTTATGCTCCACACATACACAAGTCACGGGGGTCACTCGTGTGCAGATGTTTCCTGCCATATAGCATCGCCGTGCTGAGCTTAATTTGAAAGCCACAAAAACTAGGTTCCATTCATAGATGAATAAACACAGCATGTTTTTCTCAAATCGCAAAATTAATCTCACTGATTGCCTCACGTAAAGAGCAGAGCTCTGTGATATCACAATCATAATAAAGCAAATGTAATTAAAACATATTCAAGCAATGGATGTCTAATTTTTTGCAGACAAGAGCATTGTTTATACAAAACAGATTTCTTTAGAAATTCAACACAAAGCAAATGATGGTTAGTACAGGCAGAGAAGGCTGGTATTTCATAATTACTGGGAAAAAAGGTTCCTGTGCATTTCGACAGGGTTTCACTTAGCAGAGCTAAAATAGCCCTTTCATGCCTGAAACCACAGAGGGGATTGTAGAAGTAATAATAACCCATTTACAGGGGGTTAAACAGTGTCAGAGAGAGTGACTTCAGGTGATTAAAGACGCCTAATTAACTCTGGCCCTGCACTCCCTCAGAGGAGAGCTGGCCAGCCCAACCCACAACTGAGGGACTTGGATTATTTTTTGCATATATTTTTGTCATGTATCTCTGTCTAAAATGTGATGGGATTCCATGCTGATACAATATAGGAACAGATACTTCAGGCAATATATGGCCTTTTGAGATTATCAGCATTGTCCATTAGTCATGCCTGCTTGGTCAACTAACGGAAGCCTAAACTTCAGAGTGCAGATATCCTGTTTCTAAAAATATATCATTTCATATTTTTATACAAAACATAAATGTAATATTACATATATGTATATATATATATATAAAAAAATAAAAAATAAATAAAAAATAAATATGAAATAAATAAATAAATAATTTTATTCCTTTTCATATTGACTTTTTGCATACAAAATTACATAAATGTAATATTCCATGCATGTAAAAAAAAAATAATAATTTTATTCCTTTTTATGTTTTTTTTTTNAAATTACATAAATAAAATATTCCATGTAATAAATTAATAAATAAATTTCCCCTCCTTTTTTATATGGACTTTTTGGTATAGAAAATGTAAAAGAAAAAATCAATCAACCAACCAATCAATCAATAAATTTTATTCCCCTCCTTTTTATATGAACTTTTTTGGCCCCTTTACCAAGAAAATAAATAGATAAATAAAACAAAACTACATATTTTGTCCTCTAGATCAGCCATAGCAAGGCTTATATTACTTGATGACTAATAATGTGCAAATGTTGCTGCCTTTCAAGGAACATCACATATCCAAAATAATCTGAGATGGATGAATCACAACAGCCAGAAGATCATCACTCCTAAGACTGTGCTAACAAACTCAGCTTTTAATAGTTTTTTTTTTTTCTTGGGATGTCTGAGACTCCAACTACAAAGAAAAGCACACTACAAAGATGAAGAAGAGAGAACCTGGCCAGGGGCCATATTCACAAAACATCTTAAGGCTAAAAGTAGCTCCTAACTTGCCAATTTAGGAGAATTTCTTAAAAATAAAGGGCGTGTCAGTCCTAAATGTAGGACTCCTAAATGTTTGCTCTAAGTATTTCACAAAGCATTTTAGCGCTAAAACCAGCTCCTAAATCTGTGAAAAGTAGTCAAGAGGATACTAAAATCACAAAGAGCCTTGAGTGCTGAGCCTTTTCTTCATAAATCGAATAAATATTTTGATTTATAGATTTTAAACTGCGAAGACATAACATAACTGTTCATTTCTGATGGAGAATAAAACATCGCGGTCAAGTTGAAAATAATATCCTATCGTCGGCGCCGATAGCCTTGTGGGCAGCTCAGGTGACCAGAGTTTGAATTCCGGCTCGTGGACCTTTCCCGATCTAGTCCGGAACACGTACTTATTTAATTAGTGACACTTAGCCTACATTTTAAAATCTTTATTTGAATATGACAACATTTTTATTTTTAAATTATTTATTTGAATATGGTAACATGATACCTTGTACCATGATACCTTGTACCATGATACCTTGTACCGTGATACCTTGTATCGAAGGGGGGCAGTCGTGGCCTAATGGATAGAGAGTCGGACTTGTAACCCAAAGGTCATGGGTTCGAGTCTCAGGTCCGGCAGGGATTGTCGGTGCGGGGAGTGAATGTCAAGCGCTCTCCCCACCCTCAATACCATGACTGAGGTGAGACCCTTGAGCAAGGCACCGTACCCCCAACTGCTCCCCGGGCGCCGCAGCAATGGCTGCCCACTGCTCCGGGTGTGTGTTCACGGTGTGTGTGTTCACTGCTGTGTGTGTGCACTTGGATGGGTTAAATGCAGAGCACAAATTCCGAGTATGGGTCACCATACTTGGCCACATGTCACATGTCACTTCACTACAATATAAAAAATGACTGAATTTTTTCTACAATATTTATATGAATATATCACTGACAGAGACCTCTCCCATATCAGCCAATCACTGTGGGTATAGTTATTAAGCGTGTTGACATCATCCATAGCAATGAGGTCAACCCCGCCCTTTCTCTTATCTTAAGACTGCTCTCTATTCCTTAACTTATATTATAAGTTATAATTATATTATATTAAGGTTTGTAAGCTCTGTGAATAGGTTACTCTTAGCTAAGAACTTTTACTGCTATTTACGAGAACTCTTAGTGGTAAGATAGAATGTTTTGTGAATACGACCCCTTAATGCAAAAACAAATAACCAAAGAATAAAACTAGTTTCTTAATTTGATTACAAATAGGAGAATCAATTTGAGAACAAAGTATAACAATAATAATAATTTATTTAACTTTTTTTTGGTTAAAAATTATTCAAAATAAATGTTTGACATGTACATAACCAGCCAGTGTTCAAAGCTATATCCTTACCTTAGCCCGATTCACAACGGTAAACTTGTAATAATGTTTCCTAATCCGGGTGATACTGGTGGGTTTCCGTGGGAAATTTGAGCATGCAGCTGTTCGTCTTTGCGTCATTACATCACGTCTGTTTACATAGAGAAGGAGTCCCAGCTAGTAGGCTGGATGCTACAGGCAGCAGATCATTTATAGCCTTTTCTCACAGCAGCTGCAATAATTAAACTTATCATTTTGATGGCGGATTGTAATCCAGAAAGGTCCAAATGACATCAGTCACAACTGGAGATTCACCCGTAGTCAAAAGCAAAAGACTTCGGACTGCATTGAAATAGAAATCTACAGGTAACGCTAATACACACTAAATACAAATAGTCACGCAATGCTGATGTCGTTAACATTAACAATTTGAGAACAAAGTATAACAATAATAATAATAATAATTTGTACGGTTTGACGTGATCCGAGCGAAGCGATTGTTAGACTTAATCACCATTAGCAGCGCGATTTATTGCTTTTTTTCCTCAGTTGGTCAGAACAAAAGTGGCAGACATGTTACTTACATGTTCAGATGACATTTTTCGGTGAAAATTCGTATTTTGTTCATACTTCCAAGACTACAATCTGTGATTCTGAAGTACTGTATCCACACCGGTGCGTGACTGACAGAAAACATTAGATTCATCCGCGCTGACGAGTTGTGCCGAGGCACAACCCACGTAAAGATGCTAATCCCGCAAACAATTGCTATTGCAGGTTTCAAACAGAGATGGCGACAAAAAGGCAAAATTTACGGACTGCAGCTTTAAACGAATGTTTATTGCTTTAATTTAGTGTTGTGTGTTAGACACTAAATTGATCTTCCATATATTAGTAATAGCATGTATCTCCACTTGTGGAAAAGCTGCTTGTGATGAGCTTTGATTTATCATGTGTCACCTGTGTTTTTTGGTTTGGTTGTTGTCAAAATATTATAAAGATACAAAACAGATTGTAGTACTTCAGTAGGTTGGTATATTAACATTATCAGTTAAACTTTAAATTTAAGTAAAAATGGGGGGGGGGGGGNTGTTACCGTAAATTTCACAGATTTTTTATGGTGTATTTTTAGCTGTAAAAAACAGTTTGTTATGCTGCTTGATATTACAATCTGGTATTTCTCACCATATTATTTGAATGTATCGCCATAGTAATAAACATACTGGTTTGTAGCGCAAAGAGTTTTTCCATTTATTATTATTAAAGTTATTTACTATTGCCAGTTTTCCGTCACGTGACTACCACGGAGACCTGGATGGCAAAACACGCATAGAACTGAATTGCAGACCTGTCAATTTTCCATCTCAAAAGAAGAAAATCAAAAACATGAACAAAATGCAAATTTTGGGTGCTTGTGATTCATATAGCACCAGCTGCATACTAAAAACAGCGTTCCAAAACGTTTAATGTGAAAAACATCAGAGGACTGGTATTTGACAAAGATTACAAATAGGAGAATACAGGCAATACATTCTTATTTGGTAGTCAACGGACAGTGGCCCAAAGGAAAGTTGATGGTGCTAGAAAAGAGAGAGATAGTGCTATGAAACACTTCATCAATCATAACCAGGACAAGAGGAACAGCGTTTAATTCACATAAATCGAGAAGGCCTGTCCGGCCATGGTAATAAGCATACGATGCTCATGTTTCTAAATATGTGTGAACACATCTCAGCTGTCCTTCCTCTTATCTGCTAGCTCCTTCCTCTTTCTATCACCAGCTAAAACACTGCATGTCCTTTTTACGGCTGCAGGTGTCTTCTTAGCCTTGTATGCTAATGTGGCAATCTGTCTTTCTCCTTGCGAGCACTTGAAGGGGATGGAAGGAAGCTTGATTACCCAGAGTTCAGAGGGAGATCAAAGTCACAGTACTACTGAACTTTAAAAGTCAGGCAGCGTTCCTTATACTGCTATGTCAATGAATGCAGTGAGAAATGAGCAGAAGTCTGCTGTAAATCATAACCGCGAGAGCGACCGCTGCATCATCATCCGTCTAGCGGTCCGGTGCCTGTTCCACACCACATCCTAAAGGACAGAGTCACTGTACACTCATTCATCCACCTCTCATCCTGCATTCCTGTTTCCTGTGTACTTAAACTACACAGATCCGTCCTCACTATGGCTCTTGGAAATTGGAGTCCAGCAGTAGAAAAATGGAGCAGAAATGCAGCTGTTCTATCAGACTACTGAATTTGTCATCCAGGACTGAAACTCATAGGAAATTGGAGTTTTGTTCATTGAGCAAATTCCGCCATCATTTTTATGAGACTTTCAGATGGAAAACATTAATGTCAGACTAATTTAAACAAAATCGAATCTGATTCAGCTGTAGGCACAAGGCCATAGTTACTGTAATCACAGCCATGCTAAAATGCAGGACTGGGATATTGCTTTTAAGTAAAAGTTCATATTCAGTCACTGAAATTTCAGATAAAACGTGGCTAGTTATTTCACTTTTTTTGTGCTCCGCAAACAAAAACAGGTCCAAAAGAGCAAGGGATATGGCAATATCAAAATTTTGGCCAATACCGATAAGCCGATAATTATTTCAATGTTATTACTGAAAACTGATAAATGGCTGAATTGTATAAATTAATCCCCCGGTTTCACAAACAAGGCTTTAGCCTAGTCCTAGACTAAAATGCATATTTGAGCTGTTTCAACTAAAAGCAACTTGCACTGACATCTAAAAATATGTCATTGTCATTGTTTTGTCTCATGATGCACATCAGTAATGTTTTTTTCTAAGGCATGTTTATAAAAGCTACTTAAATGTCCTAACTGGGCCTAACCCTGTCCTAACTAAGGCCTAACCCTGGCTTATTCTAAGCCCTGCCTGTGAAACTGGCCTAACAGTTTTGGGGAAAGTTACTTCTAAAAGTAATGCATTATAATATTGCGTTACTCTCTAAAAAAGTAACTAATTGTGTTAGTTACTTTTTATGAAAAGTAATGTGTTACATTACTTTTGCATTACTTTTTGTCACCTGGGCTGGGCTTGCTTGTTTGTTTTTTAATAACAACAAAAAAAGTTTGCAATTTTGCCAAATGTTAAGGCCCTTTCACACCAAAAAGTGAAACAAATAAGCCTCAGGCTGAAGGAAATGCATATTTACTCCTGTACAGTAGAGGGCGCAGCTCAAACAAACCTTTCAGCTGTGCTGCCATTCTGGATTAAAGAAGAATAGGATACAGGAGAAGGAAGTTCAACACTCTTATTTCTAAATCTAAAGTAATTTTTGCTTGTTAGTATGGTTAAATTAGATAATTAAAAGTCAGCAGCAAAGGCATTGGTTAATAAAGTGAGATTAAATACATAAAGGAAATTTGTGAAATTTGTGTCATTAAATAAATGTGTCATTTAATATAGTTAAATATTACAGGTTTGCGTAAAATTCTGAGATAGCATTTCACTGTTTTTATTGATTTTGAGGAATACTGAATGTTTCCGTGCAAGTGAGATGAATAAATGCATGTTCACATTTAGTCTAGAACTACAATAACCATCTTGTTCACACAGCGCACACAACACCTCTGCACTTTATTTCTCTCACCATGAGGACAGGAGAGCTGTCAGTCAATAAATGTGAAAACTTATTTGAAAAAGTAACTTAGATATTTTGTTGTAAATTGAAAAAGTAATGTGTTACTTTACTAGTTACCTGAAAAAGTAATCTGATTACGTAACTCAAGTTACTCGTAATGCGTTACCCCCAACACTGGTTTTAAATGCTACTAGTGAAATTAGGCATTACAACATTATAATTTAAAGTATTACAGCTGGATAATCATTTTGAGATTTGCTAAAATTAATAAATTCTTTGTGTTATTAAAGATTAAATATGAGTAAGCGCTAAATAACAGCAAAGGTAATCTAAATGTAAAAGTATTTGGCAATGAGCATCAAATATTCAATATTGACTTCAGACGTAGCACCATTCATAGTTTGGGTAATGTTTTTGGTGTTCAAAAAATGATTCTAATTATCAATGTTGAAAACAGCTGCTTAATTAAAGTATTACTTTTATTTTTTAAATAAACAAATAAAAACCTTACTGACCCCAAACCTTTGAACAGTATAGTGTAGTTTAACATTTAATTGAGAAAGAGCTTGCACAACGTACAGAATTTTGTTCTATGTGCGATGCCTATACTTTGTCCTAGCTGTAACACAACACAGAGCGGCACTGCTCGTATGGTGTGTGACCCTTTTTAAGGGGCTATTAAAAATATTATCTATTAAAACCATCAGCACATTTAAAGATATTATTCTAAACAGGCACTGAATGGAGCGCCCATTAAATATTCTCTTACCCAATGGAATTGCTCTGGAGGTCTAGGACTTGGGTGAACGGAATTGTTCATGACACAAAAATTAACTGTTGCATAAATCCATATTACACGCTCACTGTAATTGCTTTGTTTCTTTGTGTATTTATAACTTTCGGTTGTCACTCCAGACAGCACCTGATCACAGAGTCTCCATAGCAACAGAAAGAAGGCATGACATTTTTGATCCTACAGTAACCTACACTCATATGGCACAGAGTCAATATTCATAGAAAGTCTGCACTAATGGCAAAACGACAGTCAAAGGAGTAAGCATGGAAGACTAGGCTCAAAGGCAGGATTCATCTTTTAACTTTAAGCATCACTAGCCTGTCAGACATGTCCTCTTTTTTAATTCCTGCTGTTGGGTAAGATGTAGTTTGGAGTTAAAACTTTTTGGGGGAGGTTGGAGTTGGAGGGGGGGATTCAGAGATTATTCAGTTTGATGGCTGGGAGGCCTTGATGTTATTGATTAGAGATTCATATCAAAGTAGAATTTTGAATGTCGTCTTTGTAAGGAAACCTAAATATTTTAGTACTTAGCTACTTTTAAGATGAACAATGTCTGTATTCTAGACATTTTGGTTGACTTGAAATGGAGATATTTGCTTTTCTGACAAGAAAATGTCTTTCAGGAGAGAAGAAGAAACAGACAAAAGAGAACAGGCCTCCATATTGAACTAAATGCTCATATTACAGCATTGAATTCAAGCTTTATCAAAAGATAAACCATTATGAAATTCAAAATCACATTTACTTTCAAAAGTAAATAGAAACACATTCTATTTCAGCAATTAAACCCATGAAAGGCAGGGCTACTCTGACAAAACAAACCCATATTAACACTGAAGAGTTGGTTAGCTGAAGTCCGATGAAGATCAATAGGCCGCTACAAAGCGCAACTCACAACAAATTGCATATTCAACTTTGAGCCACAAGACTGTCTTAAAACTGTCAACACTGAGTGCATCTTAACTACCTCCACACTGTGGTTTAAGAAGCAGTTTAAAAGCAACAGGCTCGAATCACTCCGACTGATGTTCAAACCATCAAGTGTCTTTCTGTTTCAACTTGCACCCAAATTAACTGAGCTTTTCATGCTGTTGCTTCAATAACGTAAATATATGAGTGTAAAAACCATAATATAGGCCAATGTGAATTATATTTAAATGTAAATAAATATAAGTTAACATAAACCTGCAATTTGTTTGTCCCTTTTGAAAGTATATATGAAGAGTTCAGATGCAAAAGCCTCTAAGTGCCATTTGAAATTTTCTTCTAAAATGAGCATTTTTATCAAGCTCGTATGTTTATGTTCAGTTAATTCACTTTAATGGCAATGCAAATGACCTATTAATTGACACTAAAGTGAAATTACTGAACCTAAACATAATGAGCTTGATAAAAATGCTCATTTTAGAAGAAAATTTCAGACGGCATTTAGAGGCTTTTGCATCTGAACTCTTCATNAGTGTCATATACCCCCATATATGCCCTTCAATGCAAAAGATTCTAAATCACAATATTGTAGAAGTCAATGTAACATTCAAGTGTTCCCCCCATTAACCTGTAAACGTCCACATAATACATTACAAAACTCCGGTAAAAGTTGTGCAGCATCGCACTGCTATTTGAATTAAACAACGCAAGCAAAGCACATGGCCAGCACTAATCTCTCGTATCTTTTGCTCTTGTAAGCAGAAGCCACGTCTCTGAGGCACTGTTACAATCCTCCAGCACACGAACCCTTCAGCCTATTTACTTCCGCATTCTTCAAAAGAAACACAACAATGCAAGAATGTTTCTGAATCACAACACGACCAGTTTCTTAAGTTCATTTGCAACAAGTATCTACTAATCGTATTCAAAGTTCGCCGACACCTTCTATATGTTCGCTCAAATGTTTCGGCTGCGAGATAAATACACGAAACAAAGTTCGCCCCCCTCCTTGTAGCAATCCCACGCCCTCCATTTCAATGGCACAGCTCGAATCTCTCACAGAAGGACATATAGTTGTCAAATATAGTTCGAGCTGTAGAGCTCGCGCGCATTAACAACGCTGCGTTGTTCCGGGCCTGCGATCGGAGTTTCAGCGCGTGGAGCCGCCCCTCGAAAGCTTTAATAGTTCTCTTACCTTGCTTTCTAAGAATCACAGAGTTTCAAATCCCCACTTAAAGTGAAACTTCTTTTTCCCAAATCTGGGAGAGTAACAGGCAGTGACGTCAGAGGGCGAAATTCCAGCCGGCAGCACACACACTTACACACACTTACACACAGTCACAGAAATTTGCCCATGTATGGCAGTCTCAGCCAGCTCTCATGCAATATCTCTTCCTCACAACGGGTGTATTTATCTTATTGTGCAAACAGTGTAATAACTAGGATTATTCATCATATGTTGTGTCACAATTTATTAAAGCCTGAATATTGTCTTCTTTGTGTCTGCTGCAATCATTACATTTAAGGGATCAAAGTTACATTTTGTTACAAATAAATAAAAGTAAAAGCTTGTTTTAATTCATTCAGCCAGACAAAAACTTCAGAAATAAAATTTGACTAATATATATATATATATATATATACACACACACACACACAGTCAAACCAAAAATTATTCAGACATTTCTGATACTTTTGATATATTTTTACTTGTGGGTGCAGGACACTATAGTTCATTTATGTAAGTGAGGATAGCAAAATAAAGTAAACTGTGACATACTATACCCCAAAATTCTTTATACAGTGAGTGGACTACCGGTAAAATTGATAAAAAATATGGAACCAAAAATTATTCAGACACTTTGACCTGACCATGTTTTGCTTAAGTGTTATCTGACATAATTAAGATAATTGTTTTCTGACACAGTTTAACTCTGAGATCTTGTCATATTTTATTACCATTTTTTTTTTAACTATAGTGAATAAACTGTATTAATGAATGAAATGTGCAAGGTGTCTGAATAAATTTTGGTTCGACTATATATATATATAGATGTATATATACGTATATATACACACACACACACACACATATATATATATAGTCGAACCAAAATTTATTCAGACACCTTGAATATTTCTTTCATTAATGTATGTATATTTATACATTATATATTATAGGGGCAGTCGTGGCCTAATGGATAGGCGTCGGACTTGTAACCCAAAGGTCATGGGTTCGAGTCTCAGGTCCGGCAGGGATTGTCGGTGCGGATGTCCAGCGCTCTCCCCACCCTCAATACCACGACTGAGGTGAGACCCTTGAGCAAGGCACCGTACCCCCAACAGCTCCCCGGGCGCTGCAGCAATGGCTGCCCACTGCTCCGGGTGTGTGTTCACGGTGTGTGTGTTCACTGCTGTGTGTGTTCACTTGGATGGGTTAAATGCAGAGCACAAATTCCGAGTATGGGTCACCATACTTGGCCACATGTCACTTCACTTCTCATATATATATATATATTCACACACACATACATATATATATAAATATATATATGTGTGTGTGTATACATATATATATTTATATGTATGTACAGTATATATATATATATAATTAAATACAAACGTATGTGTGTGTTCTTCTTGTAGTTTGACACAATGTTCTAAAGTAACAGGCACACACAATAATTTGATGTTTTTGTATTTTACCATTGAAATTTTTGCTGTTTTATGTATGTTTTTATTAATTTGCATATTTATTTAACTTTTCAAATTGTGCTAGAAACCCACAGTGGCAACATGCCCCAGTAGGCCAATGTGTGTTTAACGAACTCTATCTTTTCTTCTTTTCTATATATGGCATTTGGTTTGGGTGAAATCATACAAAGCATCACAAAGCACTTCATATATTTCAGAAATATTCCTAGGATAATAAATAAGACAAACAAATGTATTAAAATTTAATTTAGCTTCTTTAAAATTGTTAATTCATTTCTACAAGGGAGAGCAGCATGCTTACTCATCAACCAGAAATAATAGTAATCCAGACATATGCACGTAATGTAATTCAATAATATACCTCAGAGATAAGTCTATGATCTGTTTAGTCTAATCTCCTTTCACAGTTCATTCAACAGGACGCTTGACTCTCTCAGACACAGCCTGCCCTTCAACACCCGCCAACACTCAACCACATACTGCAGTTTGCATTCAAATCTGAAAGTTTGCATGTTCTGCTGTCAATGCAAATATCTTAGCAGTGCTTCGCTTCTTTATTTTATTCCTCTCTGCTAGGGAAACGAACCACAACAGCTTTGAATGATGATGACAGTGGTGTCCACACGCTAAAGGTAACAGTTTGAGATAAACCTCATCGTCATCTGAATAGCATGGTTCATTCAGACTTTCACCAGAATAGTTTAAATGTAGTAATTTTGGGTCCTACAAAAGACAAACAAGATGGAGCCGTAGAATGGGACAAGTGCAACTAGAGGGATTTTGTGGGTGTGACAGAATCATACATTCGGTGTGAATTTAATGAGGGTCTCCTGGTTGTCTACAGAAAATGGCGTTTTGGTAGAATGAAAATAGACTTGTGTTACACCACAACACAAACTTTGAGTCAAGAAAGAGACGTCTTACCACAAAATATACCCCAACTTCTCATACTGTAAATTCAGTGAAATCGGCATAAATTCTATTTTGGGTGTTTTGACAATGATTGGCTTCCCATTGTTACCAATAAGCACATCATAACTGGAATGAGACTTCATATCTCTTGCATATAGGAAGTGGATGTGCAGTCACTTGAGGCTCTTATCTATCTCTTCATCATAGTGACTCATAAATATTCACACACGAGTTCATGGAGTTCACAGTATTTGACACTAACAACTTTTTGTAGTGAATATAACTAGCATCCAAGACTTGCATCAGTTGGCAAACATGTTGTGATTGAGTTCTCATATTAATGTAGGAACAGTTCCATGTATTTAATTGCTTCTGCATGTCTGATTCTCATTCAAGGCTAAATTAATAAATGAATAAATGTAAATGGCTCATTAAAAGGTTTTTCTAAGACTTAAAGGGTAAGTTCACCCAAAAATGAAAATTCTGTCATTAATTACTCACCCTCATGTCGTTCTACACCCGTAAGACCTTCGTTCATCTTCAAAACCCAAATTAAGATATCTTTGATAAAATCCAATGGCTCAGTGAGGCCTCTATTTCCAGCAAGTTAATTTACACTTTTAGTGCCCAGAAAGGTACTAAAAACATATTTAAAACAGTTCATGTGACTACCGTGGTTCAACCTTAATATTATAAAGCGACGAGAATACTTTTTGTGCACCAAAAAAACAAAACGACTTTCAGCAATATCTAGTAACGGGCGATTACAAAACACTGCTTTGAATCTTTTGTTTCGAATCAATGGTTCGGAGTGCAAAAGTCATGTAATTTCAGCAGTTTAGCAGTTTGACACGCAATCCGAATCAGTGATTCGAAACAAAAGATTCAAAGCCGTGTTTTAAAATCCGCCCATCACTAGATATTGTTGAAAAGTCGTTATTTAGTTTTTTTGGCACACAAAAAGTATATAATATACTTTATAATATTAAGGTAGAAACACTGTAGTCACATGAACTGTTTTAAATACCTTTCTGGGCACTGAAAGTGTAAATTAACTTGCTGACAATAGAGGCCTCACTGAGCCATTGGTTTTTATCAAAAATATCTTAATTAGTGTTCCGAAGATGAACGAAGGTCTTATGGGTGTAGAACAACATGAGGGTGAGTAATTAATTACATTATTTTCATTTTTGGGTGAACTAACCCTTTAATCTTACCTTGATATATATATATACAGTATATTTAGTTCGATTAGAAATGACATGATTCATAATTGATTTTAATTTGTGTTCACATCCCATTACATATCTCATCATCATTGCCGTGATGAAAATGATGCTACAACTGAGGGCCGAAAATTGTGTAAAAATATTTATACAGTGAATCATTTTCAAACAATAAATGTTGAAGTGGTTTATGTTTATTTCGATATTAGTTTAGATTACTGTATTTTTAATTATATATTTTTATGATGGATTTTCATATTTAAGATCAAAGGTTTGGGTCTGGGACAAGAGCAAAATAATACAATCTATACAGATAAAAGGAATTTGAAAAGTAGAAAACAAAGGCACTGTAAAAAGGTTTTAATGTGACCTTTCAAAAAGAAAAAAAAAGATTAAATCTGTTCATTTGAATAAAAATCAACCCCTGAGACATAAATCTGGCCATAGTTGAAGAGACACCTGCAGTTATTGACTCCTTCGGTATCTCCTTAACAATGAAAACAACTCATCAATTCATCAACAAACTGAACTAGAGGTGAAAAAAGAGCAGCAAATGTAAACAGTTTAGACAGAAATATGCAACTGAGTCTCTCTGTATGTGTATAAACTCAGCGCTGATGACTATAAGTAAAATCCCTGACTTGAAACACTGTGTCGACTCGCTTCAGAGGTTGTCTACAACTGATTAACTTGTGCTGCAAGCACTTTGTAAACTGTTTTGCACACCATGCATGAAAAACAGAGGCAGAAAGAACACAACCAGAAGATCAAGCGCTGAGATAAATCAGACGATTGTGCCTTGTTTTGCCGTGACTGGTTCTGCATCCCCCGGTGTGCAGGTTCCAGGGCACATTGGAAAGGTAATCTCATTTGTACTGTGTGACAGCTTATTTGCAACTTTGCTTACTGGCAATTTCCTAATGGGCCCCATGAGTAGTGTCTGGCTCCCTCTCCTTCTTCTTTCCTTCTCTCTCACTCGCTCTCTCACAAATGTGATCAAAAAGACACTCTAAAACAAATCTGAAAACAATTACCGCTGCCCCAGCATGAAATCCCAGTGTTTTCCAGCTGTCAGTCAACTTGCAATTAACGTATTTCCCTATGAGTACATTTAACACTTTAAGTGCACAGAATTACTACAAGTATGATAAGTGAGTGAGTTTCAGATAAGGAGTGCTTTACTTTTGTGAGTCATATTACTACTTGCGCTCCGAAGTGTGGACTACAGTGATACGGGTGAGAGAGCAGATGCGCTGAAAGACGAAGGGGGGAAAAAAACAAAAAACAGTTTTTATACATCTTAAGAATACAAGCGAAAATCTATCTTTTATATCACCTCTCGACACGAGGCTAACGCTCCCAGCGTCGGATATCCTGTTGTACACACAAAACGTTAGGGCCGACGCATTCTTCTTCCCGCACCACTTCCTCTGTTGCACGAGATAAACCTCAAGCAGCTGTGGAGGAAAGAGAGAACGTGTTTTAGAATGTCAACGTGACAGTGACCTGCTTTGAAGCAGGCTGACCATGACAGAAACAGAATAAAACCTACTTCACCTTTTAAAGCTCACAAACTTGAAGCCACACAGGATTTCAGTCCTCGAGGAAAAAGAAAATTCTTAGAGTGGATTCGATTCATGCATCTTTAATGCTGTCAAATTGCAAAGATGGTTTCAGGAAATGTCAAGAATGACAAAGGCGGTCGCCGGTGCTGTATTTTCTCTTTAATAATGTAATGATCCCATAGCTACGGCAAAGCTTCTGCATTAAACCGGTTAATGTGCAGGAGCTCGTTCAACTGAATCCTGTGTTGTTCTTAAATTATTCATCGTAATATGTCCGGTGTGAAAGCATGTTGCCACAAGATGATGTGCATACCTTCAGTAAACTGCAGCTAAGTAGGAGTGAGAGGTTTGGATCACACAACTTCAACCCCAAAAATAGCTTTTCAATTCTAATAGAGATGCTAATTTGAACACAACAGGCCTATGGTTTCCCAGACATTAGCATCAAAAGGCAAGTGTGAGAAAAGGTAGAAGGCCCACAAACCAAGCACAAAACCCATATCTTGAAGCAACTAATCAAACAACTGCACATGTAGATCTAAACCCAAGATTACACAAGATAATGAATTCTAATTTGAGTGTTTAAGCATGTAAATATTCATCAGGATAGCAGAAGCAGATACAAGCCTGCGGCCGTGGCTTTTGATTCTGAGCACAGAACAGAAGGAATTGGTGTTTGCTTTGGAGACACTTAGAGAATTATATCTTTTTTTTTAAACATGGCAGAGAAAGTTGCATTTACTTTGCAAAGTCAGGGCCTTTATCAAATCCATTTTTGGGCATGAAAGTTGCAGAATGCTGTTATTTGTTTGGCTCATTCTGAAAGATGGCAAATTAGCACAACAGATAAACTGCAGAAACCAAATTTCTCTGGTAATAAAACAGATGATGTGTCTAAATATGGCTTTTGTGACTTTAAACCACAGATACAATCCAGTTTATTTCAGTTGTTTATTGCATTTTTGATTTATTAGACATATGAGTCATGTAAACTAAGATAAAAAAGCACACATTTTCACTTGCAAGTTTTTTATACTGTGATAATTATGATATTGTTGATCATTTTCATGGATGCTTGTGTTATGTGCAGTTTATGAGGAAGTGAATGCAGGGNATTATATCTTTTTTTTTAAACATGGCAGAGAAAGTTGCATTTACTTTGCAAAGTCAGGGCCTTTATCAAATCCATTTTTGGGCATGAAAGTTGCAGAATGCTGTTATTTGTTGTTGTTTTTTGCCAAGGACTGGACTATCATGCAGAGACAGGTCATTTGTTTGTGTAATACATAATAGCCTATAAGTGTGCGTGCTAGTGTTGTCAAAAATATAGATATTTCGATATGTATCGATACTGAAATATCTGAAACAATTCCAGTACTCATTATCTGCAGTACTGATACACCGATACTTACTGAAATATCTGAAACAATTCCAGTACTCATTTTCTGCAGTACTGATACACCGATACTAGCTACGCGTTCTTGTTCTCTCTTCTCTCCGATGGCGAATTGACAGTTTTACACACACATGCCTCCTCTCACTCACTCGCTCCATCTGAATAGTGTTGTTACAGGCAGGGCCGGCGGAAGCACTGGGCAAACTGGGCAATTGCCCAGGGCGCC
This sequence comes from Anabarilius grahami, assembly GCA_003731715.1. NCBI lineage: Eukaryota > Metazoa > Chordata > Actinopteri > Cypriniformes > Xenocyprididae > Anabarilius > Anabarilius grahami. Next base: position 1,069,191 of record RJVU01079805.1, read on the forward strand.
AAACCACTAGAGGGTGCCACACCATGACGAGCACAAATCGACAATGTCTTTGCCAGGAGTTTGACTGTCCGGAAAAACAGTCAGGGAAGTTAGTTGATTAACGTCGGTGGACTTGAACTTGGAAAATGTGTACTGAGGTCATGTTTATTTGACATAGCAACAGTAACTAAAGTAACTATTTTGCCCAGAGCATTGAACTGTCTTCCCCCGGCCCTGGTTACAGGGCACAAATTTCAGCGCGTGGTTGCGGGTATTGCACATAATTTTACTCATTCCTGCAGGTTTCGCACTCAAACCAAAAGCATGTATACTGTCTACTGTATATAAGTGGTGCGACACAGAGCCGCCTCTCAAACAGCTTGCGAGTACCAAATTGAGTTCTTTTTCATGGCTTAAATGGTCAAATACACACAAAATTATGTCAAAATACCCGTCTTGGCGATAATTCAGGTAAACACAGTTTTGGAATGTGAGAAAGAAACAATATATTGGATCTGTGCATAAGGCCTTAAAGTGACAGCAGCCTAATATTCCTGCTGCTGTCTATCAAAGAACAAAAGACATATAGGAAATCACTCGCTGCTTTTGACTGAATAACTTTTGTAACTTTAATTGTAAGCATTAATCTGCATTCAATTTTTACAATGAAGTCTATCCAGTGTTTTTTTTGTTTTTTTTTTGATTACTTTAATTTCTGTAGTATTTCTCACCTGAATACTACTGTTAGAAAACTTAAAGCCATGTTTATGTCATTTGTCTCTTTATACTGTGTGTGTGTGTGTGTGTGTTTGGAACAACAGTGTATATTAGGGCTGCCCCCTAATAGTCAACTAACCTTTAGTTGATGAGAAGAGACTTAGCTGATCAAAAATTGATTAGTCGCAGAAAAGAAAAAAAAACACCAACAGGAAGTTGCAAAGTCACGCAGTCTGTGACGGACAGATATGATATACAATAATATTTCACAATATAACTGTTTTTACTGAATTTTTTATTAAATAAATGCAGCCTTGGTGAGCAGACAAAACTTCTTTTAAAAACATTAAAAATCTTACAGATCCCAATTTATTACGATATATATAGTTCAGTCATGAAACTCTAGATGGCGCAGGCTGATGGGTCCTTAACGCAAGCTGATGATAATTATAGCATTAACTACTTGGCACAAGCTGATTGGTTCATGTCACTTCTGCAGCCAATGAGCTTGTTGCTCACACATTTAAATGGCTGTTTTCATTCACTATAGCAGTTTTCAGCGCGCTTCAGAGTTCCTCTAAAACCCTCCACCTTCCCCAGCTCCACCTGTATAGATCTGCTATGGGTTATTGTTATATGCTATTTGTGCAGCAGCACTATGTCTTACTCGCAGCAGCGTATTGGCATATGTATTGGCAGTAGCAAGTTCCTGTACTTGCTCTGATAATCAGCAGCAGCAATAATCTACAACTACAGTAATAATCTTCAGCAGCAGCATAGCAGATCTGTTCGGCCAAGACCAAATACATTAACACTGTCATATCCATTACCATGATAAAAATCTTCAGAGAGTTGTCATGATTGATATATATATATATATATATATATATCAGGGGCGTTTCCTCCGAGGAGGCAAGGGAGGCAGTGCCTCCTCAAAAAAAATAGGATGAGAAAATAATCCATATTACATATAAAACAACACAAATATTACAAATTATGACATTAAAAAGAGCGCAAGTCACTCGTATTTCTTAAGGAACACTGCCCAACAGCGACACCCGCAGGTAAAGTTACAGCAGGAGTCATGCCTCCCTTTCCACTCATAGAAAACCATAGAAAACCATTAGACCCCCGGCGTGCGGTGGGATTTGTGGGGGGTAATTGAGAATGAATGGGGGAAAGTCACGTGAGAGGAGGCAATGTCTCCATCGCGCACGTTCCGCGCGTCAGTTTGAATGAACAAATGATGGCGTCAATGGGAAGACTAATTGAAAAGTAAGTAAACAGATCACAGTTAGATATCACCGCTTTATGTCACGTCAAAATCAAACTTGAAATGGACTGAAAGCATGATGACTTTAGTGCAACTTTAGGGTTTTTTTTAGTGCAATCAGCTTGGTGAAATTAAAAATACAATTCGTGTCTTGTGACAGACGGTGTTTACGGAGCATGGCTGATGATTCAAAATAGCCTAAGTTGACAATTAAAAAGAAAAGCATCAATACACAAATAAAATATATTGTTTAAATTATTATTGCCTTTAGTTATTATTTTGGAATGAATGTAGAAATGCTTAAAACACTAACTTGATGAGATTGACTTAGTTTTGATAAATAGAACATTTATTACAATACATTGTTAATGTAAAATTACAAAATAGAATTGTATTTGGTTTCTTTTTTGATGTAATGTAAAGTAATGTTCATTTAACAGGGAAGATGTGTCAACGTTAAGAGTAATGCACATGAATTTACATTGATTCATAAATAAATAAAAAATGTGCCTCCTCGTTTCAGAACGGAACTGCATGTCACTGATATATATATACAGTGGGTACGGAAAGTATTCAGAGCCCCTTAAATTTTTCACTCTTTGTTATATTGCAGCCATTTGCTAAAATCATTTAAGTTTTTTTTTCCTCATTAATGTACACACAGCACCCCATATTGACAGAAAAACACAGAATTGTTGACATTTTTGCAGATTTATTAAAAAAGAAAAACTGAAATATCACATGGTCCTAAGTATTCAGACCCTTTGCTGTGACACTCATATATTTAACTCAGGTGCTGTCCATTTCTTCTGATCATCCTTGAGATGGTTCTACACCTTCATTTGAGTCCAGCTGTGTTTGATTTATACTGATTGGACTTGATTAGGAAAGCCACACACCTGTCTATATAAGACCTTACAGCTCACAGTGCATGTCAGAGCAAATGAGAATCATGAGGTCAAAGGAACTGCCTGAAGAGCTCAGAGACAGAATTGTGGCAAGGCACAGATCTAGCCAAGGTTACAAAAAAAATTCTGCTGCACTTAAGGTTCCTAAGAGCACAGTGGCCTCCATAATCCTTAAATGGAAGACGTTTGGGACGACCAGAACCCTTCCTAGAGCTGGCCGTCCGGCCAAACTGAGCTATAGGGGGAGAAGAGCCTTGGTGAGAGAGGTAAAGAAGAACCCAAAGATCACTGTGGCTAAGCTCCAGAGATGCAGTCGGGAGATGGGAGAAAGCCACAGTTCTTTTTATCCATGTGTGCACCTAAACGCTTTTTTTGGTTTCATCTGACCATAGAAGCTGGTCCCGTTTGAAGTTCCAGTCTTGTCTGACAACTGAGTATACTGGAGATTGTTTCTGGATGAGAGTAGAGTATTTTTCTTGAAACCCTCAGGAACAACTTGTGGGGATGTAGGTTCTGTTTGATAATTTTTTTTAGGCTTTCTGAAACTCAAGACTCAACTAATCTCTGCAATTCTCCAGCTGTGATCCTTGGAGAGTCTTTGGACACTCAAACTTTCTTCCTCTCCGCGCATTAGGACGATCTTCCAGGCAGATTCGTAACATCTTTAGTTGATTGGAACTTCTTAATTATTGCCCTGATGGTGGAAATGGGGATTTTCAATGTATTAGCTTTTTTCTTATAGCCATTTTCTATTTTGTGAAGCTCAACAATCTTTTGCTGCACATCAGAACTATATTCTTTGGTTTTTCTCATTGTGATGAATGATTAAGGGAATTTGGCCTTTGTGTTTACACATATTTGTACTCATGTGGAACAGGAAGTCATGACTGGACAATTTCATTTCATTTAATTCAAGATATTTTACCCATAAGAATTTCTAGGGGTGCCAATAATTGTGGCCAACATGTATTGGAGAAAAACATTTATTTCATAATGTGAGTTTCCCCCCAATTTAAATTGTTTTACTTCGATGAAAGGTTAGAATTTTGTGAATTTTTTAATGAAAGATCAAAAGGATAAACAATGCAGATTTATTTTCACAGCCGCCTTTGCTCATAATTACTAAGGGTGCCAATAATTGTGGAGGGCACTGTATGTATATATAAAAAAAGAACAATTCCAGCAAACTGGAACCATATCTCAGGTTACTTCACTCTGAATTCTCCCCTTACCAGTTGTTTCATCATAATAACCAAGCATCATTCTTCCCTGTAGTCAGTGGCAGACAAGTGAAACAAGTTGCAGTGAAACAAGATTTGAACTTGTGACCTCTTGGTCTTATGAGCAGCTCATATTCAGATTCTCAAAAAACTGAAATTCTAAAAGGAGAAGGGGTTGCAACTGTCCTTGTCTCTTTACTGTATATCAGTCAGTAAGGTGTGTATAAAAAGAACAAAAGAATTGAAAGTAATTTATGAAGTCTGCTTAGAAAACTAGCTTAACTTGAAAGTTGACTTTGTTAGTAATATGGCTGTAACACAGTTCGTATATACGGGAAGAAGGAGGCGGGAACCGGCGAACGTTCAACAAAACTTTAATATAAAAAAAACACAGAACAAAACGAAAGTAATGCCGGCAGACCCTCGCGGACGTCTGCCGGCCACACAAACATAATAAAACATAAAATAAAATCCAGGCCTGGTCCTCTCTCGTCCTTCACGGTCGTCGCTCCTCCTTTTATGCCCCCGGAGCTCCTCCGTGAGAGACTCGAGGCCGGCGCCGTTCCCTCACGGCTCTCGCCCGCCCTGGTCACCACAATGGCCTATAAAAGAGTTGGAAGGAGAAAACGGCCAAAAAAAGTTTGAGAAAACCCTGAATAACTGCATTTGACATGCTTGTAGAAATGAAAAGCTGAATGTGGTTTCTCTGATGTAAAAAGAGGCTGTAAATGCAACAGGTAGAGTGAGACACTGAGCCGATGAGACAGTGTGTCAGGCAGCTTGTCTCTCCTTACTTTCTTTCAGCACATTACTCTATTTACATTATACTCACCTGAGTGATTTTACAACGCAAATCCGTGAAGAGTTGGTCCTGGATATTGCGAGGAAAACAAGACAGCACGTAAACCGAGGCAAGTCTTTAAATTTTGTAGGATAGAGGCTGTGGTCAGAGCAAATGGCCTTCTGGTGATGAGATAAGGTCATTTGTTTCACTGTCTGATTCAATTTTCTCGACAGCAAAAGGTGTTCCACAAGCTGAACTTAACCTGTTAAGAAGATTCTGAACAATTTCTGAACAAAAAAATTAAAATATAAGAACTGTGATACATTTTATTACAATTTTTTAACCTTTGTATGCAATACACAATATTCCAAATATTGTGTATAAATAACCTGTTTTATTGGTGAGTTTGCGCCACAATCTTCTGTATCAGTGTTTCTACCATCAGCTCCATGCAAAGACAGCAACAATTATTATCTCTGAAACAGTGATAGGTTCAATGAACCAAAGAAAAGAAAGAAAGAAAGAAAGAAAGAAAGAAAGAAAGCCAATTAGCTTTAGACCAACATGAGTGTGAGTGAATTATTAATTTACTATTTACTACATTACATTTACTATTATTTAAAGCCTAATATTAGTTTATTTTTAAAAGGAAAATTCTCACAATTTTTATCATAGTGTCATAATGTCGTTCAAAACCCATAAGACTTTAAATCATGTTTAAAGCTGCTGTCCTTAACTTTATTTGGTTAAAAATTATTACATACATAAGTACATAACCAGCCAGTGTTCAAAACTATCTCCTTACCTTAGCCCGATTCACAACGTTAAGCTTGTAATAATGTTTTATAATTCGGGTGGTACTGGGTTTTCATGGGAAATTCGAACATGTCATTATTTTGTCTTTGGTCATAAAGAACGAGTCCCAGCTAGTAGGCTATATCGCATGTGAGGCAGATCATTTATAGCATTTTCACACAGCATCTGCAATAATTAAACTTATCATTTGGATGGCAGATTGTATGGTATGACAAATTAACGTTAGAGCTTAGACTGTACAGAAATTGAAATCTACAGGTAACGCTAATACACACTAAATACATGAAGTCACGCAATCCTGATGTTGTTGACATTAAAGGATTAGTTCACTTTCAAATGAAAATTACCCTAAGCTTTACTCACCCTCAAGCCATCCTAGGTGAACACAATCTGAGAAATATTAATAAATATCATGATGCATCCGAGCTTTATAATGGCAGTAAGCGTTACCAAACGAGTATGAGCTGAAGAAAGTGTCTCCATCCACATCCATTCATCATAAACATATTCCACACAGCTCCGTGGGTTTATTAAAGGCCTTCTGAAGCAAAGCGATGCATTTGTGTAAAAAAAAATATCCATATTTAACAAGTTATAAAGTAAAATATCTAGCTTCCGCCAGACCACCTTCCATATTATACTTACGAAGAAAAAGTAAAACTCTAGCAGTTCAAAAAGATTACACTGTGTACTACGCCTTCCCTATTTAACTTACGGAAAAAGTGTAACTGTGTTACACTTTCTTCGTAACTTGAATATGGAAGGCAGTCTGAAGGAAGCTAGATATTACTTAGCTTATTGCCATAATAAAGCTTGGATGCGTCAGGATATTTATTAATATTTGACCGATTGTGTTCATCTGAAAGAAGAAAGTCATAAGTCTAGTCTAGGATGGCTTGAGGGTGAGTAAAGCTTGGGGTAATTTTCATTTGAAAGTGAAATAATCCTTTAACAATTTGAGAACAAAAAAATAAATAATAATTTGCACGGTTTGACGTGATCCGAGCTAAGCAATCGTTAGATTTAATCACCATTGGCAGCGCAATTTATTGTAATGCTTTTTTTCCTCAGTTGGTCAGAATAAAAGTGGCAGACATGTTACTTACTTGTTCAGATGACATTTTCCAGTGAAAATTCTTACTTTGGTCATACTTTAAGACTACAATCTGTGATTCCGAAGTACAGTATCCACACCGGTGTAGTGTCTGACAGCAAACATTAGATTCATATGCGCTGAGTCGTCGTGCCGAGGCACAACCCACGTAAAGATGATAATTCTGCAAACAACTGCAATTGCAGGTTTCAAACAAGATGGCGACAAAGAGGCAAAACTTACGGACTGCAGCTTTAAAAAAAACACAAATGAATATATTTTTAATGAAACCTGATAGATGTACAGTATGTGGCTCTATTAAAAAGTCCACTCAAATAAAACACTGATGCTCCAAAAAGTTAGTAAATGTAGTAAATGTAGTCCATACAAATTAAGCGGTTTCATCAAAGTCTTCTAAAGAGTCACGGTTACTTTATATGATGAACAGATTTAAACATGCATAGAGAACATGGATTACATTTACAATGTTTTTATGAACTTTTTGAAGTGTCAAAGTTTTGGTTGCATAGACATTCAATTGAGAGACACAAATCTCTCAGCTTTCATTAAAATATCTTCATTTGTTGTTTCAAAGGTAATCAGAAGTCTCATGGCTTTGGAACGACACGATGAGAAAATGACAGATTTTCTTTTTTGGGTGAACATCTTTAACTGAATTAGAACAATAAAAAGCACAAACTGTCACAATAGCGATTCACCTACAAATCCCATTACCATAAGCTGACAAAGTCATTGCTGAATGATTTGATAAAGGTCATTGGTAACACAGACTGCCAAACCTTCGGTCTGAGACCCGAGACTCAGAGGGAGGTACTCCACCCACTCGCCCTGTGTGATGTGAAGTGAACACCCAGGCATGTGGGAGTGTTTATGACAGCACTAATTAGCGTCTCTAGACATGCAGCGTGCACACACAACATCTATATAAGGAGATAAAATATTTAAAAGATGGTGTTTATAATGAGACACGACAGAATTGAGAGAACCACTCAAAAGTCACTCAGCCATGCCTGAGAAAAAAGAGGGATATAAGCCAACAACTTTATCAGGAGTAGATCAATTTGACTGCTGTTGTCTTTATTCACCATCTCTCTCATTACAGCTGCGCTAAAGAAAATAGTTTTCTGCACACATGCACAGATGCCAACCACATGGTCCGGCACAAATCACTAATGACACTTAATATTACGCAATTGTGACCATCCACTTTTCCAGCATCCTTTGTTCTGGAAGTACTTTTCCAATTCATTTTCCCATTTCCATAGGCATTCAGGACTTGATTTGAATCACAACATTACAACATTCGATTCAAACAAAAAAAGTGCTTGAAAATTAGGCCCCGTTTACACTATACGTTTTCGTTTGAAAATGCATAACTTTTGCTACGGTTACGGCTGTCGTTTTCACTACTCCACCGTTTTTGACCCTCAAAAACTGAGACTTTTGAAAACGCTGCAGAGCTCGTTTTAGTTTGAAAACGCTGGGGTTCCGTTTCAGTGTAAAAGAAAAAAGACTTTTTGAAAACTCTGAATGGTCATGTGACACATGGGTTTTCGGTCGTATAGTGTAGAAGGAGATTGTTTCTGAAATGCTGTGGAAACGCCAGTGTAGACGAGGATCGTTTTCATTTTAAAATGCTGTTTTAAAATGAAAACGCACTAGTGTAAACGGGGCCTTAGACTATGAATGTAATCAAGTAAATAGTAAATGACATAAATCAGAAATGACGATGCAATATATTGGTTGTAAATCACTGATTATAATTAAGAAATACCATATTTGAAGTAGGCGTTATAGTGTCAGAATCTAGGAATCCATTAGAATGTAGGAATACTGACAATTCGCAATACTTTATGGCAGTAGGTGCTGCCTGTTTAGTCAGACCGCCGCGATTCCCGCTTCCATGATGATTGGTAGAGCCGCTGCAGGATTGTGGGTAATGTATATGAATGAATTAAAAAGCATAAACCTTAGAAATCATCACAAGTCTGCCTCGAAAGGTTTATATGTTATCAGTGAAAGTAAATCTTTTTATGGATAAAAAGAATAGTTTTTTTGTTGTTTGTTTTGTTTTTTCAAGGTAACTAGAATCTAGAACTCTCTGAAAATCTGTTGTAAGAATAAAAAAATATGTAATTTGTCTTTTTGAGTACTATGAAGGCTCACAGATGAAAATTTTTTACACCTAACATAAAGGCTCCAGAACACCCACATACACACTTATAATAAATATATAATTATTTGATGATCATTCAGTCAGAGAGTAAATCTAAAGAAATATGTCAAATGTTCAAGAATTATCAATACAAGGCATGAATACACACACACACAAATCCATTCAGTGCTTAATAACTAGAAAAAAGTGATGTCTAGAGAAAATGCATTCACAAAATGAGAATTCATGGCATAAATTCTAAATAAAGACACAGAAATATATAATATCAAGAACATCAGGTGCGTAAGAGATACAGGCAGCTGTCAGAACACATTTTGACATAAGCCATGTTTTCTGATCCCTTAAGCACATCTGGAGACTTCTCATATTGACTGAACTTTCAACCTCAAATGTTAAACGAATGTGAGCCTCTTCTAGTGTGCAGCCAAAGAGAATATCTCAATGAAAGCAGGACAGCACTTTCTGTAAGGATCTAACAGTGTTTGGACACAAAGCCTGAGGCAATATGTGTTGTCATTTTTGTAAGCTCTTAACGTAAATATGTGACATCACATGCAAGCACCATCCAACTTATCTTCTTCTCAATATGTTAAATTAAAAGTGGTATGGATGCTTTTAATAAGCTTTTTTTTGTCTTTTTTTGGATGCGTACCTGAAGCTCAAACAGTAGAGTATGGCACTAGCATCACGAAGGTCATGGGTTCAATTCAAATACAAACCTTACATGCAAAAGTTTTTTGGACAAATGCATCTGACAAATTCATAAATGCAAAAATACAGAGCAGTGTTTAATGTCAGTGTACAGAAAAAAAAATAGATAACTTTAATTATAACTTTTATTAAAATCATTACAATGCTTAACAGAATACAAATCAGAAAGCTAATAATTATCTCATAATTATCTTGAAAATGCAATATATATATATATATACATATACACACACAGTCGTCTTCTCTGCAGACCCCCTAGAGTACCTTCAGGGACCCCCGGCAGGTTCACAGACCCCTGACTGAGAACAATGGCCTTTTGTTTTGCAGTAATACTTAAAGGTCAGTATCTTTAAGATGTTGGAAAAGTGACATTAAAGGGATATTTTACCCAAAAATGAAACTCCTGTCATCATTTACTCAACCTCATGTCATCCCAAACTCTTATGACTTTTTCTCTTCCATGGAACACAAAAGAAGATATTTAGAGATGCTCTCTTCNCCTCACGGCTCTCGCCCGCCCTGCTCGTCACAATACATATACACACACAGTCGTCTTCTCTGCAGACCCCCTAGAGTACCTTCAGGGACCCCCGGCAGGTTCACAGACCCCTGACTGAGAACAATGGCCTTTTGTTTTGCAGTAATACTTAAAGGTCAGTATCTTTAAGATGTTGGAAAAGTGACATTAAAGGGATATTTTACCCAAAAATGAAACTCCTGTCATCATTTACTCAACCTCATGTCATCCCAAACTCTTATGACTTTTTCTCTTCCATGGAACACAAAAGAAGATATTTAGAGATGCTCTCTTCCATAAAATTGGTGAAAGTGGATGGGGACTAGGGAATGTCCAGCTCCAAAAAAAAAAAACCACCCCATTAAGTGTCCATAAGACTTGTGCTCTATATTCCAAGTCTTCTAAAGCCATACAATAGGTTATTACTCTTTATTCACTGAAAATCTTGCTTTACAGCTTTGGTCAACATTCACTTTCATTTAATGGAAAAGAGCAGCATGAACTCTGCGTTAAATAACTACTTTTGTGTTCCACCTAAAAAAGAACATGAGGGTGAGAAAATTATGATAGAATTTCATTTGTGAGAGAACTAACCTTCACCCAAAAATGAAAATTCTGTCATTAATTACTCTCATGTCGTTCCAAACCCAAAAAACATTAATTCATTTTTGGAACACAAATGAAGATCTTTTTAATGAAATCTGAGAGCTTTCTGTCCCTCCATTGACAGTCTACACAACTACCATTTTCAAGCACCAGAAAGGTAGTAAAGACATCATTAAAGTAATCCATGTGACTCCAGTGGTTTAACCTCAATTTTATGAAGCAATGTGACTGCTTTGTTTGCTCAAAAAAAACAAAAACATTTTACAACTTTATTTACAAAATATTAATCTCCAACGCACGTTCACGCAACAATGTCTGCTCTCGCGTCAACACAACACGCATGCGTTGTGGTGCTCTTGTGATCGCGCGTTGGGCTTTAATGTTTTGATTTTGATTATATGATTTCATTAAAAACATCTTCATTTCTGTTCCAAAGATGAACGAAATCTTACGGGTTTGGAATGACGTAAAGGTGAGTAATTAATGACAGAATTTTCATTTTTGGGTGAACTAACCCTTTAATGTGTTGTACAGTTATCATCCAATTTTCAATCTCATGTAGTCAAGATGCTTGTCATGAATAGCAGGGGTGAAGAAATGTGACATCTGGAGTGATGTAATATCAGCTTCCATTGCTAGACGAGTTATAAAGAGCAATATCCAGCTCCGTGGATTGAGATGAGCTTAGGTAGATTAATGCTAGGGGACTGAAATGTTTGTTGTATAAAACCTCAGTTTATACAACAATGTGTCACAGCAGTATATGAAAGACTGTAATCTGGCAGATGGCCTGGAGCCCAAGAGCTGCTCCATATTAATGGGAATATCACAAGGTTTAGAGTTCATGCGAGTCAATGAGATTTTAGATTGCACCTCATAGAGAGAGAGAGAGAGAGAGAGAGAAAGCAAAGGAGGACTGGGATTACAACAAGGATAACTTAATCTGTAGGGTTCCCCCCTCCA
>RJVU01079805.1:1081014-1217659 GCA_003731715.1 Anabarilius grahami
ATGGAGCACGCCCCATAATTTTAGCATTCAAGGAAAGTGGACCAAGTAGGCACACCAAACAATGTACGCTAGATCACTGTTGGCCTATCAGCATAGAGTGCCACCGATGCCCTGTGGACCTCTTCTGTAACGCTGAGCACGCTCAGTCGACTCGCTTCAGATCTCTGCTACGCCGATCCTCCTCCACACACTCACTCGCAAACGCATCCAACAAGGGACAGCTTCCGCTCGCCGGGATATTCTGGGGGTCGCCGACTGCCTGTAAGACGGAAGAAAGAAGAGACTGCAGGAATCGGCACCTACTAAGCTGCCCCAATCCAGCCAGGCATCTTCAACATCTGCCAGCACGAACGCTCAGCTCTGAGCCCCTCTGCCTCGTGCCAGCTTTCCCGGCAATCTCAGCTCCGTTGCCGCCGATCCTCGTGTTCCACTGAAGAGCTGTCACAATCTGTTCCACTTTCTTCTCTCTCGTTGAATTCCGGATGTCCTCCGCTTCCCCCAAGGCATCACCAACATTTCAGATCTTTGACTGTTAAAAAAGAGACTCCTGCCTCCCATTGGCAACTTTTGGACTGACCAGAGGTGTCCCACTTCCTGCTCCAGAGATTGAGACGTGGTGAAGCTGGGGGTTCCTCTCTACCGCTGAGTAATCCCTCATCTCCCAGCATGCCCCACTCCATGCAGCAGAAACACGGTGAGAATTTTCAGTTTTACTACCTTGTTTCTTAACCTCCTCCATAACTTCACACTCCCAGCAGCTCTGTGTTTCTTTTTTTTCTGCTGGGGTTGCAGTAAAGTAGTCCAAAGGAAATTAATAAAAAGCAAACACATTAACTGGGAAGAAAACGAAAGAGATGCCAGCAGAGCAATTTCCTTATTTGATATGCTCAGGGTTCAAAATATTCATTGTTACAGGTGAATGTTTGCTCTTTTGGTCTTTGAATTTGTTTCATAACTCTTTTTTGTAGAATCAGTAATGCACTTGTATTAATTAAATTAGTGGTTGGAGGTTAAGAAAGCCAGATAATTGGTCACAAATTAATCAATATCAGCTGCAACCATCTGCTCAATGTGGTGCAGTTCTTGAAAGCCTCAAAAGGTCATGACTGCTAGTTTAGCCTTAAAGGAATCATTTTTATATATTTGACAATTTACTCACTCTAACGTTCCAATCCTGTAGGTGTTTCTTTCTTTTGTAAAACACAAAAGACATTCTGAACTTTTTTGCCTATGCAATGACAGCCAACTCGGTCAAAAACAACTTTGACTTTCACTGTATGAACCAAAGAGACATTTTTCAAAATAGATTTTTTTGTGTTCCACTGAAGAAACTAAGTCATACAGGTTTGGAATGACATGAGGGTGAGACTTTTTATTTCATGGTGAACTATCCTTTTAAAGAAAAAGTCCCTGAAATGTAAAGTCTGGAAAATTCACAGGAAAAAGCCAGAGCTTGCCCCATTACTCAAGATGAAATGAATTTTTAATATGATAAGAATGTAAAATGTGTGAGCAAAATGAGCAGGCACCAGAGAGGAGAGAGAAGCGGAGAACACAAAGAAAGTGCCTGAAGCTGTTTGGACTCGGCACCCTCTCTTAATCTTAGATTGAGTGTTTTCTCTTCTTGGCATTTGCTCAAACAGTCTTAACAGAAAATGCTTGACCCTCTTATTTATTCATTCTGATGTAATTCACAAGTATTTGACATCATTTTAAAAAGGGGCTCCCTCCCCTTACATATTTTCTGCCAAGTGTACTTTATTACAAGTGGGCTTAGACAAATTTCAAAACATTGCTTACTGTGATAAATGAACAAATCAAAACGCATGAGACCTGGGTGTCCATGAATTTGCATAGAGAAAAGATAATGCAATAACTGTTGCAAAAATGAAAACAACATGATTTGGTATCTGCAACAATAACAGCTCATGAATCAAGAGTGGAGATGTCTCAAGTTCCAGCAACATGACAGTGAAAGTCACAGGTAAGTGTGGGAGGAGGGGAAAAAAGATTCTATTTTAGCTGTTGAACAAATATTTGAGCTCTGAATACATATACTCTGTACATGCACAAGCTCAGTTAATTTGTAAATGATGTTAGAGCTGAATGTTCTAGCAGAACTAATCAAATAAATCAGACAGATAGCAAGCATGTGCACACATTACTACAGCTGCATAACAAAAGCATCATCATAGCGTTCCATAAGCATAATTTATACCTGGAATCTGTGTGCATAAGTAATGTCAGTGATTTGCATGCATCATGAACTTAAAACAACAAGGTTTTCCATTAAAAGCATGAGATGTTTCTATTTTTACATATAAATGCATTATAGACATAGATAAAAAGAGCCAATAAAATGCTCTCATGCCATGTCGTGTGTAAAACAATTTAGAGAGACATGAATGCAACAGCACTAAAGATACACTTACTAATGTACAGTACATCTGTATGTGAGCACTACTCAAGCCACAAAGATCTCTCGTCTAATTCTCTGGAGTGGGACAGTCACGACACTGATTAAAAGCCATGGAGGAGATGGTCATGTTTACAAGCTTAGTTAAAGCTCATTTTCCACTCATGTGCTCACATCAGAAACGCTGCTCCAACTGCACTGTCTCATTCAGAAAGACTTCCTAAAGGACCTTTCGTGCTGAAGTCGGCTCTCTGTGCACTCTGATGTGTTACGGTCTGCTGAGTTTACATGGTGGGATTTAACTCCCAAATAATAAGTGTTGAAGTCAACTACTTTACTAAATTCTATGAAGTTACAATAGTTTAATTAATTCAAATACTGAAAATCAGGGTAGTTTTGATGAGTATTACCAATAAGTTTATTGAGATCTCACATTGTAGTAAATTTAATAACTCCGTGAAAACTTTTTGATTACATAGACAGCCAAATATAATGATACCTATGTTTTAATTTATTTATTTTACTTGTTTTTTTCACCAAAGACCTTTTTGCAGCATCCTGGGGGTTCGTGGACCCCTAACATCAGTGTGATGTGTTAGTCCACAAAGTCCATTTACTTCATAAATCCTCAGTCTATGCAAATGTTGATTATTTGTGAACAATAAATTCTCAAATTCTGAGCATGAGAAGCTGGAAGAGATGTCCCGACGGGTTAGGGAAATTCTGTCTGGTCCTGATCACATCCCTCAAGAGCTGATGCAACTGGAAAAGTACAGATTACATTGTGTATACACCTTTTTCAGTTAAGTTATTAAATAATAATCATGGGTGAAATTGTGGTGTTTTGAGTGTACTTGTAACAGCAACCTTGCATTGACAAGACAAATTTCTCTGAAGAAACTAATCATCAGCTGTAGTGAACAAATGCACAAGCAGCTGCTCATGGGACAAATAGCACTGATCTGACATTGATTTGAGTTTTCTGCTGGATAATCACTGTTTTGTGTCTCTTTGGCTTGACCATGATTTGCCGGTAATATCAAGACCAGGTTACTCGCCTTTATTTATGTTTCTGTGTATAGATAAATGTCTCTCTTGGGGTCAGAGGCAGGCAGAGACCAGAGTGTCATACATTTGTTTTTAGGTATACGCTTTTTTTTAATGCAAAAATCACAGTGCATTATGGCCATATGTCAGCACAGCTGAGATTCAGCCATAGGCATGACCCAGTTAACAAGAACGTTTCAAAACGTCCACTTTCTTTTACGTTTTTCCTTGATTATGCGAATGTTAAGGAAACATTCCATTTGACCATTTTGCAAACATTATTGGAACATTACTTTTGAATGTTCTTTGAACATTCTGAAACAAGTAGTAACATTTAAAAAATGTTAGATAAACATCCAACTAAAATGTTTCAGAAAAAAAAAACTTCCATGAACAATGTATAAATAATGTTTTTGTGCTAACAAATTTGCGAAATCGGCATGGGAAACTTTTTCTCACAGGAAACTCCAGATTTCGAATTCCTATCCATCTTATTTTGCAGTAGAAGTAAGCTATCTTCCAATTCATATAATCACTGTAAATAACTAGAATAAGTGCAGTAAAGAGTCAAAATGTTTGTATTACAAAAAAGTCTGTTTATGAATACGATAATAAATTAAATTATATAACAAATAATTTGAAAGTGATTTTAAAAATAAGGTGGACTGAAACGACTGAATTTCGCCCACAAAATTTTACTTAGAAATGGTAAATGTGACTGTGCCTTGAAGGGGTAGATTATTTTTTTATACAACAGTTCAGTAAACAAGAACACTGTAAAAGTTGTTTAAGCAATTTCAACTTTTTAGAATAAGTTATACAAAATTTAATAGTTTAATTTTTTAATAGTTTAATATAATTTAAGTTGAAATGACTTTCAACAACAATCCAAGTTGATTATACTAAAAAAAATTAAGGCAGCAACTAAAGTTTAAAAAAAATGAAATAAAAAAAACCATTTACAATGAAGTTAATATTGAGTAACTTACATTTTAGACACAATATTGCTAAACAAAATGGTTGAGTAAATTATTCAAATGAATGACTCAAAGACTTGACTCTTCGCCACCTACTGCCGTAACTATGTAACCAGCAGAGACAGTCACTAAAATCTGTATAAATCTATATATGGTTCCCTTGGGAATCACTATTAGCATTATGCTCTACAAATCACCATTTGGGCTAATTTGGCTTATTTGCATTTATATCCCTTATAGTTCATGAACAACACCACTCTTCCCATAACGACCATAGGTTTTCGCCATAGCAGAGAACATGCCGAAATAGCGCACAGATGTGACATTGACTCTGGCTGATCTGTTTGCTGTAAACATTAGCAGGGCAGTTTAAGGGAGCTGGAGTCAGATCCAGCGCAAGTGAGTGTTGATGGGTGGGTGGTTTCATATGCAATCTGAAAGCTGGCAGAACAAAATGCATATGTTAATGCCATCTGGACCTCTAGTAGCTGCACGAAAATGGAAGAACAATATGTTCATTCTACCCTAACTAAGTAAGTTCAGGTCATACATGACTAGAGTTTCGTAAAATCACCCTTATATTGTTAAGATAACAATGGTTCACATGATTTAAAAGCAGTGTACTAATTTTTAATCCGCACATACAGAAAACTGAACCAAAAACAAGTTTTCTAGATCTTCTCTAACAAATAGGTGCTTTGAAAGTTCTCAGTCAACATGTCTAATACTGAAGTTCTTCACAAGGTTGGAAATGAAATAGGCTACACTTCCATATTATCAGAGAGCTGGTATTACAACTTGTTCCAGCAGGGATATGTGAGTTACCTGGCAACAGAGAATGCATGCCCTCTGTTTCAGATGAACTCTAAACATGTGTCTTACAAAAGTGATACCCTTATACAATAACAATAATAATCTGCACCAACACTAGACTGGTCATTTTTATAGTTCAAGCTGTCATAAACCTTGCATAAAACTTTGACGCACGAAAAATGATCCGCCAAAGATTTTCCAATTAAACACACTTAGGAATAAATTTTAAAATATGTATTTTTGCAGAGATTTTGTAACTCATCCAACAAAATATACTTCTGCAAATCCTACCCAAAAATCCCATGTAAATTGATATGTTATTAAAAATTTCTGGAAATACATGTTTATCCACCTCTTGGGTTTTTAGAATTGGTCAAAGTTGGAGACCATCCAAATAAAATCAGGTTTTAGAGGGGCTGATTTCTGGGACTGGGCGGAATTGCTTTCATCCATGCCAAAAGCCCCTGCATCCATGTTATCATGGATTACACTCCATTTGCTCCGTCTGATGGATAGAAGGGAGAGAGCCAAAAATAGGCAGCACAGAACCACACCCCTCCACAGGCCTAATGGATATTCCACTGAGGCATTTCGGCCAGATTGGATTTCCTGATATCCTGACTTCTGTGATTTAAGAAATGTTTGAGCAAACCAAAGTCTTCACTTTAACCACCAGTAAGCTGTGAAAAAACAAAAAAAACAAAAAAAAAAACAGCCAGTGACATAAAATAAAGAGATTTGGTGGATTTACAGGCAGGCAATGACTGGAGATTTGAACTGATAGATGAATGAATGCGTGTTAAAACTTTAAATACTGTTTGTCATTACCTGGCTGATCCATGACTGTTTGTTTGTTTTATGATGGTTGTTCATGAGTCCCTTGTTTGTCCTGAGCAGTTAAACTGCCCAATGTTCTTCAGAAAAATCCTCCATGCAAATTCTTTGATTTTCCAGCATCTTTTGCATATTTGAACCCATTCCAGCAGTGACTGTATCATTTTGAGATCCATCTTTTCACACTGAGGATAACTGAGGGACTCAAACACACCTATTAAAAAAAGGTTTAAACAATCATTGATGCTCCAGAAGGAAACACGATGCATTAAGAGTTGGGGGGGTGAAAACTTTTGAACAGGATGAAGATCTCCAAATTTTTCTTATTTTGTTTAAATATCATATTTTTTCCATTTAGTACTTCCCTTCAGAACAACACAAGATACCTGTTTCCCGGAAGACAAATTAAGTACAATTTACCTTGATCTACACATTCAAAAAGTCTACACCCCCTGGTTCTAAATGTATTGTGTTTCCTTTTGGAGCATCAGTGAATGTTTGAACCTTTTGTAATACTTGCGTATTGAGTCGCTCAGTTGTGACCAGTTTAACTGCTCAGGACAAACAAGGGACTCATGAACAACAAACGCAAAACAAACAGAAAAAACAAACAGCCGTAGATCATTCAGGTAACGACACACAGTATTAAGAATCAAGGGTGCATATACTTTTGAGTGGGGCCATTTTTATAAATTCAGCTTTTTTTGTCTTGTGGACTATATATAAACATATTTTATGTAAAATATCTTTCAGGACAGTACTATATAAAAACTAACATACATTTTGTATGATCCCTCTTATTTTGTTAAAATAATTAACATTTTGCAGATTCTGCAAGGGGTTCACAAACTTTCAAGCAGCACTGTATATTATACAGCAGGTAATGCAGTATTATCATGACCATCTGAATGATTACAAATATAAAATAAAATAAAAAATCATCATATAATTTGGGCATGTACCTTCAAAACAGCTGCAGTAGTAAAGAAATATCATGAATAAGATGAATGAATAATGAATAATGATTGTGCAGAATGATCTGATTTCTTATTAGATTCTTCAAGACAAAATTCTTTCCATATACAGTAAACATTATAACCATAGGCTGTAGTACGCAAAAAGTTGTCTTAATCGTGTCTCTTTTTTATTTTAGGAGTTGGTACTTAAATGCCGCATAATTGAGATCCAGTAACTCCGGATGAGCTTGAAAAACCATGTAGCATTTTTATTCCCAGTAGCAGCAAGTCCCATTTACACCAAATGATAAACACTCTCTTTGGCACAAAAATGTAGTCCAACATATTTCTCCAAATCCCAATTCTACAAGAGAGCATGATATCGCAAGCGCGATTCTTAAAGGGATTAGGCCGTTTGAGAAATTAGTCTTGCGCCACAATTTAAGGCAAGGTGTGGAAGGAAGGAAATAGCACGAATTAAAATGAATAGATCCGAGACATCTTCTCCCTGAGATTAACGCCTAATTAAATCTGGAGGAGTGAAAATACATAACCTTAAACTACACAACATGTAAGCCTTCAGAAATACATAATATATTTTTAAAGGCAACAAAAACATAAGCGCATCTTGAAACGTGTTTGTGGCTTTCGATTTGTGCATCTGAATGCTAAAGACAGTACACAGTGTACTGCATTTCTCTGATAATGATCAGCCAGCTCCCTTGACACTTTAAGACAATGACAACAACAAATGGGCTGTTTCAAAAACTAGTTCATGATAGGTTTAGAGGGTGCTAAAGGGGTGGGATTATGAAAAAAGGAGTCATATTTTCACATTTTTTAGTGCCCTGCCTTTCAGTCCGCTCTGTGTTCTCTGAAGCACGACAAGAAATTAGAAAAGTATGAGTCATTGTTATTGCTTCAAACGGATGCTTCAAAAGGTTGAACGTGATCCATGTGATGTTTGTAATTGGAGGATGAAACAGACGCTCTGAATAACGGCTCAGTCTTAACCTACATAGTGAACACTATACAAATACAGACCGTGTGCGTAACTTACACCAACTGACTTGTCAGAGGTCTGTTTTCACTCTTTTTTGCAATCCACCAGGTGGCGCAGGACTCAGAAAACATCCTGTACTTGAGGGGAAAAACAGAAAAATTCCAAAACACTGAATTCTTTCTCTCATTCTTGTGCTCGCCCCCTTTTTTCTCTCTGGCTCCTCATCAGCTCCTCCTTCCTTCACCCCATCTTGCTTTTAGGCTGCCATATATCTCTAAATTGGCCAAACTAGATGCACACTGGCCCCGTTTAGACTTTTTCTGTTGTTTTTTGCCAGTTTATTTTCTAAATAAACTAATAGAGCCAGTGAAGGGAAGGTTAGAAGGACTACTGAATGCAAAAGTGTGAAAGAGAACGAGAATATTCAGTGACACCGAAACACTTGATGGCACCGTGGGAACATTATTTCAGGGTGTAAGGTGATGCAGGTGACTAAACTCTTTTCCTGAAGAAGAAGAATGTGTGTAAATGCTGTAAAGACACCATGTTTACACTTGTAGAAACACACACTAACATCCTGTGCTATAACATGATATATTCATCACCAGCCGATCGCAAAGCTAAAAACTACTCTACACTAATGTGAAAATTTTCCACTTGAGTTTTGGCAGGCTCACCTCAAACTAAAACTCGAAAACTCTATTAGCCCTCCAAGGTGTGATGCAAACAGTTTCCTGCCACTGTCTCTGAGTCACTAAAGATCTTTCCCCATGTGACTGTGCTAATTTCCATGAGGACTGCTGCTGCTTTCAGCTGCTTTTGTAGATGAATTTGTTCCTTTAGTAAGTCATTTTTCAAATATGTGGAAAAAGAAGATGCCAGTGTTTGAGTAATCAAATCCCAGTGTCACACTGAAACACACCAGCGTTTTGCTGAAAAAGAAGAATTTAACTCTTTCTTTTTAAAGAATCTTTCATTCTCTTTTTAACCTCATGGATATTGTAGTGCTTTTTATGTTATAGACAAAGTTTTAGGTTTGAAAACAAGGCAACAACCAGAGGAGAACAAATCAATTGCAGATTGCCTCTTTTAACTGAGTTAATCTAAAATAAATGGTCATTATCATGACGAATCAATAACTAAACATTTTACGGCATGACATGTGCATCTTCAGCAAGTAGCAAGTTGGTCGAGGATGCTTATGGTGTCAATGTGGCAGCTGTGTGCCTTCACCCATCCCCCACCCCCCCATGCCAGGCCTTACTTACAGACTGCATACCCACACATCTGTAATGTTACTGAGATAGGCAAAGCGGCAGTACCTCCACCACTCTACACCCCCCTCCCCACCCCGCCTCGCCTCGCCTACTGCTGTTTGGGCTGTGACATCCTGTGCTGATCAGCTCACATGCAAAATCTCGAGACGGCATGGCCCACGCCTCAGTCTAAATCTGATCTACCTCATTTATGTCAGAGTTTGCATCTGGTGCCTGAAACGAACTTACTAAATATGACTAATGTACTTATTAATGTCTTTGAATATAACAAAAATATCATCGCGCCAACTTAAACTACGAGAACGTGAATGGTAAATTCGACGTGGGATGTAAGAAAGTCGAAACATCAGATCAGACCACAAGAGGCTGGTTTTCTCACCGCAGTTGAGGAGTTGAGTATGAAGCACCGTAGGCGTTAAATACATACCAGCTTTGTCTCTTCTGTTCGTGTCTTGCTCAAATGTTAAAGGATAGCAAACGACTCAGTGTTTTCAGTCTGCAACATCCAGACATCCATCATGTGAGGATGCTAGGTTCATCATAATATCCGGAACAACATTCTCAAGGGCAACTAAATGAGTTTATAAAGATTGAGGTTTGTTTCAGAGATAAAGTGGACACAAATTATAGGCCTTGACAGTTTAAATACAAATTCTTTGGTTTAATTGATCGAAAACCTTTGATAATTCCACTTTGTAGATGTTAGAGGACCTGGTGAGAAAATGTCATCCTAATATGACAAAGTTCAAATCCCACACACTTTTTCAATATCTGTTTGAATAAATGTTAGTCAAGTATAAAATCGCCTGAGCAATATTTGTAATTGTGCATTGAGACAGTGGCTTGTGTTGAAATTATTCTGAGAAATTTTATCAAATAACTGTAAATAGGCCATATTTACATCTTACTGAGACCAGTGTGGTTCTCATGGCTTTGTGAGCCTAGCATGTAGTGAAACAGATACAAGAGTGAGTGATAACAGTACCGACACTTCAGGGTTTCTTTCATCACAGACAGGAATCTGCCAATCTTCTTTCAGTTCAGAGTCGACTAAGAGTTTGGTTTACAGGTTATATAATATACATTATTTATTGTAAAAATGTATTAAAATAAGAGCAGATTGTTAGTGTACTTGTAATTTCAATAATAGTAAAATATCCAAATAATTTCCTGCATCATTAAGCATAGTGCAGAGGTCATTCAATGATTGTGCAATAGCACATTCATACAAAGAGATACTATATTCTAATCACACTTTACATCAGTGTCAAGACTCTAAACTCACAATTTTACTCATATTTCAGCATATCATGATGCAACAGTGCTTTGAATATCTCTCTGACATTGTGAGGTCACCTGTTTTATATGCAAGTAAAAGTTTTGATGTGGTACTATAGGTATTGCAGAAAAAAATACACATACACATATATATATATATATATATATATACACACACACATATACACACATATAAATGATTATATATATTATATATATACATACATATACACATATATGATTATATTTATATATATATACACACACATACATACATATATACGTATATATGTGTATCTAAATATATAGTAATACAGTATATTATATTTATACACATACACACACACACACACACACACACACACACACACATATATATGCATAGTAATGTGTAAAGTAATGTATTTTAAAGTAAAGTGTGATACCACTATGAACTAAGCATTAAATTGCTGATCTTAAAAAGTGGTTATCCATGTGACACGTCTTCTATTCTCTATGGAAATTTAGAAAAGAAAAGGCTTCCTTTAGAATTTTTATTCACAACCCAAAAGCAGTCTTTTTATATTAAAGAACTAAGAGGACCTCAGTGCACTTGCTAACAGCGGATCCGCACCGTGTTACAGCTCCGTTGCATCATTCCTCTGATGAACGCGGTTGGCTCAAGACTTCGCTGACAATGAAGGCTGAAGCTGGCAAAAAAAAAATTTAAAAAAAAAAATTGCTATCAGATGGGGGTAAAAATTTGCCGCTCATGTAGAAAAGACTGTGGGGCAGTTTCCGGCGCCCAGACTAATGTTAATGGGCAGCACATCCTGCCTATTCAGCATCATCAAACAGTTGTTTTACAACTTGTAAGTAAAAGTTGGAGCAGAACAGAAGGTCACTGCTAATGATGCTGATTACTGTTTAAACAGACTGGAATATTGATAAAGAATAAGTATTGGGAATCTCTTGTCATCACTAGCTCATTTCCCTTTCTAACATAAACTGAAATCAGTGACAAAGTGGCCTGGGAACAACCCACTGATGTCACCCTAACCCTGTGTCATCCGTGCCTGTTGCTCAGTAGCTGCTAACCATTCAACACAGAGTATTGATCAAGACTCCCCTACCCCATCCAGCTTTTCTAAGTGGGTCATTTATTTTTGTGTGGAATTCGTTGGCTAAAAGTTTGCCAAGGTTTTGCAGTAATTATCTCATGCGCATGTGGTTGGGCACTGCAGGGGGCCATGGTAAATTACACATTTCTCTACAAACTCCTGGATGCTTTTACGGCCGTGTGTTATGCAAAACCACATCGGAGGGCCTTAAACAACCCTCCAGTGGATTGAAATAAAGTTGACGCTGCTCTTTGTTTTGAAGCTCAACATGCTCTTTGTTTGGCAGTGCTGAATCGGTGGTTGTTGTGAAGGAGGGCCTTAACTATTTAAGAGACTTTCCCCTGTTGGTTAGCGAACACCTGGGGTGTTTTTAGTGGGGCGCCGGATCCAGATGGGTGGATATCCGTGTGATTCCATTAAGGAAAGAGATTTTTTTTTATCATGAAGCCAGCAGTTATGTGAAGGTTGAAAAACAGCATCCAAGTGATGCTGTAAATAATTACCAACATAATTTGGCTGAAAACTTCAAATCACCTTCTTCAGTTCAGGGTGAATCCTTTTTTCCATAACTATACTCTAAAATATTGGATCAATGGCATGCTTATTTTTTATTCTATCTATTCATTTATACATGAATACATTAAAATGCATTTATTACATACGGGGGGAGGGGGGCATAAAGTTAAAAAAAAAAAGTCCTGATATCTTAATAAAGAAAAAAGGCTCATTAAAAAAATTTAATTCTTGAAAAGATATCCTTAAGTAGTTTAGCATAACATGTTTTAACCCAACTGCCTTAATCTAATTAATATATGAAAAAAACCATGTCCGACAAAGCAAAGTCACATGGTGCGACCAAAAGGAAATTATATCATAGGGAAGACCCCTGTATATCCTCACTCTAAAAAATGCTGGGTTAAAAAAACCCAAGCTGGGTAAAATATGGACAAACCCAGCAGGTTGGGTTAAAAGGCACCTATTATGCCCTCTTTCACATGATGTAATATAAGTCTCTGGTCTGGTCAAGTTTCAGCTTAAAATACCCCACAAATTTGCCCCTATTTGGGGGCGAGCAAAAACATGCCTTTTACTATATTACTATATTGCTGGCTAAAAAAATAAATCCAAAATTGGTTGAAAAAAATGGCTGGGTGAAAACAACCCAATCCCTGGTTTTGTCCATATTTAACCCAGCAGTTTTTAGAGTGCTCATGACTGCGAGTCTATTAATATTTCATTTAATTTTACAACAAGGCAATGTTAGTTCAGGGTGTAAAATGTCATGTGGTGTGACTCACTAAAAACTTTAATAATAATTAGTAAGTCATGATATTTGTTAAAAAAAAAAATAACAATGATTTGTAAAATAAAAATGATATGTATACACTCACATGCATTCAAGGTGAATATGCTATGAATTTTGGTTACACCACATGACATTTTTAGGTCAGTAAACTGGTATAAACGTTTCTATAAAATATATTAAACTAATGTGAATAAAGAATACATTTCTAAGATTTTTTAAATATGTGTTTAAAACAAGATGTTTAAAAATGTCATCATGGTCAGAAGAATATCCTGTACCCTTAAGTGCTTGACATTAGCTAATAGTAGAATGAATCTTTTGCTAAAATTGTGAGAACAGCTTTAGGTCAGAAAGAAATCTATCAAGACAAGTTTGTCTTCCTGTCTTTCTGTTCCATCTTCAACAATTATATCTTCTCTAAACTAACACACTTGAATCAAAGCTGGTAAAATATATTAGTGGGTCAGAAAAATCAATTTATTACGTTGATTCAATTTTCTCCTCAGGCCAAAATAACAAAGTAGGTCAATCAGTGTTAAACTGAAGAAAGTAAATGACTTCTGCCTCTTCACAACACTAAATGCATTTTATGTGGGTTGTTGTTGAAATTAAATTTTTACATTGTGGGCTGTCACGAGAAGGTCAAAAAAATTCATGCTTTCGCTTTATGCTTCTATTATGACTGCCTAGGCATGATCTTCACAAGAAAGTATAGAGGCGTTCCATCTTGTATGTCTGTTCTAAAAAATCAGCCCACTCAATCCGGGGTACAACTAGCCAAGGTAGCACAGAGGCAAACTATTTTTGGAACATGTTTTCCTGTCTTGCACACTTCAACAATGACACAAAGTAATTTCATTTTAGTGACGATTCTTGTGAGTTGGCTTGAATATTGCTGTATATTCCCTCCAAAAAAATATGTAAATAGAAAAAAAAAATCTATCTGTCTCCGAGTATTACTGTATCACATATTTGTTACTTGTATTACTTATGTATATTAGGTGAAGATTCATATTGGAATGAAGTCGAAGCTTTTTGATAGTCCTTGTTTTGAAACAATACTCCAAGAGTAAGAAAGGAATACTATATTTCAGGTTCTGTCACTTTTTCACTTTCTTGATTTGATCTCTTTCTCACTACTTTGTGAGATCTTTTTCCTTTGAGTCACACTATGGTGTCACAAGAGTTCATCTGTGTTTTTGATTTTTTTTTTTCTGTTGACGTTCCACCATTTCACATACCAAAACAGTGCAAAGCTGACACTGTTGCTATTCAGCTGAACTACAAAAAATTATTCGCTCACAATTACATCAAATGCTTGCATTAGCGCTATGCAAAGCATGAGTCAAGACACTAATGAAATGAGATAAATATCAAGAAGAACGATAAGTACAAACATGAATTTCTTCACTTCAGGTCATTTACAGTTTGATTTGTTTAGAAAAAGAGCGTACCCTCGTAACAAAAATAGAAAAATAATTGTTGTTTAAGTGCACATTTTTTTCTTTTTATTAAATATATTTATGGTAGATTTTCTGCCCTGTTGTGTGAATTTATAAGGAGTGTCGTATTTTTTTTGAAATATAAACAACAAAAATGGGGCCATAAAGTCAGTGTATCAATAAAAATATATAATAATGTTTTCAACTAAGTTACTATCCCGTTCTTGATGAATAATGTGTGTTGGTCTTCATGATCATTAGCCTAAATCTGTTTTGTTTTTTTTCTGACTTATGACAAATTAATCAGCAGAATATTAAGGTTTCAAAAAGACCAACTCAATCCAGACAAAAGCATTTTCATCTGTTATGGGGGAAACATGTGCACTGAAATTCTTCCTTTTTCCACCACAGCCCAACAGATGCTCCTTCTGTGTCAGGGTATAAACGGCTCAAGGGAGAACGGACCAGCTCCCCCCAGCTGGAGCCACAAACGAAGTTACTCAGGTGAGCATGTCAGAAAGTCAATCACTCAGCAGTCGACGTTTCAAACCAAAAAGCAAATGCAAAGTGAATGAAGTAATAAAGATTTAAGAGATTTAGTTAGTAAGTGGCTTAATTTGTACTTCCCTTCATCCTTTTACAACAGTATTTGGTTATGCACTACAACTTCTACTTGTTGCATTTCCCCCTAATATTTCCCTAGAAAAGAAACTATAATAATAATAATAATAATAATATTATTATTATTATCATTAAAAAAAAGAAAAAGGTGTTCCTGGTGACATTTCTCTCAACTGCTCAAGCTTAAAACTACAGGTGATAATTATGTAAAAAGTAGTCTAGTATATGTAGGTCAGAGCTGTCCAATTACAGTTAGCTTTACAGAAGTATGAGAACAAATGTGATTACAACACATTGAAAACTGAGTTCTTACTCCATCGACTATCACATACTATCTCATATTTTCTGATTATGTATTCACATCTGTCAATAGACTGAAGCTCACACATGTATGCACCACATAAGAACTTTCAAAGCAAATCAAAGTCTTGACATCAATATTCAGTAAAAAAAAAATTATTTTATTATCTTTTTCTTTGTCATTATAGATCTACAGAAATTCCATGAAGCAGTTTTAAATAAAGCTATGTATTTACAATACACAAAAGCAACAAATATATACCATATGGTTATTAAAAAACAATTTGTAAAATCAATGTGGAGCAGGAAATTTTATTTTCAGGCTTTAATAGTATATAACTCGTTCTACGCAGTTAATTTTCATAGTTTTTTTTCCACAGAAACAACTTTACAAGCAATCTTCATCATGATTCTAATGTAAACTCATGCTGACACACCAGCATGAAAGGACATAATCTCAAAACCTATCCCTGTGCTGTGCTGCAAACAGGCCTGACATGTAAAAACGTCAAGAGCAAAACAGATTCCAAGACTACAAGCCAGCCAAAATTTACAACCCAGCGGAAAAGTTCCTTGCATTCCAGAGTCTGTTATATATAGCCTATTACATACTAATATAATTAATTGCAGTAGCAATAACAATGTGAGATTATAAACTGCCCTGGGGAATATTCACATAGGCGATTAAGTTCACGTTGTTCAACAGTATTGCTCAGCACTTTTAACTTATGATAATAAATCACCTGAAAACCAGAACATGTAATAAATTACAGACGATATAGGCTAATGTTAAAATGCGTGCTAAAAACAGAACATTAAATGTTTATCTCTCACAAAAACATCGAAGATAGTGCTCGCTATGCCAGTGTTTGCTGAACTTTCATTACTGACGTAACCTGCATTCTTCATGTTGGCCGCTGCTTATCCATTATATCAGATATCAGTCAATTTAACTACTTTTTTTATTAATTTTTTTATCAGGGACTCTAATGCGATGATATTATGTGTCTCAAGGGATACAGCAGAAACTACTGCTGTCCCTAAATGTGAGACCGTCCTAGACTTTTAAAGAGACTCCACAGACACTTTTCGAGTGTTTTCTGCAGTTGGATGAAAAACACGACGCCGGACGTGCGTTTGGACCAGCGCTGACTGTACGCGTTTAGTGTAGCAGAAGAAGAAGGGGAAAAAAAAAACCCCGCGAAACATGCATGTTTGGTTGAAAGAGAATATGCTGAAGAAAAATACAAAACAGACATGCCGTCTTCTCCTTATGCTTACTGACAAATGCTCAACAACACCTTCTTACCAGATGAGAGAGCAATCTCCATATAATAGCATTAATAATAAGAACTTATTAAACACGAGAGAAACTTTGAAGAGGTAACGACCAAAGGGATGTCAAAATATGCAGAGCTTTTTAAAGCCCCTCTGTTATTTTCAAATATTTTAAAATTCTCCTTCGCCATTTTGCAGCCTTGTCTCTATATAAAAACACTAAAATGCATTCTTAAAAATATTATGTGTGACCTAAAGGCTATATGAACGTTTATCAGTGAACTGGAGCTGGCATTTCGATATTGGCAGCTTAATTTTAATTGACATGTTCAAGTTACCAGTTTATAGAAGTTTCGACACTTTAGAACAGTAGTTTATAAAACTGCATTCAACTTTTGCTCAGAACATAATTAAGCACACGTGATAACAGTTTAACGCTTAACCACGATTATGTATCATTAGACAAAAATAGTATCATATTCGTGGGCCTAAACAACAAGTGTTTGTACGAACTACAGTTTTTGTGTGCTGCTGTCTTTTCTGAGTTTCAACGTGGCGGATATGGATACTTGAGAATGCGGCATCAATTGGTAATGAACGCGCGGCTCCAAAAATATGGCTCAATGATGCGGAGTTGTGCGTAAGAATGAGATTAATTCGTCAGTCAATTGTTGCCTGTCACTGGCATCTTCACGAGACTAGCGCTCGCGCGCCGGTGCTGTAAGGTTGTACTTTACAGCTGCCTACTGACACTTAAATCATTAATACTACACAGTTCCGAAACGAAGTGGTTTTAAAAAGCACAATAAATATTAATCAATATTCCCCTCAAGCACAATCACCTAAACACATTTATCGACATGTTATTTGCCAAATAACCGTTACTAAGGGTAGTTCGTCAGTAGCATATCGTTCATATACAGGTGACAAACAAACCACGACGAGAACAAAGCAGCTAGAATCAAGTTTAAATTAACGACATTACAGTTAAACCAGTATTCAAGCACAATGTCTCAATGTTCATATATATAATCCCGTTCAAACAAACCCTTGTGCACACTGGCCAGCAGGTCCACAGATTTGAAGAGGTAACATAATAGGAAAACGATATCACTGGGAAAAAACAAACACAAAAAAACAATAAATAAACAAACTGTGTCCGTGTGAATAAGCGATCCAGATATGTTCTGTATAGACTAGGTTATGGCCGTGGGTTTAATACAGGGAAAGGCAACGAATGGACACCTTGCTTATGTCATGGAATAGCAAATTAGTTCTGAGTATTTTGAGGCAGGGCTAAAGAGACAACGTACGTAAGCTACTTTCTCTGGCCACGTGACTGTCTCTGTCTGGACGCGTCCATTCGAAAGGAGGAACTAAACGCTGGATGCAACTACTTTTCTCAATCATAAGGCTAAAATGATTCTTACATTTACATTTTAAACATCGAATATAGATGCATTGTAGTTTACTATTGAAGTGTAATGGTATGAATTTAAATTATTGACAATAACTAAAGAAATACAAACTTAAAGCAAAACATTACACTCCCCTGTCCTCTAAAAATGGTATGGTCGCCAGCTCAAATTCCGAGAATTGAGCTCTTCTGATTCTTAGAACTGGGGTTCTTAGAAGTGGTGATGCAAGAAGTTTCTAGGAAAGCACTACCAGGTGATTTTTTTTACATTCTTTTCCTCTGGCGCGCTGTTGCCATTACTCACACATGTTCATTAGGCTGTTTTATTGGATTTTATGGTTAAATGTTTATCTCGGCTGATTTGAAGGTGTTTTTGCGGACAGTTTTTAGAGCAGAGTGTTTATGTAGTGGGTCTGTGTGGTGAAAATGCTTTTGACAGTTCAGGTTGTCCTGCATGAGAACCACAATGCTGTCAGTCCTCACTGCGGAATCGTGGGGTCGTAAATAGTACGTGCAGCAGAGGGGTGAAAATTTAGATGTGGTGCGCGTTTTTGCCAAAGCGACCAAACAAGACGGCTTACAAAGTTGACTAAATAGCACATGGGGGATAGGGTTATACACTAGGGTTTATGCACTGCGTGCTCAAATACAAAAATAGAAGCGTTAACGAAGACGATTTCACTCCTTTTTCTCAGCGCATGTTTTAAAAGTAGCTCAGAAAGAAGAGTTTGCACTCCCGCTCGCTCACTTTCTCTTGACGTTTCGGTCTTGTTGTCCTGTGCCAAAAACTGTGTACATTGTGTTTTTAGTGTGTGTATGCTGGGATAAATCACATCCGAAGCTTAGAGTTGGCTTCTGATTTAGTTGTACAGTTAAGGGTATTTGCCTTTTAAGTTTTTTTTTTTAATTTTCTGATGCGCGGAGACTGATATTGTCATTATTGTTTTTCTAAAGTGCACAAGCCATCATTATAGGCTATTTAAAAAGTGTCAGAGAATTTTGAACTGTTACATTTGATCGTGTTTTAACAAGATCAGTCAGCGTTTGGCAGTAGATATGCAATAGAAAAGTTTGTATCGTTCGGTTGCTGTCACTTTGTAACAACACGAGCGTAACAGACTTGCACAAGTTTCTCTCCAGTCATGTTTTCTTCTCAGTGTATATATTTGTGATTTGTTGCCAATGTGTTGCGTGTTTCATATTAAAATGAGTTTGTTCTCGTCAGAAATACTCCATAATAGAGTAAAAATAAGAAATCGAGTATATATTTAAAGAGGCTACAAAGTGCTGTTTGGCATTGAGCAAGTGGCTCATAAATTTCTCCGCTGTTTGCGTGTTATGGGTCCTGAGGTGTTGTGGATCCTGGAGTGATCCTATTCCTGGAGTGAGCACATTTATTGGCGTTCAGTTACATGGGGTAAAAGTGTGAAATATGATTTAATACTTAAGACGATGGAAACTGAGAGTAAGAATGCGAGATATACAAGAGCTCAAGAGCGAGCGAGCGAGCGAGCGCGCGTGCTGTCATACGACACTTTTCTGTATTCGTGAGAAGTTGACGTTCTGTTTATACGCTGTTAGTGATTTAACACAGCTAACTGCCAGATATGACTTGATGTGCGAGTTGCAGGTGTTGTCGTTTACTGCCGCTGAACTTCAAAACGGTCACTGGGTGACATCTCGTGGACGCAAAACTTCAGATTTCTTAAAGGAAAAGTATTTCAAAACATGCAATAGTGGCTACAAAAGTTCTTCTGGTCAGTAGAATACAATTTCATAAACGTAGTAAAGAGGTGGTGTATTCAGGTGTTATTGTCCATTGATTAAAATCCCTATCCCTTTCCCGGTCATCTGGGTGATTTGCCTCCTCATACAAGAGCATTACAAGAGTCATGGGCTGATTAAGCTGCTTTGGCATCATGACAGCGCGCGGTCGGGGATATTGATATTAGGCTATGTAGGCTCAAATGGAAACAGAATCTCTAATACTAAATGTTCAACATGTGAGAAATGTTCGCCTAACTATTTAAAGGCGTCCAGTGAAACTATATATTTGTGTCAAGGCACCAGATGTGACTGGGAGAGCCGTCTGAAGTGATTCGTTCAATATACGAACGTAAGAGAGAAGAAAAATGTGTCAAAAAATGTCTCTTTTAAAAAATAAACTCTTCTACAGTATTAACCCAATTCTTGGGTTGTGTTTGTTGTCTGTTCTACTTTGTCTGTTATAACACTCATTCCTCAATAGTGAAGTGTATCGGTCCACAGTACTGCAATAAACAGCCTAACGACATTTTCCCATGACTCATTCGAGTTTATTCTCCAAACATAAAGACTTTAAAATCGCAGGGAAAGAAGTAATTTTCTTCAGAAGGCAAAAGCTGTGTAAATGCACATTTCAGTGAACTTGGGAAGCAATAAGATAAATGTGCATTTTTCGTGAATAACCTGAGTTATTTTAGCAGTTAAACTTGATTGAGGTTCCTTCTAAATGTGCTCGGATAACAGTTGTAGGTAGGATGAAAATTGATTCTCAGACCTGACAGAACTACTGCACGTGGATGGACGTCAGTTCTCTAACTAAATATTTTCATCATTTGTCGCCACCTACCGGGGAGAGAGAAAGAGAGCCATACATGTACCTGATTTTCAGATTAAAGGGATAGTTCACTCAAAAATTATAAGTCTGTCATCATTTACTCACCCTCGTGTTGTCCCAAACCCTAATGACTTACTTTCTTCAGTGGAACACAAAAGGAGTTGTCAGGCAGAATGACAGCCTCAGTCACCATTCACTTTCATTGTATAAAAAAAAAAAAAGTTGCAATGAAAGTGAATGGCGACTGAGGCTGTCATTCTCCATAACGTCTCCTTTTGTGTTCCTTTGTCGGAGGAAAAGCAGAGGAGGTACACATTGACAATTTTTTGATGCATAACTTGATTAAAGCTATATTTTTAATAGATGTTTTGACATACCTCCCTAAAAAAAGCAAAGAACAACAGCATTGCCTTTGTTTCTGAAGTTTTCAACAGCTAATATAAGCTTTAAAGATTCCTGTGTTGTTAGAATAATACCCAACTTTTCTGATTTTAGCACTTGTTGTTCAGTGAGCACCGATTACATCATTCATGTTCACTGTGTTTCCTAACAGATCTCGAAAAAATGGCTTGTGCAGCCGACAGCTGCATCCAATTCACGCGTCATGCAAGTGATGTTCTGCTCAACCTGAACCGACTGCGTAGCAGAGATATCCTCACAGATGTCACGATTCTGGTCAACAGACAACAGTTTCGAGCACACAAAACGGTCCTTATGGCATGCAGGTGCATTTGAAGGCTATTTGTATTTCTGTTACATGCTTGCCTATGGTGGAAATATGTTAAAGTGTGACTAAAATTAAAATAATTTCTCAACAGTGGGCTCTTCTACTCAATCTTTACGGATTCACTCAAATGTAACCTGAACGCCATCAGTCTGGACCCAAAGGTTGACCCAGAGGGTTTCGCAATCCTTCTGGAGTTTATGTACACTTCACGTCTCACACTGAAGGAGAGCCTTATCATGGCCATCATGAACACAGCCATCTACTTACAGATGGACCACGTTGTCGACACCTGCCACAGATTCATAAAGTCCAGGTATAATTTGCTTTGTTCATAAATGACCCCTTTGTGCTTAAAAATACAGAATGCGAAAAAGTATTTTGAGAGAAAACAGGTTCTTTAATTTGCTCCATATTTCCATGCAGTGACTCCTCCATCAAACTTCCAAGAGAGGATTTTCTGGTCAGCCCCCTGCTTTTACCTCAAGACGTTCACAGTTACAGACCCCACGAGATGATGGATAACGTTTCTGGACGGACAGCGACTTTCAGAGATGGGAGACCCTATGGTGTTTGCATGTTTAACGGGGTCAACGCTCCCAACAGCTCATACCTGTACAGCCAGTTTCCCATGCAAGGTTTCCCCTTTCCTCTTTGCAAGCTTACAGACACCAAAAACACTTTCTCAGACTTCTCAAAGGGAGGCATCATCCATCACAAACACTGCTCTCCGGTCGACGGTAACAACCCTGTGCTGGCTGACTTCACCCGTAGCACCACCGGCGGGAGCTCAACCGCTTGCCACGCAAGCTCGTACTCCTCAAGGGAGCTGGGAAGAGATGCAGAAATGAAGCAGGAGACCTTGGAGGGAGTGGTTCATTCGATTGGGATGAGCTCCAGGAAACATAGCTTCACCAGCCTGGCCCAAGAGCAGCAGAGGGAGACTGGGAAAGAGCAGAGTTCCCTGGCAGAGGAACATTTGAGCCACCAACACTACTCCATGGGCATATCCTCCAATGGACGCAAAACCCTGATGAGCAGCCCCCAGAGCCCCCTCAAATCAGACTGCCAGCCCAATTCCCCAACGGAATCGAGCAGCAGCAAAAACGCCGCCCTCACGCAGGCCTCGCAACCTCTAACCTCTCAAGGTACACAAGACCCTAAAGCTCGCAACTGGAAGAAATACAAGTTTATTGTGCTCAATCAGAGCTCCAAGGAGGAGGAGACCAGTCCTCGTGACCCTGGAATGCACTCCCCACCAAGGCCGGGCTTGTCTGCTTTCCTTCACCACGTTGACTCCGAACATCCCGACTCAAAGGCAACGACAAAGATTAGCGAGCAAAGCGAGGACTTCACTGTGCCTCAGGCCAGTCGCCTGAACAACATAATCAACAGGTGAGTTGATTATGGAAACTTTTTAACAGCTGAAAAGGTGTCATTCTGTAGTATGTATACAGAAACAAATGATAAGATCTCGTTTCCTAATGCAATAAAGTTTAGAACAGCCGGTTTGTATTTTGTGATACGGTTCTCCACCCACCACCTCCACAAAGCCAGATTGAATTTTTCTTCATCCATTCCAATCCTCTTAAAGCACACAGAGGATTTACCTCTTAGCAGGAATGTGTGAAATTCATTCAATATCCTATAAAAATTAGAGTGAATTCCTCTGCATAAAGACCTCAAATGTGGCGTTCTCCTCATCAGAAATCTGGAGGGATCGCAGAGGAACAGCGACAGTCACTCTTCCCTCTATATGAGCCATTTAAAATGCTCGTCCTGCGGCTCCCAGTCTCCACAGCACTCTGACATCTGTCCCAACACGTCCGCCTCACGTCTGGCCGAGGAGATGTCTGAGATGCACTCTGAGTACTCTGATTCCAGCTGTGGTAAGATACTCTTCTAAATAGTTTCCTAAGAACCTGTTTGCGTCTTCCAAAACCAACCTAAAACCATTTCTCCTTTGCCTTACAGAAAATGGAACATACTTCTGTAATGAATGCGACTCCAAGTTTGCAGAGGAGGAAGCCTTGAAACGCCACACGCTTCAGGTCCACAGCGACAAGCCATACAAATGTGACCGTTGCCAAGCAGCATTCCGCTACAAGGGAAACCTTGCCAGTCACAAAACAGTTCACACCGGTAAAAATAAACAGCTGCTGCTACAAATGTAATTTTGGCTTCAACGTTCGATGTTTTGCTTAACCTCCTTTCATTTGCGCTGCAGGAGAGAAACCATATAGATGCAATATCTGCGGGGCTCAATTCAACAGACCAGCAAACCTCAAAACCCACACACGGATTCACTCAGGAGAAAAGCCATACAAGTGTGAGACATGTGGCGCTAGATTTGTGCAGGTGAGTGCTTTGAGTTACAGTCAATTGTAGAGATATAGAAAAAGAGATTTGAAAGAATAACGTAACCATTTTTGCACAGGTCGCTCACCTTCGGGCTCACGTTCTGATTCATACCGGAGAGAAGCCATATCCATGCGAGATCTGTGGCACTCGTTTCCGCCATTTGCAGACTCTGAAAAGCCATCTGCGAATACACACAGGAGAAAAACCCTATCATGTAAGAATATATACAGCAATATCTATAAAGTGGAAAAGCATTCATCCTCGTCCTAAATGCTGTTCTTGCATTTGTTTTTCAGTGCGAGAAATGCAACTTGCATTTTCGCCACAAGAGTCAGCTGCGGTTACACCTCCGGCAGAAGCATGGCGCGATCACCAACACCAAGATCCAATATCGCATGTCCTCGACAGACCTACCGACCGACTTGACGAAGGCATGCTGAGCGGACACTTTGGGGCAGACCTGACCATGGCATTATATGACCTGACTTGTACAATCATTCAAAATTTTAGTGCCACACTGTGTTAATCGGACAAGAAAAAAAAAACTGGCATGAAATGCCAGTCTAAACGGGTTTCCTCTACATTTGAACATAAAACCACAATATGGTCTCTTGTAGTCACTTTATTGTTTATATTTACATATGAATATATATTAATGTTGGGAGTGTTTTTACAATTTGAGTTATAAAAAGCTTTATTTTGTTGGAAGAAGGATGGAATGTAAAACATTTAAATCCGGTTTTTGAAAATACAGTATTTTCTAATGAAAAAAAAAACAAAACATACTTTTCTGAAAGTATTGGGGATTTTGATCGAGGTTGGAATATTTTAAGTCAAACGCATTTCTCGCAAAGAATTGTCTATAGATTTTTATATATAAATGTACAGGTTACACTATGTTGGAACGACCTCTGTCTTGTAAGAGGAACTCCTAACTGTGACTATAGCATTGAATATCTTACTTGGTTTTTGTTGTGTACTTTTGAGAATGATGGCTGCTCTCTCAAATGGAAAACATGCATGAGGAGGGTTGCCGCTGATAACCTTTCACTATGTAGGCAACTGCATAAATATTGTGACAAAGTGTAATTACTTTACATCAAGATTGCTCTCTGCTGGCAGAGCCGATCTGAAATTACATGGTAACATATGCATTCAAAAGTAATAATAATGATAATAATAAAAAAAAGGAAAAAAAAAAGAAAAGGTACTGCTATGTTATGACCAAGGAGATATTTTGCTTCAGATGTATTTGTATAGAAATGTGACTTTTTATTTCTTTTGGCAAGTGAAGGTTTACAGTTTTGTCGTTGTTCTAGAAGCTACAGTAAAAGGTTATACTATTGTCTTTATTTTCTTTTTGTCTGTGTATACACTGTGTACTCAAGGTGCCTTTCTCAATGGTGTCTGAATTTCTTTTCATTCAGCCCATCTCTACTAAGGTACAACTGAAGGGCAACATGTGTCCTTTTTTTCCCTTTTTGAGTGTGTAGACATGCGAGAATGTGTGACAGAAGGACGCTGTGACTGCGCGTGTGCATGTGTGCTTTATAAATGCTTTTCACACACTTTAAGAAAAAAAAAAATGCAACTCATTGCGTGAGCTATACATCTTCAGGACTTGTTTTGGGATTGGGCTTTTTTTTTTCTTCAAAAAATGCATTAAGCTTATTGTAAAATATAGATGTATGAATGTAAAATAAAAGTATTGGATTTCTATGTCTAACACCTGTGTATAGCCTATTTATTTCATATAGAGGCAATACGAAAGTGAAAGACAATGAAGACCTTTCTCGGCAATTTAACACTAAGTTTCAAGTGCATTCACAATTCTCTTTACATCATTTATTTAAATCATATCCCATTTTGTTTTTTTAGTATTCATTTATCATTTAAAAGCTTAGCATTATGGGAATGCTTGCATGCTACAACAAAGGCAGAATTGTTAGAGAGTGGAGACAAAAGCAGGGAACCAAATCACCACAATCTTGGGGTAGTGAAAAGCAATGCTGGAAGCCCCACACCTCTGTTGTATCAATTCCTTTTACTGGAATAGAGTACTATGAAAGAAAGAACAAACCCCAGTAAATACTACAGAACTGTTCAGCTATAGCATTTTTGTTTTCACCCACAGACATTTGCTCCAAATTACACCAGTACCAATTCACAGTCAACAGGTGACAAACTGCTCCATCTAAAACACCACAACCAGACTTACACCACTTCTTCATACCGATATATACAAACCCGATTCCAAAAAAGTTAGGACACTGTACAAATTGTAAATAAAAAAGGAATGCAATAATTTACAAATCTCATAAACTTATATTTTATTCACAATAGAATTTAGATAACATATAAAATGTTGAAAGTGAGACATTTTGAAATGTCATGCCAAATATTGGCTCATTTTGGATTTCATGAGAGCTACACATTCCAAAAAAGTTGGGACAGGTAGCAATAAGAGGCCGGAAAAGTTAAATGTACATATAAGGAACAGCTGGAGGACCAATTTGCAACTTATTAGGTCAATTGTCTCTCAGAAGTCAAGATGGGCAGAGGATCACCAATTCCCCCAATGCTGCAGCGAAAAATAGTGGAGCAATATCAGAATGCAATTTTTCTCTGAGAAACTCCTAAGAGTTTGAAGTTATCATCATCTACAGTGCATAATATCATCCGAAGATTCAGAGAATCTGGAACAATCTCTGTGTGTAAGGGTCAAGGCCGGAAAACCATACTGGATGCCCTTGATCTTCGGGCCCTTAGACGGCACTGCATCACATACAGGAATGCTACTGTTATGGAAATCACAACATGGGCTCAGGAATACTTCCAGAAAACATTGTCGGTGAACACAATCCACCTTGCCATTCGCCGTTGCCGGCTAAAACTCTATAGGTCAAAAAATAAGCCATATCTAAACATGATCCAGCAGCGCAGGCGTTTTCTCTGGGCCAAGGCTCATTTAAAATGGACTGTGGCAAAGCGGAAAACTCTTCTGTGGTCAGACGAATCAAAATTTGAAGTTCTTTTTGGAAAACTGGGACGCCATGTCATCCGGACTAAAGAGGATAAGGACAACCCAAGTTGTTATCAGCGCTCAGTTCAGAAGCCTGCATCTCTGATGGTATGGGGTTGCATAAGTGCATGTGGCATGGGCAGCTTACACATCTGGAAAGGCACCATCAATGCTGAAAGGTATATCAAAGTTCTAGAACAACATATGCTCCCATCCAGACGTCGTCTCTTTCGGGGAAGACCTTGCATTTTCCAACATGACAATGCCAGACCACATACTGCATCAATTACAACATCATGGCTGCATAGAAGAAGGATCCGGGTACTGAAATGGCCAGCCTGCAGTCCAGATCTTTCACCCATAGAAAACATTTGGCGCATCATAAAGAGGAAGATGCGACAAAGACCTAAGTTGAGCAACTAGAAGCCTGTATTAGACAAGAATGGGACAACATTCCTATTCCTAAACTTGAGCAACTTGTCTCCTCAGTCCCCAGACGTTTGCAGACTGTTATAAAAAGAAGAGGGGATGCCACACAGTGGTAAACATGGCCTTGTCCCAACTTTTTTGAGATGTGTTGATGCCATGAAATTTAAAATCAATTTATTTTTCCCTTAAAATGATAAATTTTCTCAGTTTAAACATTTGATGTCATCCATGTTGTATTCTGAATAAAATATTGAAATTTGAAACTTCCACATCATTGCATTCTGTTTTTATTCACAATTTGTGCAGTGTCCCAACTTTTTTGGAATCTGGATTGTAAAACATCCAACTTTTTTTTTTTTTAATCCACAACTAATGCTCAGACCTACAATGTACAAATCATAGTACAATACATACTGCAAAGCATCATATAGACAAGAGATGCCTATTCATCTATAAGCTTATTTAGTAATCAGTTTAACACAAGGCAATAATGCAAGTCTGCAACATAATTCATTATGAGAGATTGGGGAGAGGGATCAGAAAACCATCCATTACAAACCAAAGGTATCAGATCCTCTTGTGTTACTCTGGAACAGGTCTGAGATTCTCTTGCTTCCTTCTTAGAAACCAATAAAGCAAAAACGCAACAATATAGCTCAGAATGCAACAATACAACACATGCACCTTTTTCTACCATGGTGGGGAATTTCCACTGACTTCTTTAAATTTTTTATACTGAGCAAATATCTGTTAAACCTCTGTGCATTTTTAGGGCCCGAGCACCAATAGCGTGAGGACCCTATTGGAATTGCTCCGTTTATTTGTTATTACTATTGTACAAGTATCCCTTGTGAAAGATCCTGACAATATAGGCAAAACCTGATCCTGTCCCCCACACACACACACACACATATAAATAGGGGCACAGACATCTACGGTTTTCATATACAGCTAGTTATAAACACTATATCCCAACCTTAACTGAGAACTTTTTATACCATTTTTACAAATGAGGACATTCCCATATGGTGGTTGTCTGATTTATACCACTTCTGAGTAAAATTTTTGCACCAAAAATTAAAGGATTAGTTCACTTTCAAATAGAATTTTCCTAATAATTTACTCACCCCCATGTCATCCGAGATGTTCAT
This sequence comes from Anabarilius grahami, assembly GCA_003731715.1. Taxonomy (NCBI): domain Eukaryota; kingdom Metazoa; phylum Chordata; class Actinopteri; order Cypriniformes; family Xenocyprididae; genus Anabarilius; species Anabarilius grahami. The sequence continues at coordinate 1,109,366 of RJVU01079805.1, forward strand.
GTCTTTCTTTCTTCCGTCGAAAAGAAAGGTTTTTGATGAAAACATTCCAGGATTATTCTCCTTCTAGTGGACTTCAATGGCCTCCAAACGGTTGAAGGTCAAAATTGCAGTTTCAGTGCAGCTTCAAAGGGCTTTAAACATTACCAGACGAGGAATAAGGGTCTTATCTAGTGAAACGATCTGTCATTTTTGGAAAAAAAATAATTAAATGTATATGCTTTATATAAACAAATGATCACCTTCCAAGTGCTTCCACCTTTCAAGCGCACTGAAACTGTAATTTTGACCTTTAACCGTTTGGAGGCCATTGAAGTCCACTATAAAGAAGAATAATCCTGAAATGTTTTCATCAAAAACCTTAATTTCATTTCGACTGAAGAAAGAAAGACATGAACATCTTGGATGACATGGGGGTGAGTAAATTATCAGGAAAAGTTTATTTGAAAGTGAACTAATCCTTTAAGAAGGTACACAGATGCTTGTTTAAGTAAGTGCAGACAGCTCATAGACTTCCATTGTTTTTATCCCAGGTTAATGAGATAACCTCATTCAACCCAGCCCCAAAACATACCTCACAGAAAACTGCAAATAACTTAAACAATTTGGCTAATTTATAAGACTTTTTTTTTTTTTTTTTTAAATCTAGCAAGGTCCAGCTCACTAGTTGGTGTTCAACGGGTTTCACTTTATTAAAAGGACATTTTGAATAGTGAGGACACTTTGAGCCTCACAAGCATCACCAAACTGAATATTGTCAAACATGATTTACAAGCAACAGAGGGATCTCAACAACAGAATTTTAAGTAGCTTGGCTACTCTGGGTCTGCATTTTAATACGCTTAAGAACACAAAACATATATTTACAACAGTTTACTATTAGTTGAAGTCATTTTTAAAAACTGCACTTTCACCTGCAACTTTGCTTCACAGGTAAATGCACAACCATGCAGGCACTGATGCAAAGCTCATGCTGCTTCTTCCATCTCAAAATCATGAACAAGAGTATCATTGAGGTCCTCAGGTCCAAGTATCCAGTGATTTTTCTTCTGAGTAGAAATCTACAAAAACAGATTCAAAAACTGATAACAAAAAAAACTAAAACAAAACAAACACAACACTAACAGCCATTTTATTTCTCTAACATCGTACCTTTTCTTCAAATAGCTCGTTGAGTATACAGTTTAGAGCATAACCATTACGAATGTGCTCGTCCATCTAAACAACAAAAGCAATATCATGAAAAACTTGATTGTAGCTTAAAACTTTGCTAACCGTTGAATAAATGATAACTTCCTAAGGTCCTTCTCTCAACTTACTTTGCTTTGGTGCACTTCAGAGCAACACTCCATGTCGAAGCCCTCGTTCATGAATTTCTCCTGAAAACAGACGAACACCAATTGAACTTGTCTGGTACTCTTTCAGTATGAAAGAATATTGTGCTTGTCAGATGCCATGTAGTAGTTGTAATTAATCTTTGTGATAAACACTAACAGACCAATGAAATTTAGAAAAGGTGATCGCAATAAAATCAACCACTTATTTGTTTACTTAAAGGCCGTTTCAAAACGTAGGCCTATAGTGTTGTTGTAGACATCATAGGAGCTCGAGATTAATCGGAACGCGCCTATGAAGGATACAGAAACGTATACTACAGAAAAAAGAACTACACAAGTATTAAAATACATTCTAGAGTAACGTTATTTAATACCACTAAGTATTGAAAGAACCATAAACACTTTCCTCTATGGCAAGGGGGAAAAAACACACCTACCATTCTCATTAAACTCCTTGTGTAATTTAAGAGTAACCTGCGAGCTTGTCAGTAAGGCCTAAAATGGAAAATTAACAAACGGCTGATAGCAAATTGTCTTAGTTAGTGGTTCACAAGGTTCAACAAAATTAACAGATTTCAAGTTCATTAATGAGCTAATTAGCAAATCCTAGTGATGGCCGATTTCGAAACCCTGCTTCATGAACCTTTTGTTTCGAATCAGTGATTCGGAGCGTGTGTCAAACTGTCAAAGTCACGTGATTTTAGTAAACGAGGCTTCATTACCTCATCACTGTTTCGAAACTTCAATGGTTCACCGGTAGAGGGCGATGATAAAGTGAACCCATGAATCATGTAGATTCACTGAGAACTGTTGAACAAGTGTCTAGATCTTTACCCTATGGTTTTACCTGATCTCTGATCAGTTTTATACATTTGTAGATGTTTTAATTAGACATTAGAATAATTAAAATGTATAATGGTAGTTATTAATCTCTTATTGGCCTGTTTAGCTTGAGCCATGGAACAGAGAAACAAGCCTTGAAAATTGATAAAATAACACATATTATACAGACACTCTATATTTAGATGATTGCATTTGATTGATTTTTGATTGATTTTACTTTCAATAAAACTTTTGCAATACATTTGTTAAAGGGTATTTTTAATGCATGTTTGGCCAGTTTTGTTGCATTTACACTGTTCTGACCACTAGGGGTCACCGCGGAGACGGGTGTCAGATTGTTTCGAAGCCTCGACGCATCATGGCACATTTGCTTCAACTGCTTCAGTGTTTCACGAAGCCTCGATCTGCCCATCACTAGCAAATCCTTCGGAACTCATGAAACGGAAGTGGCGATAGTCTTTGAACCAATGAAGCAATGCACTGCCACTGCTATAGCCAAATGCTGTAATATATTCATTCTTTACTTGTCAATGTTATAGTACATAATGATTAAGAGATTTAGATGGAAGCCATTTAATCATAAGGTCATAAAAATTAAGAGAACAGTTTTATGTAGCCTGTCTCATCTGTATTTGCGGGGATTCCATTTGAAAACACTGGGAGTCAAATAAGTTGCATAGTGATACATATGAATAAATTATTTTAATAAATTATTTAAAAAATCATATGACCTGTCATATTGCCAAATGACTTCGCCTCTCACCATTTAAAATAGCTAAAAATCTTTACCACCCTATAGAGAAATATATACAAAAACATATGCAGCCCACATTACCCATATTCAACAAATCATAAATCATAGAGACTCATGCCAACACCTTAACAATTAATGCTGTGCAACGTAGAGTTTGTCAATGGCTGAACTAAAAAAAAACAACAAACAAGCTTTTTCATCAAAAAGGTGGTGATGGAAGAAAATACTTTATTACTGTATCAGTTGGTCTGAAGAACTTGACTAAAACCAAGCATTTGGATGCAGTACAGAACCTTCCAAACATTCATTAAAAAAAGCACACAACCACTAACTGAAAAAATGTCCCATCCTCTCAACAATGGGTCTCATGACATGAGGAAAAAGGGAAAATTACAAAAAAATTTCAAACTTTACATAAAGGATATATTTAATCTACAAAACTCCACAGATGGTGTGTGTGAACAGTCCAACAAAACAACCTTTTCTCAAATGTAAACGCATTATTGTTTCTGTTGCATAGCTTCTTTGCGTGCAGCATCCTGTAGTAGCTGTGTGTCCACTTCATCCGCAGGAAGCTGTACATACCGCACCACCGATCCACGGATAAAGCAGTTCTTCACCGACAACTAAAACAAAACCAAATATTAAAGAGTCATTTGTATAGATACAGTTTTGAAAATTGAAAGTGTTCATCTGTTGAGCACCTGCTTAAGCTCAATATAACAATTCATAGATTCAACTGCCTGAGGTTCTAGCCACAGACCAGATTTCTGCCATTTAATTACTTCTCTTTTCAATCTATTGTCTGATTATGTGTTTTAAATATTTTGCACACCCACACAACACTTCCTAATCTATAACAAACAACACACTTGACTAGTTCTCACCATGTGCGGATATTTCTCTGGATCAGTGACACTGATATCTGTCAGTTTGATGTTCAAATACTGTGAAGAGAGAACAAGTTCAGTTTTTTTAAAAAGAAAAGTACACAATATTTGGTTCTATTTCAATAAAGCAGAATCTGCTGCTATACCTGATCAACTGAGTGTAATGTTCCACATATGCTGCAAAGTTGATATTCAGAATGTTATGGGTTTCCACACACATTACACTTTGCACATATTATATTTTAAAAATGTGCTTTTATTTATTATATATATATATATATAGCTCTGGAAAAAATTAAGAGACCACTCCAAGTTCAGAAATCAATGTTAAGTGGTCTCTTAATTTTTTCCATAGCTGTATGTGTATGTATATATATATATATATATATATATATATATATACACACACACACAGTGGTATGCGAAAGTTTGGGAACCCCTTGCAGAATCTGTGAAAATGTGAATAATTTTAACAAAATAAGAGAGATCATACAAAATGCATGTTATTTTTTATTTAGTATGAATTTATTAAAATATCTCTGTTCAAATGTTTGGGAACCCTTGATTCTTAATACCTGGATGATCTATGACTGTTTTTTTGTTTTGTGATGGTTGTTCATGAGTCCCTTGTTTGTTCTGAGCAGTTAAACTGAACTCCGTGCTCCAGAAGTAAACAATGCATTAAGAGTCGGGAGGTGAAAACTTTTTGAATTTAAAGATCAAGGTAAATTGTACTCAATTTGTCTTCTGGGAAACATGCAAGTATCTTCTGTTGCTTCCGAAGGCAATCATTTTCAACAAAATAAGAAAAATTTGGACTTCTTCATCCTGTTCAAAAGTAATGCATCGTGTTTCCTTCTGGAGCATCAGTGAATGTTTGAACTTTTTTTAATAGTTGTGTTTGAGTCCCTCAGTTATTCTCAGTGTGAAAAGATGGATCTTAAAATCATACAGTCACTGTTGTAAAGGGTTCAAATATGCAAAAAATCCTTGCAACAGAAAGAATCTGCAGGACATGGAGGATTATTCTGAAGAACAGAGCTCAGTTTAACTGCTCAGAACAAACAAGGGACTCATGAACAACCATCACAAAACAAACAAACAGTCATAGATCATCCAGGTAACCACACACAGTATTAAGAATCAAGGGTTCCCGAACTTTTGAACGGAGATATTTTAATAAATTCAGCTACTTTTTTTGTCTTGTGGATTATATGTGAACATCTTTTATGTAAAATATCTTACTCAGGACAGTACTAAATAAAAAATAACATGCATTTTATATGATCTCTCTTATTTTGTTAAAATTCACATTTTCACAGATTCTGCAAGGGGTTCCCAAACTTTCGCATAATACATATATATATACACACACACATATACATATAAGTGCTTACCTCAAGTCATTCTTGAGCTCCACCACAACATCTTTGCCGACCAAGGACTTGAAAAACGAGTAGAAGAGCTAAGGAATTAAATGTTTGAATATGTTACGTTCAAGTTACGTTCTGATAGGAGAACAAGAATTGATTAAAGGATATTAAAATGTGATTAAATCTGTGAAATTTTAGACACGACGAGAGAATCCATCAATACACTGATAATTACACTGGCTCTAAATCATCGAACACTATTATTAGAACACATAAAATACCAAGACATAAATGTAAGAATATCCGATGTACATAATAGTTGTTTCTAATGGGGATTTAATTAACATAATAATAATAATAATTTGTTTGCTATTGAACAGACGTATTGGGCTATCCAGAGAGCTAGCCGTTAGCCGTTAGCAGGCTGCGGTGATTGTTTATTCCTCACCAACAGTGGCGAACAGTAACCAATAAAACATGTTAAATATTGTAAAAAGATTTATTTGGTCGCTGCAAAATTTGTACACTTTTTTTATAGGTAACCAATGATATTATATTGCTAATAACAACACTTACCATTTTCACGCGGTTTTGTGCTTCAGTTCACATACGTCATCAATAAGCTGCCGGGTTTTTTTTTCTCTTCGTGCTTCTATTGGCTAAACGAATGAAGACGTAACAGTCCCATTGGTGGAGGGATTTTGCGTCATCTGTACGCATCTCGGTAAATCCCTCACAAACACTGAATAAATAAATCGTCGATTTACGTAAAAATCTTAAAGATGAATGTTATTTTTAAATAAAATATTTTAAAACATAATGAAATGTATGCCAGAAGTTCAACTTTCACTAGCAAACTTATGCCCCTCCTTTATTTAATAAGAGAATCTCTGGAATATTCCCTCTCTCACCAGCAGATGGAGGCAAATAATTAAAAAGCACAACCTATCTTGTGTCAGGTTTTCCCATACTATTCTATAATGAACTGTTCCTTGTTATTTATCAAACGAGGTAAGCATTCCACTTACGATATTGGCTCTGCAATGCCATTTTCTGTAAAAACGAGAAAAACGTTTTGCAGAGTGTTACACTGCTTGGATTCCTAAGAACAACAACTATTGGTGACCTAAATGCTAAAATTGAGTCATTATAACATGCATGTTTCCAGACCAAAAAAGAGAGAAAACAATGACTGTACAACACTTGGTTTTATTAGAAGATTACAACTTTTCACTTTTCTCTATTTAAAAAATATTTCAAGCAAGAAGAAATGGTGAAACAGGTTGATGAAAATTATTGCTCTATTTATGACTATATGCAGTAACATTCAAACTGTGAAACATTCATTATCATTTTAAAATCAATATCCAAGTTCCTTTTATTGTTTATGCACTTATTCATTTGAGTACTCAGAGATTGAGAAGCTTATGGTTTTTGTCCAGCGCAGAGTCTCAAGTATCAGACATGAAGATCACACCAGCGCCATGGAACACCAATAGAAAATCATTTTAAAGGCCGACTCATCTTCAGAGGTTGTGACGTCTCATGATGCACTGAGGAAAGATGTTGCAAATGAAAAAGAAGGGAAAATTATTTAAATAAATGTTGAATGATTAGATATGAATTACAATTACATAAACAAAAATAAATACAAGCTTTGTAGTATCAAATATCTAATTCTTAAACTAAGCTTTGTATTAGTTACACTACCAGTCAAAAGTTTGGAATAATTACGATTTTTTTCATGTTTTTGAAAGACGTCTCTAAAGCTGGATTTATTTTATTAAAAATACAGTTAAAATAGTAGGCTAATATTAATATCATTATACAAAAATATATTGTTATTAATATTATTATACAAAAAAATCAAGCAGCACAACTGTTTTCAACATTGATCATAAGAAATTGAGGGTTTTTTGCACCAAATCAGCATATTAAAATGATTTCTGAAGGAATGGAGCTGTCAACATGAGAGCCCTGATCTACATCTTCCGCAAGGAAGGAATGTGGAGCATGCAGTTATCATACCATCTTTGGATTGGCCTGGTCTGGTTGGTGGTCGTATCTTGGATGGGAGCTCTGAGCTGTCTCTGTAGTCTCTGGGCTTTGGCTGAAGCTCTTGTGGCTGACCAGAGCGAGACTTCATGGGCACCGGAGGTCTGTTAGGCCCAGTCATGCCCCCTTCAGAGCGAGAAGGCACCACAGGCTTCTTGGTGATGTTCTGGGGTTGTAGACCACTGGTGTTTACGGCAGATGATGACTGAGGTTTGGTTTCTGAACAGGTGTAGGAGCGATAGCGAGGAGTCGGAACAGGGGGCTGACGGTCGACATCAAGGTCTGTTTTGGGAAAGGAGAAGTGAGGATCTGAAGGAGATAGATGATTTTTCCCTCCTCGTGATCCACTCATTGAGCCATAAAGGGGATTGTCAAACATTTCTGGTGGTTGCCCATCCTCAGATCTGTAACCAAAATAAAACATGCAAAGTTTAATTTAGTAGAATAATTTGGAATAGATGTAACAAGAATTGTTCGATTGTAGACAGTTTTTTGCTTTAGAAATCAAAAATAATATTAGTCTCAGTAACAGCAAAATTGAAAAATAAGAAAATTGTCTAAACATTATTTTAAATATATCAAAAATATTAGAGATGCACAATGATTAAAAATGTGGCTTAAACCATAAGCTGATCATTTTTCTAATGATGGCTGACAATAAATTGCAGATGTTAAAAATCTATGCTATCTTGTCTAAAGAAATTAAAAATAAAACACTAAAAACTAAAATTATTGTTTAAATGCTAAAAGTGAATATACGCATCACAAAATACCATATAATATACAATATGAAAAATGAGATTTGCTATATTTAAAGGGTTAGTTCACCCAAAAATGAAAATAATGTCATTAATTACTCACCCTCATGTCGTTCTACACCCGTAAGACCTTCGTTCATCTTCGGAAAGTCGTTTTCAAAGTCGTTATTTAGTTTTTTTGGTGCACAAAAAGTATTCTCGTCACTTTATAATATAAAGGTAGAACCACTGTACTCACATGAACTGTTTTAAATATCTTTTTAGTGCCTTTATGGATCTTGAGAGTTACAATGGCATTGCTGTCTATAGAGGCCTCACTGAGCCATCGGATTTAATCAAAAATATCTTAATTTGTGTTCCGAAGATGAACGAAGGTCTTACGGGTGTAGAACGACATGAGGGTGAGTAATAAATGACATTATTTTCATTTTTGGGTGAACTAACCCTTTAATGCTGCAGTCCATAAGTTTTGCCTCTTTGTCGCCATCTCTGTTTGAAACCTGCAATTGCAGTTATTTGTGGAATTATCATCTTTATGTGGGTTGTGTATCGGCACGACTCCTCAGCACGGATGAATCTAATGTTCCCTTTCAAGGGAACTCAACGCTGCGTAATCGCTGTGGGAACGCCCCTGCGTGATGTCGTCATGAAGCACGTATGAAATCTGTCCAATCAGGAGACGGAACGTCATAGGCGGGTGACGTCACCGACCAGGAACTATAAAACCCGCCCGAAAACACTGTCATTCAGCTTCTGTGTCTTCAGCAAGCACTTCGTGTGATACTGTCTGTCTATTTATTGTTGTCTATCTATTGAGTTTGTGAAATGGCGAGTGAACAACTTTACAGGAAGTGTGTGCACCCTTGTCCGCGTTTTATCCCGGACGGGGACACACAAGAAATGTGTGTTGTTTGTTTGGGAGCGCAGCATGCCCAGGCAGCTCTCGAGGGGGCTGCTTGTGTGCATTGTGACCAGCTGCCGCTGCGTACGCTGCGGTCCCGCCGAGCCCTCTTCGAGGAGGGTGGCTCGGCTGGCGTTCCTCGAGGCTCGGGTCCCGCTTCTGCTGAGGTAGGGCGGCGCCTTATGTCTTGGGGTTCGCAGATGGATGTAACAGAGGGGTTAGAGACGGGCCCAGCCTTATCTCTGCCCTCACCTGTTGCATCCGCAAGTGTATCTATCCGGAGGCAGGAAGCACGCGTTGCGGTTTCTTCCGCTCCGGTAGATACAGTCACGTTAATGGCGTCTAGTTCTGAGGAGCTAGATGTTGTTAGCGTGGCCACGGGGGAGTCTGAAGATCCGCCACTTCAGTCTCTTGCCAGCGAGGAGCTTATGGAGGTGCTTTCTCGTGCTGTCGCTAAGTTAAACATCGACTGGCCAGCCGAAAAGCAAGAGCAGACCGTGAGAAGTAAGCTGGATGAACGCTTTCTGCCATCTTGGTCTGCTCAGCCTCCACGTCGGGCATTACCCTTCTTTCCAGATCTCCACACTGAGGTGTCGAGATCCTGGAAGAAGCCGGTATCTACCCGTGTTTACACACCTCAGACCTCCATATATAGCAATGTGGCAGGAATGAGAAAACACGGGTATGGGGCGATGCCAAGAGCGGATGAGATGCTTGCGAGCCATCTCTCCCCGCAGGCGGCATCGTCCCTTAAAGCCCCGACGTTGCCCACTAAGCCGCTCAAGACCACTTCAGCGCTAGTGGGCAAAGCGTACTCGGCAGCAGGTCAGGCTGCGGCATGCTTGCATACGATGTTCATCTTGCAAGCATATCAGGCTGATCTGCTGAAGGATTTGGGGGAAAGTGATGAGGTTGGGGCTGATCTGATTCAGGAGTTACGCCTTACTGCCAATCTCGCCCTCCGTGCCACTAAGGAGACAGCTAAGTCTGTCGGTCGTTCGATGTCTTCCTTGGTGGCTACGGAGCGGCACTTGTGGCTTAATCTCACCGAGATTAAGGACAAGGATAAGGCGTTTCTCCTAGATGCCCCACTAAATCCTTCCAACATTTTTGGTGATGCTATTTCTTCCGTCACCGACAGGTTCCAAGAGGTGAAGAAACAGTCTGCAGCCCTGCAGCAGTTTCTCCCTCGACGGGCCCAAATTCCCCCTGCTGCCGGGCGAGGGCAGCAGGGACCGATTACAAGCTCCTCGCAACACAGACAACACCAAAGGCAGAGTGTTGCTACCCGGGGTCCCCCTCCGAGGAGTTGGGAACCGGGTCAGCGCGCTTAGCCGAAGTCCTCGAAGGGCAAGACGGATCTGAGGGCTGTCATTGCCGCTAAGAGGGCTTCGAAGAAATCCTGACGCCAGAAAAACCGTCAGGATTCTGAGGGCGATCCCCACCGAGGTCATACAGCATTCACCTCATTATACGGTGCCTGTGTGTCTTCGGTGCCCTCAGGGGGGCGCTCTGCCAACCCCGCCGCTATGCCGGGGCACAGTGCTTCTCCGCGTGTCACCCGAGGGTGGCGCGCTGTCTCTAAATATGAGTCATCCAGATCAGTTGTTCCCTGCCGGTCCGCCGTTACAGGGCACTGTGCTGGGTGCTTATGTTCCACCAGAGGCCAGCCTCGAGAGGCTGGTTCCCTTAGTAGATTTTTTGTCAGAGTGGAAAAATCTGTCAAAAGTATCTCAATGGGTCCTGCGAACTATAGAAAAGGGGTATGCAATTCAGTTTCGAACAAGCCCACCCCGATTCAACGGGATTCAACGGTGGTAGATCCCGAGCAGGCTCTGGTGTTGGCACAGGAAGTTCAGACACTCTTGCAAAAAGGAGCAATAGAAAGGGTTCCTCCTCCCAGCAAGGAGTCGGGTTTTTACAGCCGTTATTTCATTGTGCCAAAGAAAGACGGGGGATTACGGCCGATTTTAGATCTACGACAACTGAATCGAACAGTAGCAAAGCTCAAGTTCAAAATGCTTACTATAAAGCATGTCGTGTTACAAATCAGATCCGAGGACTGGTTTGTGACGATAGATCTGAAGGACGCGTATTTCCATGTGTCAATCCTCCCGCATCACAGAGAATTCCTGAGGTTTGCTTTCGGGGGCGAAGCTTACCAATATCGGGTTCTTCCCTTCGGTCTAGCGCTGTCACCCCGTACTTTTACAAAATGTATAGATGCGGTTCTAACGCCCTTGCGTATGCAGGGCATCCGCATTCTGAATTACATCGACGATTGGTTGATTCTCGCTCAATCAGAGCAGATGGCGGTTCAACATCGAGGTGTTGTTCTCGCTCATATGGAAAAGTTGGGGTTGAGACTAAACGCGAAGAAAAGTGTTCTTTCTCCAGTACAGAGAATCACTTATCTGGGCGTGATATGGGACTCGGTGATTATGAGAGCCCGTTTATCTCCGGCTCGAATAACATCAATCCTCAATACAGTCTCGGACATAAAGCTAGGCCAGTCACTCACTGTAAAACAGTTTCAAAAACTGTTGGGTCTGATGGCAGCAGCATCCAACGTTATACCTCGGGGCTTGCTGAACATGAGACCCTTACAGTGGTGGCTCAAAACCAAGGGGTTCTCACCGAGGGGGAATCCATTTCGTATGATCAGAGTCACGCGGCGCTGCTTACGTGCTCTGGCCATATGGAAGCAACCTTGGTTCCTATCCCAGGGACCTGTGCTGGGAGCTCCCAGTCGTCGCGTCACGCTAACGACGGATGCATCCCTCACGGGTTGGGGAGCGATCATGAGTGGTCGCTCAACATGGGGTCTGTGGCAGGACCATCGTCTCACATGGCACATAAACTGTCTGGAAATGATGGCGGTATTTCTAGCACTGAGATACTTCCTCCCAGATCTCAGGGACAAACGTGTTAGTTCGATCAGACAACACATCAGTAGTCTCGTATATAAATGTGGGAGCAGACATCCTGTCGAGGCAGGGGCCGAGGCCCGGGGAATGGAGACTTCACCCGGATGTGGTGAAGCTCCTTTGGGAGAACTACGGCGAAGCCAGGGTGGATCTGTTTGCGTCTCGAGGGACGACTCAATGTCCACTGTGGTTCTCCATGACTCACCCAGCACCTCTTGGGCTGGACGCTATGGTACAGCCGTGGCCGAGGCTACCGCTGTACGCATTTCCCCCGATCGCTCTGCTCCCGGGAGTTCTGGACAGGGTTCGCCGGGACGGGGCCCGTCTATTATTAGTAGCCCCGTTCTGGCCAACTCGGATATGGTTTTCGGACCTGGTCTCTCTCCTAGACGGCTCTCCGATGGAGATTCCGGTCAGGAAGGACCTTCTATCACAGGCGGGCGGTCTAATACTGCATCCCCGCCCGGAGTTATGGAATTTTTGGGCGTGGCCTCTGAGGGGGCACGTCTCATAGATTCCGGTCTCTCAACTGAGGTTGTTGAGACCATACTCCAGTCCAGAGCTCCATCCACGAGGAAACTCTACGCCTTGAAGTGGAGATTATTCACTTCCTGGTGTGAAGATCACCAGTGGGATCCAGTTAACTGCCCGGTTAGCGCGGTGCTGGACTTCCTACAGGAGAGATTTTCTGCAGGGCTATCCCCCTCCACGCTGAAGGTGTACGTGGCGGCCTTAGGTGCTTACCACGCTCCTTTAAGTAGGGTTTCTTTGGGGAAACACCCGCTTATTACTCGTTTCCTTCGTGGCACTTTGAGGATGAGACCTGCAGTACGCACGAGAGTTCCGGCATGGGATTTGGCCACTGTGCTTCAGGGCCTTTCTATGGCTCCCTTCGAACCTATCGAAAAGGTTGCAGAAAAATTTCTAACACTAAAAGCAGTGTTTCTTCTTGCTATCTCGTCTCTTAAAAGAATTGGTGACATTCAAGCCCTGTCGGTTGCTCCATCGTGCCTGGAATTTGCGCCTGGTAATGTTAAGGCATTTCTGCATCCCAGAGTGGGATATGTTCCTAAGGTTCTCACTAATACTGTGAGGCCTATTGTACTACAGGCCTTCGGTCCTCCTCCATTTACGTCATCGGACCAGGAAAGATTGTATCTGCTATGTCCAGTGAGGGCATTAGATGCTTATGTACATAGAGCTTCTTCATGGAGAAAATCTGAACAGTTGTTCGTTTGCTTCGGCGCACCAAGAAAAGGTCTGCCAGGATCTAAGCAGAGGATGAGCAAGTGGGTGGTTGAGGCTATCTCACTTGCATATGAGTCGGTTGGACAGCCTTCACCTTTGGCTGTCCGGGCTCATTCTACCACTTTTGTTAAGTTCTATGAACTAGACCTCGGCTCCACTCCAGGAGCTCAAGTGCTACTGTGAACTGTGCGCCTCGGCCTCACACGATCGGTCACTTGGTACTATGGCGGCGTTGGTATAGCGTTCCCACAGCGATTACGCAGCGTTGAGTTCCCTTGAAAGGGAACGTCTCGGTTATGTATATAACCTTAGTTCCCTGATAGGGAACGAGATGCTGCGTATCCTTGCCATACTTCCTTCTTGCCCGATAAGCGACTTGCTTCAGACTTTGAGAAGCTGAATGACAGTGTTTTCGGGCGGGTTTTATAGTTCCTGGTCGGTGACGTCACCCGCCTATGACGTTCCGTCTCCTGATTGGACAGATTTCATATGTGCTCCATGACGACATCACGCAGGGGCGTTCCCACAGCGATTACGCAGCGTCTCGTTCCCTATCAGGGAACTAAGGTTATATACATAACTGAGACGTTTGCTGTCAGTTATGCATCGGTGTGGATACTGTAGTTCGGAATAACAGATTTTATGTCTTGAAAGTATGACCAAAATAAGAATTTTCACCAGAAAATGTAATCTGAACAAGTAAGTAACATGTCTGCCACTTTTGTTCTGACCAACTGAGAAAAAAAAAAAGCATTACAATAAATTGCGCTGCCAATGGTGATTAAATCTAAGGATCGCTTAGCTCGGATCACGTCAAACTGTGCAAATTATTATAATTGTTATACTTTTTTTCTCAAATGTTAATGTTAACATCAGAATTGCGTGACTGTGTATTTAGTGTGTATTAGCGTTACCTGTAGGTTTCAATTTCTGTAGCCATTTCGCAGTCCGAAGCCTTTTGCATGTGACTACGTGTGAATCTACAGATGTCACTGATGATTGTCATTTGGACCTTTCTAGATTACAATCCGTCATCATGATAAATTTAATTATTCCAGCTGCTGTGAGAAAATGCTATAAATGCAGCTACCAGCAGCATCCTCACATATAGCTTACTAGCTGGGACTCGTTCTCATGTAAACAGACACGACATCATGATGCAAAGACGAACGGCTGCATACTTGAATTTCCCGCGGAAACCCACCAGTACCGATTTTATTAGAAGAAATTATTAAAAGCTTACCGTTGAGAAACAGGCTAAGGTAAGGAGATAGTTTTGAACACTGGCTGGTTATATACATGCTCAAAAATTGATTTTGGATAATTTTTAACCAAAAAAAAGTTACGGACTGCAGCTTTAACAGTGTTATTAAACTAATAGTGATTAACTTTGTTTGTTGCATGACAGTAAATATGGTCTAAATGTAAAAACCTTTGTTATCTTTGACTAAATCAAAGACATTTGTCAGATGACATGATGGATTTATTGATGAGATAAAGGAGATAAAAATATGTCAAAATATACGTACGTAGGGTTTGATGTCTTTGCAGTTGGGCTAGATGTAGCATGGTCATAACTACTCTTTTTTGGGGAGAGATTGCCATGCGTCATGTCCTTTGATGATGGCCCAGATCTTGGGGACATGTTGCCGGGGCCCCTGTCTGCCTGGTTACTGCTCTTGTAGCCTACACCCATATAACTGGGGTTACTTATATCAGTGGCGGCGAGGACTGAAGAAGATCTGTCAAAGAATGTCCAAGTTATTTATTTGTACAAACATAACCGAAAATAATCTTTGTGAAGAATGTCAAAGTGAATAAGAAAATATTTCTTTTTGATTGAAAAATGTAATAAAATATCACAACATAATAACATATCACTTTGGATATAAGCATCTGCTAAATGAATAAATGTAAACAGTAAAGAGGGAAAATGGGAATATTTTACATTTTGGTATTATCTCCTGATCTGCCTTTACCAGCTCCTGGGTCATCTCCGATTTTAATGAAATCTGGAATAAAGAAAAATAATCTTAAGGAAAGGAACATAGCCTCGTTACTTAGGAAGGAAAACATTATATCACAATTCTGGACTGCTTTTTATCAGGCATTGCTGTACAGTTCACTCACCATACAGCTTCTCTGTCTGTTTTCCTTCAGATTTAGGGAGTTGAATGCCACCTGTTAGCAGGCCTGTGTGCTCACCATGATGGGTGAGTTCGATAGTGAACTCATAGTAAGAGTTTTCAGCAGAACGCAGAGCAACACAGCCCTCACCTACAGAGAGAGTGCAGCACGACTGTTTACACATGCATGTGAATATTCCAGTACTAATCAGAATATGGCTTATTCTGATTATGTAAGCATCACATACACACATGATATAACCAGAGAAAGCTAATATTCCAGTTTTTAGAAATCTAAAACGGGATGACAATTGCCATAATGCCTATATTATTCAGAATTTTGAGTCACCATGAAAGAACAATCTTTATAACATTTGGAATATTCTGATTTCATGTTTACAGGAATATTCCAATAGTTGTAGTGCATGTTAAACATAGTTTTCCTCCTTTTAACTATGAACATTAAAAATGAAATCAGAAAATGATGTACTTGCAAACAGGGTCAATAAACTACTAAGCCAGCTAAAATTACGGGAATGTGAGTGCTAGTAAACTTTCACACCTTTTAGGTAACCTTACCATATGACTCATCACAATCTGTAGATTTAACGCAGAAGAGGATGTGCTGATCAAGGAGGTATTCTGGGTCTGCAATGATGGGTGTAAGCTGCAAAGTGATTTCACAAAGAGAATGTAAACATGATGGCTGAGCTTTCAATGTATGTTTTTATTCAAAATGTTTTACCAAATAGAGTTTTTACCTCAACTTGTCCCCCAAATCGTACTTTTATCGAGCCCTCTGAGTTCTCTTGGTTTTCTCCTTCAGGACTCTTCACAAACTCTAGAAAATGTATTTGAAGTATTTAACTTTACTTTTCTCTTTTTGCAGTAGCTTATGTGAACTTACAAAGAAAAAAAATGTGGGATTCAAATGATTTGTGATAATTTAAGATATAAGTGAAAGTATAATGGATGTAGCTCCTCACTCTCCAAGCAGCTTGAGTGATACTCAATGAAGAACTTGGTCTTTGATTTAGTCGAAAGAACAGCCACACAGTTCATGATCTTTATAGCACCCTGAGCATCCGTTGACAGATCTGTAAAGAGCAAAAGAGTTAATAATTAGTGCATCAGCACAATGCACAAGACAGCTGGCCAGGATGCAAAGGGGATTGTTGGGGATTGTTGCCATAGTGAAATATTTACAACATCTTACCATTTTTTGAGACAAACTGAGAAGTCACGCCAACATCAAATGTGGCAAATACAGGGGAATGGTCACTTGTCATAATATCATTGGTGCATCCTAAAAAAAAAAAAAGAGTAATATTGACGTCTGCATTGAACTTCTTATAGAATTTAAAACATTCAATTTAAATTTAATGAACTAACCATAGGAGTTGCAAACCACATGCACCATAGGGTAGGACTTGCGCAGTACACGATCACACCATGAAGGCAAGTTGTATTTTGTCTGTTAGTGAAATAAAATATTTATGTAAAGAGGATTTCTATCATTAAATTAAATTTTATAATATATCTGCTCCATAGCAAAGGTTGTTCAGATGTATGGTGGCTTTCAAGCTATACCCCTGTGGCTTTGGCTTTAGTGTAGGCATATTTCTCCCGTGTGTCTCTCTCAAAACGATACGTGGGGGCAAATGTAATCTCCTCCTCCACTGTAAAGTAAAACATGAATAGAATCTGATACTAAGCATGCCTCTATTCCTCAACAACTGTGGCATAATATACCTCAATGTCATATATACCATATATATGTATATTCATACACCACAGTGCAAAAGTTTGGGTCAGCAGGATTGATTGATTGATTGATAAAATAATACTTTTATTGTGTAAGTATGCATTAAATTAACCTTAAAAGAGACAGTAAAGAAATTTTAAAACTATTTTTGAACTTTCTATTCATCAAAGAAACCTGAAAAAAAAGTATCATGGTTTCTACTAAAAACATTAAGCAGCACAACTGTTTTTAACATTGACACTAATAAAAAATAAAATTCTTCAGCACCAAATCAGCATATTAGAATGATTTCTGAAGGATCATGTGACACTGAAGACTGGAGTAATGGTTGGAAAATTTAGCTTTGCCATCACAGGAAAAAATTACATTTTAAAAATAATAAAATAGAATACAGTTTTTTTAAATTGTAATAATATTTCAATGTATTTTTTTGTAAATAAATGCAGTCTATGTGAGCATGAGAGACCTTCAAAAAACATTAAAAAATCTTACCAACTCCAAACTTTTGAACAGTAGTGTCAGTGTTTCTTCTAAATTGACCTTATTTAGTAGTATGATGTTAGTAGGCTAAAACCCACTGGAAGTGCAAAAATGATAATACAAACTATCAAAAGAAAATCCTAAGACACCTGTTTTGGATTAAAGTTAGTAAACCTCCAGTTAACAGCATGAGGTCCTACATTTCTATTTGATTCAAAGTTGATGTGTGTGATTTTTTTTTACTTTTTTTATTATTTTTTAACTAAAAATAATGATAACAACATTTTTATCATTGTACATGTTCCTATTCTATGAGCACAAAACTCACCGTAGTCTAAGAAGACCTTTTTCTCTTCCCTCTCTATGTTCAGCTGATCTCTGGCCAGCAGTTCCTGATACTGCTGCTGTTTGATCTTCATCACAATGTTCTCAGCTTCCTGCAAAGAGCAAACAACTATGCAAAAGTTCTGTCTTTTCCTGTCAGTTGATGTCAGGAGCTGCAGTACGTGACAGCTCTTGTCTTAATAGAGGAACTACATTTTCTGAATACATGTATGCTCTCTAAACCACAAAGGCAGTTCATGCCTCAAGGTATCATAATGTGGGTAACTGATGCATAATGTGTCCATAGACACTTTTTTTTTTTTTATCTGATCAACATGAAGAGTTCAATTTAAAATATATAACACTGTTATATGTTTTATGCATAATGTGAACCTACCTGTGATGGAAGGTCAACCCTATAATTCAGATCCCCCAGCCAGAAGAGGTGTGTGAAGCGATGGTTGATGTCAAAAGGATTAAGTTTCTTATCTCCCAGATTCAGAAAACGCAGAATACTGATGTAGTTCTGGTTTCGCCTGGAAAAGGTAGAGTAATCAGTTACTAAATTTGATTATTTATTATTATTGTTCATGTGTATTTATGTCAATGTCCCTTTTTTGTCAAACCGGCAGGTTTTTGGGTTGTGGCTTACCTCAGTTTCTTTTCACTTCCTGAGGTCAGGTGACTGTTGACAAACCCAAAGGAGGTTCTATTAAACATAAAAGACACCCCCACTGCTCCTTTATTCCCTTTAAAAACACATATACACACATAATTAGCTTTTTACATACAACAAAGTAGGATATACAGCTTGCTTTACATTTCCTATTAAATGTTTTTGGAAAAAAGCTATAAACAAACCCAGAGCATTAGCTATGCCAGTCTTAACACTATCAGAGAAGACGTGAGAGAAGCGGTTCTCATGTTCCGGCTTGGCTAGAACCACAATTCTTATACTCCACAGTGTCTGAGTGGCTATCTGTTAAAAACCAAACACACTGTCATCATTGAGCTGACATAATATGCAAAACACATAAGGCACCCGAAACCTTCTCGTTGGGTTTTGTGTCACTTACTTGTTTGAAGCTAATGTTGGTTATGTCCCTAAGGGCTCCCCTAACGGTTTCTATCCACTCCTTCTCTCCCAGCGGGTCCTCCTGTGTCCCAATTACATAGATATCATGTGGGATTTGATTGGCTGTGTCATCATGGGTTTTTCCCTGACCCTTTGACTGCAACCAGGAAGTGATGTTTTGTGGTGGATTCGCATTTCCTGAACGGACAGAACAAGTTCACTTCATCTCTAGTTAGTGTACATTAAATCTCTTATACCAAAAAACTGTACTTACGGATAACACAATATTAATTCATTCAATAGCCACTTATACTCACTTAAAGAGAGCACACTTTCATTCCATGTAACTAATGTCAAATTAAAAGTTTTACATTAAAGTACATTTTAAATCATTATGTTTTAATACTTTTGTCATACTTTCAAGTACAGTTAAAGGGTTAGTTCACCCAAAAATGAAAATAATGTAATTTATTACTCACCCTCATGCCGTTCCCGTAAGACCTTTGTTAATCTTCGGAATGCAAATTAAGATATTTTTGTTGAAATCCGATGGCTCAGTGAACCCTGCATAGCCAGCAATGACATTTCCTCTCTCAAGATCCATTAATGTACTAAAAACATATTTAAATCAGTTCATGTGAGTACAGTGGTTCAATATTAATATTATAAAGCGACAAGAATATTTTTTGTGCACCAAAAAAACTAAATAACGACTTATATAGTGATGGCCGATTTCAAAACACTGCTACATGAAGCTTCGGAGCGTTATGAATCTTTTGTGTCTAATCAGTGGTTCGGAGCGCCAAAGTCATGTGATTTCAGCAGTTTGGCGGTTTGACACACAATCCGAATCATGATTCGACACAAAAGATTCATAACGCTCCGAAGCTTCCTGAAGCAGTGTTTTGAAATCAGCCATCACTATATAAGTCGTTATATTGTTTTTTTGGCGCACCAAAAATATTCTCGTCGCTTTATAATATTAATATTGAACCACTGTACTCACATGAACTGATTTAAATTTGTTTTTAGTACCTTTATGGATCTTGAGAGAGGAAATGTCTTTGCTGGCAATAGAGTCCTCACTGAGCCATCGGATTTCAACAAAAATATCTTAATTTATGTTCCAAAGATGAACGAAGGTCTTACGGGTGTGAAACGGCATGAGGGTGAGTAATAAATTACAGAATTTTCATTTTTGGGTGAACTAATCCTTTAATTTGATGTCTTAAACATACTAAAGTGCAAGTACCTGATTATAATTTGAACTGTATAGTGTTATTTGACATTACATTTAAACATCTTTTAAATGTACTAAATTGTAACTTAATCATTACAAATGTGTACTTATATACATCATATAACATAAAAAATGACATTGAAATATACTTTAGTTTACTATATACTGTACACGTATCTGTATATTTGTCAGTACACTTTAAGCGTATTTCAGAGAAAACAGAATTATGAAATTACATATAAAATATTTTAAAAAGTCTTTAAAAGTGGGTAAACAAAACACTTAAATAATTGCAATTCATATTAATTTTATCCATTATACATTTTCATTAAGTGTTCGAAACATTACATTCAGTTCTCACTTAAGTATATTCTTTTAAAGTATATTACTTCCGTATAAAAGTTATCTTTTTTAAAGAATATGCTAAAGTGAACTTCTTTTTTCATAAGTGAGCTAGTTGTCATTTAAAAAAAACAACAACAACATGTACAGCACTTATATCACAATATTTTGTGCTTCAGCTCCGAAAATATTTGAATTAAGGAGACTTTGAGAAGCTTTTTTGGACTAAAAAAAATGAAATGTATACTAAATGCTAATAGGCTAAATGCTAAATGCATCTTACCCATGTTCCAGGTGCCAACAAAGATGGTGATCATATCCGGCTCAGGTTTTCCTGAGTGCTTGTTCTTCATCTGCTGTAGAAGCTGGCAGAATCCTTCTCTTTTCTGAAAATGTGTTTTGATATACACATTTACACACAGGGACATTAAAAACACACTGTATATTATTGTTCACATTGTTCATTTATGTGACTTCCTAAAAAAACTTCCATCCAAAAAACTTTTCATCGCTGCTGTAACACAGTGGGATTTTTACCTTTGTGTCATCAAAGACAAATTCTTTGCGCTGAGTTTTTTCCTTTTCTGTCTCTACCACCAATGCTAGTCTGTTATGCATCTTCTGTGACTTCACCAACTGCAAGACTGAAAATTAAGCATGGTCGGCATGTTCCCATTATTTACCGGTTAATCGGTTATTTCACACATTTTGGTTACACGGCTCTTGGGAAAAACAAGATTCTGACGGGTCCATCACAGAATTCTGTGGTCAAATATTTAGTATAATGACCACCACTGTACTGTATATTTGACCACAACCGACGTCTCTTGAAACCAGTGTTTCTTTTTAATTTCTTTAACATAATAAAAATAAGTCAAAGTAAGCAGGATAATGCACATTATCGCAACCCTTCAGGAGGAAGGCCGCTTTGCATCTGGGTCCTGATCATCCTATCAAGGTTTATTTTGCAATGAAGGCCAGCTGACTTGAAACACTGTTGTCACATTCAAATGCATGTGGTTATGTAAGTGATGAAGTTCAGCATACTTTTATTGTGCACAAAATATTTATCCTCAGGTCCATCTTTGGACTTCTTGAAGTAAACCTTCCCGCCTTCCACATCTACTTTGAGGTACATTTTGTTTGAAATACCGAGGGAGTCACATTTGACCTGTTAACACAGAAAAGGACAATCAAGTCAAAAGAAGTTCAGCATTTCTGTTGTGCCTAAAATAGTTACAAAGGTTATCTATGATAGCTGTGTGCAGAGGCAACCAACCAAATGCCATCGCCTATCACCACATAGGCAAACATAACACTAATTTGCATGTGGTTTTGGAGAGCAGAGCAGTCGCAATGAAAACGTTCATGCTTTCGTCGTTATGACATCATTACAAGCAGGAAGAAGGTTACAGGTTATGACTTTCACTTCGGATATATACAGTAATCAAACAACATGAATGTATATACTTGTACTAATCTAAGTAATTAAATCATTTATTAAAAAAAAAAAAAAAAGTTACACGTTACAATGAACTAACAGCATTTATTAACCTTTGTTAATGTTGATAAAAATGTTCATGTTCAGTTTACAGTGATCTATTAACTAAAGTTAATAGATACAACTTTTGATCTTAAAAGGGGTTAATATTAACTAAGATTAATAAATGTTGCAGTAGTATTGTTCTAGTTAACTAATGTAATGTTAGTTGAAATAAACAAATGAAAACGTATTGTAAAGTGTTACTAAAAATGGTATACTTATTGTTGAACTGAATTTCTTACTTCAAACAAAACCGGAGGAATAAGTGACTTTCTGTGCCCTCCATCATATCCGACAAATTCAAACACAGCATTCTTGGTCTGTAAATAAGAGGTTATGTTAGTCTACAATAAAGTTCCCAGTAAGCATTTTATTTCTCTGTTTGCTGTCATCCATAAATATAGAACAGAGTTACCTTGTCTTCTATTGAATATATAAGCTTAGTCAGTTGCTCCAGTCTGAAAGCCACAGACTGATTTGCATCTCCAGACAGCTGGAAAAGAGTAAAATCAAGCTTATAAGTTTAGAAGCACCTCAACAAACCACTTTTTTTGTAAATATTATTGTCGTTTCTCTTTTCTTTACTTGTCTGTAGGGGAAACAGCAAAGTGTTGCAACATTTTTTTGGTTCTAACGTCTGTAACTTAGTGGTTTATTGTGCAATGTGTCTCAAGATTGATTGTAATATTCTAATATAATAATTTGAAATCTACTATTTAACCCCTAAATTATGTAAATGAATAAAAAGTCAGCTATAAAGAGTACTGTTGTTATAAGCTATCCCACTACCTAGTGAGATTTGGTCTTTTTAAATTGTGTGCATGAAATTGAATTTTCTTATGTTTTATATATAATCAATGTTATTTTCTTGCATTAAATTAGTTTTTATATTTATTAGACAGAGACTTACAGCTCCTACTGCCACCTTATAAGGGTGGTAAACATTTGAAATCAGGAACAGCACTTCCTGGTTTGATTCATGCTAACTGACCTGACTCCTTAGTCTCCCAGCTCCAGGAGACAGCGGTTGATCCAAAACTTTCTGCAGTGCCTCAAGACTCGGAAGTGTGCGAGCAATTTCACTACGAACAAATAGGAATGTCAATTCATCTCAATTAAATGCACAATGAATAAACTGTCAATACCAAAATAAGGTCATATAAGGGCAATAAGGTTTCAGAATCCACACATTTTTCTGAACAATTGTACCTGTTTAGGTTTTTGCAGATACTCTGTGTGAGCTTTTTAAAGTGGGGCAGAGTTGGGTTCCCATTCTGCACCTGTTCGGCATCCAGACACACAGATGTGCGGAAATACTCCTGAAAGGACTTCTGATGGTCCTCTGGTAGACTGGATATCGAACATCAGAATTATTAGCACACCAGAACAAAGCTACTCAGTACAATGACTCTGAACTGACACAGTCAAAAAAATATTACATCAGATAGAATTAAATCATAATGTATTTAACAAGAAATTGTACTGATCCAAGTAAGACAGATAAATCTTGTATTGTATTAAATTGTACTTTGTTGTGTCGATTTGCTGCAAACGCTGGAGATAGGTGTCTGAGATGGAGGGACGGGCAAGCTCTGTTCCTCTATCGGTTCCTCTGGACGAATCACTGTGGCATTCTTTACCTTCATTACTTGAGATATTCCTGGGTGGCAGCTGAGGCGGCAAACTAAATTGTTCTGTGGAAAAGGAGATTTGACCAAATAGTGTTTTTGAATAAAACCATTAATATTAAAGCTTACATTTAGTGTCACAAAAAGTCTAAGACCACATTGAAAATAATGATGAAAAAGTAAAAAAAAAAAAAGAATTAAATCTTTAAACCACTGGTTCCCAAACTTTTTCTGCCCCCCTTTTGTAGAGAAAAATATTTAAAAAATATTTTTAAGCCCAACACCCACATAAAGACACTCTCAGACATGACCTTGCTTGCAAAATCCTAAAGTTAATAACGTATCAACTTGATTTGGTTTCTCTTTGTTTTCGTGATGTTAAGTCTCTAGTGGCGTCTTAACTTGTTTGGCTTCATACTGTCAGAAACTAATATTTTGAGCCACACAACAACACACTCTCAATTACCCACCGTTGTAGGCCTACTGGTGAATCCGAGGGATGGTTGTCGCTTGATGATGCTGTCTACACTGGACGCGACAAGTACATCATAGAACGGGGGCATCGGTTTACTATTTGTTGTGCCACGCCGCAGACAGCATCACTGATTATAATGTGTTCTATTAGCTTTTGTATCGTGTGTAGACACGTTGTTTTGATAGTTGACGTTTGAAGTAGATTCATAGTCTGCTTTATATTTACCTGGGGCCTGATGTATAAACGTTACGTAAATGTGACCGCGCGTACGCACTCTTTTACTAGAGCAAGCGAGAACTGTTTTGCATTTGAATATTTCCATTTCCACATCTCATTAATGGAGTTAAACACTGAAATTACATGAAATCATTATCTAGAAGTTACAACATTTTATATTAATTTAAAGCGGAACTCAGTAAGATTTGCGAAGCTCCCCCTACAGGTTCCTTCAGTGAATCACACTGTCGTAAATACTCCAAGCGCAGCTCTGGACTACAACGACTACAATACTCACCAACGCAGTAGTTTTGCAAATGCAGTACAAGAAATCTCGATGGAGGTGGGTAATTTTCGAAATTGTCTTATAAAGTCATAATATACATTGTTTTTGAATTACCGTAAAGCATTTTGTCACTCTCGCGTGAACGTGAACATGAGGCGAGATTGTGTCGGGTCGGTGCAGCTCAACTTGCAAGTGCTGTTTTCTGGCGTAGACGTGCCAGAGGGGGTTAGTGCACTCCTCAAACACACCACTACAAGTCAATTAACCATCGTAAGGACTTAGAAAACTGTTTATGAAGGTAAAAAAAAGTTACTTAGTTCTGCTTTAAATTAAAATATATGTAGTGGATGCGCTGCTTTTGAACACTTTTCCTGCGGCATGTTATGGTTTATACAGCGAGGATTGCTTGGCGCATGATAGCTCTCTTTAAATTGCATAGAAATATGAATAATGATCAATGATGCACGCACTTCGTTTAAGCAGTTGGCTTAGCAACATAATGGCATAATGACAGACAAGAAATCAATCTATGGTCGTCCGACGAGTAGCTACTGTACAACATCTGCTGAACGCAGGTTTGCTGTTGGTGTCGTGCACAGACAGACAGTGGCCTAAAGATAACTCATTTCGTGGTCTTCCCAATATTATGAAAAATATCATTGTATTTGAAGGATAGATTTTGAAGTAAACGGTAAGATATGCACGTTTTATTTTTTAAATATTTTGTCAGTGACGCGCTGAGTCAGACAAAAGCCTAATTTACTGATTTACTACTTTATCGGTTTCCATTACAAATATATAAACATTCTAAAATATATGTTTACCTTATAGCCAGGCAAAATTGCGTGAATGTGATTTGTTTAAGACAATTAAAAATATTATTTGGCCAGTGGAAAAGAATGAGAACAACTTTCTCTGAACTCTGTTTTATACAATTTTGATTTATTTATTCTAAAACGAGGCAAAGATACTGAATTTTTTTACAGATTTTTAGCAATGTAATGTAGTGGAACATAGTCCGTAGCCTACATGGTAGCCTATCACATATTTTCCTAATGTCTTGTTGTACCTTTAAAGGGCTAGTTCACACAAAAATGCAAGCAGATCTCGCCCCCCACTGAGTACCACAGTAGGGAAAAAGAAATACTATGGTAGTCAATGAAGGGCGAGATCTGTTTGGTTACTGACATTCTTACAAATATCTCCCTTTGTGTACAGCAGATCAAAGAAATGTATACAGGTTTGGAACAACTTGAGGGTGAGGAAATTATGACAGAATTTTTATTTTTGGGTGAACTATCCCTTTAAACATGGTATCACGTGGATGGGAATATACATGGAAATGATATGCAGATGACATTATGCATAGTAAAACTAGGCGTAAGCTCCATATATGGTTATTTCAGGGAGGAGATGGGGTGGAGATGGAGCATGTACGCACAATCTTCCGCAGACAGGGTTTTATAAAGGAAATTTTGCAGGTTCTGAATCTAGCTTTTGTGCATATGCAACTATACGATACTGTGTGTCATCTTAACTTCAGGTAATAGCCTAAAATATGCCAAATTAAGATTTTCTGTTTAATTACTTTTTTAACCTGACCGTGCACCCCTTTTTATAAATCCGGGCCCTCCCAAGTTTGGGAACCACTGCTTTAATCAAGCTTTTCACTCAAATTGTTAGCTAATAATATTCTCTGTAATAAAACAAAATAGTATAATCTACTAATATAATATAATGATAGAATTTGTAACAAAAAAAAAAAGAGAAAACTTAAAAAAAAAAAAAGAACTATTTTCTGTAGTGGTTTTGCACTTATGTACATTACCATCATAACAGCAACCATCAAAGTGCTTGAACGAACCACTTACCTGGTTCCTCCTCCGGCTCCTCCTCCTTCTGCACAGCATACTGAAGGTGTGTCACCAGACCCATGTTCTCTTTATAATATGCCTCCACCAGGTCTGGCAGCAAAGAGAAGAACCGAATAGGCACCCCCTCTGATGCCTACAAAGCAAAGAAACCAGATAAACAAGAAAGATCTGCTATTCTGAACAAGATTTATGGCATTTTACGATATACAAAATCATTATTTGCATAAACATGCTCCGCACCTCCAGCAATACTTCCAGTGATTCTCTTAGTTGTTCTTCCTTTGTCCAAAACCAATAGCGGTACATTGCATTTCTTCATTTAGCATGGTTTCCTTTAAAAAGTGCTCACTCGGTGCCACGAAGGGTTTATAAGCTACTTTTTCCAAAGGAATTTGGAGTATAAGCTCTTAGTCACCTGATCTGACTTATGTCTTGATGCTCAGCAAATATTTTAACCCAATTATATGCAATACTATTCAAAGAACAAAATCTAACCAAAAAATGAATTTAAAAAAATGAATTTAAAACTAATTATAATTATTTGATTTGGTATTTGATGTAGAAAAGCAAACTGTATTCAGAAAAATTCAGCACTCATACTGTATAGTACACTTTGTCCTCCGTCAACCAACTAAAATGCCTCTAATGTTAGATAAAATGTATAGCCCCTAATTTTAAAATGAAACAGTCTTTATACTTTTGGCTATGGAGAAACTTACCCAGCAAGCAATTTTGCATTTAAAACACGTCTAATAGCCGTTTAATAGCTAAATCGTGACCACAGATGTCATGAAATGACACATCTTGTAGATATTATTGACATTATGAACATGATGAGATATCAACAATCTAATGTGCTGCATGGCCAAAAACTACAATGAATCAGTTTTGACAACAAGTGGGCTACAAATAGCATAACATGTCAAAGAAATGAAACCAAACACCTTGTAATCACTGTTGACTTACATGCTTACATAGCCTAATGCAATATCATACATCTCACAAGTTATTTTACATGTTACCAAATTTAAGGTTATTTTGTCTAGAAGTGGGTTACTCATAGCCGGAATATCGGGTCTATAGTCAACCGAGACAGTGAAATGGCGGCTATTGCTTGCTGGGAAAGGAAAATGGCAACGTTTTTAGCATTGCACACAAAATCATCTCAACACGTCATGCATCTTAGCATGGCAATCACAAGATGTCTGACTGGCAATAGGAAACAAGCATAATCATTGCATAAAAAACCTCCCACATTCTCCTACAATGGTTTAAGGTCAGTACAAACTATGACTTTTAATTTAATTTTGCTAATCTAATTAAATTATTTGACGAACACTTTTTGAAACTTTCCATTCAAGGCGGGGTGCAAGAGGAACCCTGTGGCTTGCTTAACACCCACGCTGATGGATAAATTAAAACTGAGGCTGTGCTGCAACGCAGGCTTGAAAGAGGAAGAACTGTGGTAGAGAAACATTGACGGGCATTGTACAACAGTTTTTGGTTTAGCCTCGTCCCTTGAGTGCAGGTTACTTTGAAATGTAACGCCAAGAGAGAACAATGCAAATTATAATCAAAGGTCACCCGATTTGCTTCCATTATTTTGTTTGTCACGAGGATAAGAGTTTTGTATAGCTCGAATAAAAGCACCAACTGGTTTTGCAGCTGCACTGTCACACTGGTAGACCAATGCTTGCTTTAATGCAGAGGACATAATAGATACTAGTTTGAAAGACAAGACACCCACACAATGGTCTCAGAGTCTTCAGCAGCTGAAGAACCAACTGTCACAAGGTCACACATTCATTACCAAGCACAAGATAGTAAATGGTTTGTTGGATGCCAGATGTTGAGTGCAACTAGTCATAAAAATGGACAGTGTTTTGTCAAGTGACCAGCAGACTATGAGCGCAACACGTAATTAGCAGAGGATTGAGTATATTTGCCTCTACTTTTCGTCTCATCGTGGTTTTATTCTATTATTTTTTCACTTGACCACCATTTTAGTGCACCATGGTGTTGTAGACAGAATAAAATGATTAAAATACATGAATAATACATACAGTGTGATCAAAAAATCTACAGATTTCATTGCGATGGATAACAAAATATCACAAAATAAAGCACAAACACACTTTTCTTGAGCAAAACATTTCACAGAAAAAGGTTTCAAATTACATTTTAAAAAATTATAAATTATATTTAATAAATAAACTGGAGACAAAAAAGTGTTTGAACATTTTCCAGTTGTCAAACTTGAGTAGAACATAGTTAATGTGATGAACTACACTTGTGGTTCTCCTGTGAAATCGAGAGGAACAATGGGCGAAAAGTGAAGTAAGTTTCGTGAAAATGTATAGATGTTCGCAGATGCCACTGTTTGATATTTTGTTCCTAATGAATGCGATTTTAAGTGTGTTTTACTCGTCCAAAGAGTCAAAATACTGTTGGGGTCCACCAAAAGCTTTATTTTCACTAAAGCAACAACAAAAAACACAATTCTGGTGACTTTAAAATACTTGAAGTCACAAGCAGAAGTGTCTCGGTGCACATCTCAAAATAGTCCCCCAGCACACGCAACACCTGTCTGTGCGAGTATGAAAGCAGAGCCATTGCAGGAAGCTTCAAGCCAAAGAAATCAATACAAAATATTCTCACCAGAGGTCAGTAACCACTACCAGGTACAAATTTGAGAAATTCTTACCTGGACTGATAGTTTTTTGTCCTCATTTGGTAATATTCTGTAGGTATACACACAGTTCTGGAACCTGCAAAAGATTAAGAAGAATAAAACATAAAACATTTGCATAACTGCAACATACATAATGCATATTAAAACAAATTTCATGTAATGTGTCACAACTTAAACAGTGAAACCATTTTGGGCCATTTTGCTGCAAGCAGTAATAATGGGAAACCCCTCACCAACTTCCTTCACTCTCAGTCAGCACTGTTTGATAATAACTCACTGTACAATGAATCATATTGGACTTACATTTCATTGCATTCACAAAGCACAATTCAATAGGACCACACATACTGTACAATTTGCAAGGAAACAGGGAAACTGAGATCAGTTTGCAAACAAATGAGCCACTGTTTTGTACACTGATTCCAACGGTGATAATCATTTTTGGAATAAGTTTATATGGAGTTGACATTTGATATCATTAAATTGACAATATGCCCCCAGAGTAGGAAGTAGGAAGCCATTTCTAAAATGTTTTAAAAACCATCATGTTATATGTGTATATATATATATATATCAAGGTTGCAAGGCCAGTGCCACAAAACCAAGCATGCTTTATATTTATGGCAGACTTAATTGTCACCTCATGCAAACACACTACAAATGTCACATTTAAACAACATTCCAACTCAAGCGCACTCAAACATCCAAAACTTTCACGTTACATCTAATATTGGTGACAACATATGCGGCCTTCCACCTGAGATGTACAGCAGCAATACTCACAGAACACAGAGGGCATAAGCTCCCTGTATGGATTCGCTGTCCCGCAGGAGGAAGCTCCCATCCTTGCCTGCTTTGGAGAGGAGGTCCTCTGCTGTAGACCGAGTGATATTGCCATGGTACCATGGCTGGTGGGAAAACATCCTTTCCAAAGACTTCTCCCTTCCTCAGTCTGAAGACACCCAGGTTAGTTTGGCCCCGGCAGTTTTCAAGAGGACATCAACATGAGGCCAGCTTCAGTGTCTCACGGTCTGTTTCATGGCGTTGTTAGAACTAATAGCCGCTCCTGCTCTGTCTGGCGGTAGGCTCACTGCTTCTCTCTCTTCCTGTTAGAGGGGCGAAAGCTACAAAAAGGAAGCTGCCACAAACACAAGGGTGAACTTCCTCATTCTGTGCACACAGAGTTTAAAAACTCAGAGAGAGTGTGCAAGAGAGGAGGCCGAACAGATGGCTTGCTCACACGTTCACATGTTCACAAGGCTCCAACACCTCTTTTTTAACACAAAAGAGATGAAAAAGATGTATGTGGTATTAGGAATTTGACAGTGTGTCCTTTCATACAATGTCAATGATTAAGCCTGCTAACCAAAACGAGGACAACCCATGCAAGCGTTTTCCTAATGGCCATTATGCAAAGTAGAGAAATGTAGATAAACATTTACAGTGTACAAGGCTCTGATTATGAGTTTATCTTTTTGACCAAACCACTGGTCCTGAAAGAAAAAGGGACTTGTGGAGCACACTTGTCACACTGCATCAGCATTTGGGTGCTATCTATATTTAGGCCTATCATTTATATTAGATGTATATGGAAAAAGTTCAACATGACGCGACAGAGCAAATTCCCTTTTAATGCAGGTGTATGTTGAATATAGTAATACACTCTCCAAAAATAAACTGTACTTTTAAGGGTACAACAGCTTGTCCTTGCGGCAGTACACTTAAAGGGGCATCTGTACACCTTATTTACCCCTAAAAGATTAATAGTATTACCAAAGTCCCTTTAAGACAAGTCATTTCACTCGGTGGCCATCTTTGAAAAGTCTCTTGGGCATGCAAGTGCAGCTCCTATCTCTTTTAATGGGGAAACATCAAATTCTCGAAAGTTGTTTGCTAAGCTTTCGATTAAATTTCATATTTGAAATCAACAATGAAATCTGACAACAACTCTCTCATAAATTTTGTTTCTAAACACTTGAATTATGACAAAAAAAACAAAACTTGTATTTTTCAGGTTGGATCAAGCTAATGCGCATGCGCAGTCCTAAGTGCACATTTCTTTAGGAAGTGCGCATCTGACTGTTTCTATAGGAACCGGAGCTTCTAACGGCCGCTGCAGTGACTCAATGACTTTACCGATCACCAATTGGCTCTTATTTAGAAGGCGGGACTTATTCCGCTATATTGCGCGTTGCACTTTCTCCCATTCAAAACAATACGAGTGACACGTCTTTTGTTATTCTATAGTCTTTGGTAGTACTGTAAGGATACTTATCACTACTCTAAGGTACTAATTGCACCTTTCGGGGGAAGGTAAGGTACAAAGGTGTCCTTTTAAGGTTACTTCCCCAGTGACATGCTGTTGTACCCCTAAAGGTTACAATATGAAAATTCTGTCATTTCATCATATTTTTTCAAATCCTTAGTCGAACAACAAAAAAGAGACATTAGGCTAGATGTTCAAGCTGCAATTTTCCATGCAAATGCAAGATACATGAGAATAAAATGAATTGACTTGCCATGTTTGAATATACATAAACTCGAATGAGGTTTGAAAGCTGCATGGGGAAAGAGATTATCAGTAAACAACGTCTTAAATTTTGCATAGCATAAATTTGCATAGCTTCAGAAGTGGAAAAGAGAGTTTTGGGTAACACTTTATTTTACGGTGTCCTTGTTACACGTTACATAGTTAGTAATAACTATAAATTATGCATAATTATATGCAACTAACCCTAAACCAATCCCCCAACCCTAACCCTGTAGCAGGATTATTACACAGTACTTAAATGCATACTTACACTGTAACTCGGACACCATAAAATAAAGTGTAACTAAGTTCTGTTTTGTTGGTAACACTTTATTTTAAGTGTCCTTTTCACTTTGTGTCCTTTAATGTTACATGAAGTTACCATCGTAGTAATAACTAAAAAAATATGCATCATTACATGCAACTAACCCTAAGCCAAACTTAATCCTAACCCTATAGTAAGTATATGTAGTTAATTAATATTACTCATTACTTCAATATTACTCATTATTAAATATTTAAGTAATATTACTTAAATATTACTCATTACTTATAATTACACTATAATAACTACACCTTAAAATAAAGTGTAACGGTTTTGTTTTGTGATCGTACTGCCAGGTATTAAACTTCCTGCTAAACTTCTTTTGAAAGAAAGTTTTCAAATTGAAATGTTTTTGTTTCATTTTGTTTTGTTTATGTTTGTTTTGTTATGTGTTGTTCTGGGGATCGTACTTCCAGGTACTCTTGAGTAATCCTGAGTAATATACACTGCACACACATTACAGTCCTCCCCTTCCTCTCTCTCTCACTCACTGAAGATGCCATGTTACGTTAATGGACAGGAAACCTTGCACAAAAATGAGGAAAGAGAAGCAAAGACAGAGAGAGACAGAAAGCGAGAAAGTCAGAGAGAGAGAGAAAATAATCTGCTGACAGCTCACAGTTTAAGAGTCACATGATGTGAAAAGAGAACCTGAATAGTGCCACAGTCACTTCAGCCTGGTGGTTTCCATCTTGTGTCTTTTTCACATATGCACACTCACATGCGGTTATATTCTACTGTCAATAAGTGCTCAGCAGTGACGGCCACAGTGTGGTGGGACAGAGCGTGTGCGATGCATATACTAGATAATGTACGTTTTCACAAGACTCTGCCTATTGTCATTAGCAGCTGTCACATGAGATGATACTCAAATGTCAAGTGTTATAAAGACTAATTGGAGCTGTATGAGATGTGACAATGTTCTTTGTCACTTTGCTGGCAGTGATGGTGAGAATGGGGGGGGAGGGGTGTATTGTAATTGTAATCACCAAAATGCATCTGATGCCTATATATATATATATATAAAAAACATTGATAACCATTTGAGGTTAAATTTATTTACATTTATTGAGTTGACTTAAATGCATTTACAAATTGATTCAAGAGTGAATTTTACTTAAGAAATACAGAAAAATTAATGATATAAGTATAATAACCACAAAAATAAAATATATATTTACCATTACCATTGGTTACAGTAATTAAAATCATATAAATAAGGATGCATATCAACTTCATTTGAACAAGTGAAAATAAAACCAGTATTTCATGCCATCAAAAAAATCTGTAAATACCTTAAAACATTAAAAGGTACATTAAGAAAATTAAATGACTATATAGTGTGAAGTGCACAAGCATTTAAATAGTCAAAGTAACAAGAAGCTGTCAAGGAATGTAAATAGTAGTATTCATTTCAACTCCTCACTGGTTTGTTACCCTTCGCACATTCTTACCACAGCTTGAGAGTGCTATAACCATGCAGAAAATCCCCCGAGTACCATTAAAAATTATTATAAAACGATTAGTTTCTATCCTTGATTTTGATTGGTCGATAGCTGTGTTTTATTCACGATAAAACAGCTATGACCGCTTCACCCAACGGTTCTGTGTATCACAACACAACACGCTTAGCAACCACTCTTAACAACGTAAACTGTATGTTCTCAATTTGATATTGTTCATTGAAGCTTACTGTATTATGTAGAAGAGTGTTGTCAGAAAAAGATTGAGTGAGCGAGTTTATTACCTGCATTCAGATTGATCTGTTTAAATGTCTGATGTATCATCTTGCCCTTTTAACATTTAAGGGGTTTTCCCATGACTGACAGCGCTAGTCAAAACATTTGTCAGATGCGTCTTGTTCCGTTTTCAAAACAATTCAGTCTTTTCAATATAAAAGTCTTCGCTACTGACTGACACACTCATAAAGACAGTCTTTGCCGCCATCTAATGGCATGAAAATGTAACTTCTGTTGCTGTACACTGTCAGGGAATATTTTTTCCGGCCGAAGGAAGACATTTAGAAAAAGTTTACTTCATGAAAGTTGCATTGATACATATTTCTGGCTTTAAAAGCAATAAGGTACTCGAGGCGCTGTAATTGTGAATAAGTCACGGCTGAAGGGCGTTGTTAGGCACGACCTGAAGCACAGCCTCTCGTACCTTATTGCTTACTTATAAGTGTCGTTTTGATACCAAATATGAAATTCATTAGCTTCACACTGATTTCATTAAGAATGTGCACTAAGGAAGTGCTTACAGTTTACAAAGAATGAGTCAAAGCATTTTATTAGCAAACAGGTAATATGCTAATGAAGACAACATAAATTTTTAAAAGGCAGCACACAGTCTTATACATAAGTTATGCCTTCTTGAGACTTGATGGAGTCTTATCTCAGTTGTGATTTGACAACTGACTGATACATAACAGTCACTAGTACCGTTCCAAATAACTTTCACTTTAACGTGCCCAAATAACATGCTTGGTGATACATGAGGAAGTTCAAAGTTCCTGACCTTTAATTGACCATACATGATCAGGAAGTCTGGGCTGAATCACTTAAACTGATGAAAAATATTCAATTGTTTGCTCAGAACTCAGACTTTGCGCTCATAGAGCTCTCATGTGTACCTTTCAGGTCCCCACTTGTAGCGCCGGACCCCCCTGATTTGTCTCTACAGAAAAGCCTGCGAACACTTCCCCTGAACTTCTCAGCTGCGAACAGGTAGACCAGTGGATCCAAAGCCCCATTCAGGCAGGTTAAAGAGGAAGTAAGACGGTTAGCTAGGGCTAGCCCTCTTTTGATTTGGCAGGATAGGTCTGGGTGTCCGTAACCCAAAATGAAGGTTGCACGGCTTAAGTGATAGGGCAAAAAGCACACTATGTAGATGAGCATGACCAGACCGATTGTGCGTAGAGCTCGGAGTTTCAGCGCCGGCTCTAGCCTCGAACCTTTTCGCAGACTATGCACAATTAGCAGGTAGCAAGAAAGGGTGGCAATGAAAGGCGGCATGAAGGCTACAGCGAGGGAGATGAGAGCACGTCGTGAGGCCTTTTCTCTGTACAGCTGCAAGCATACGGTAGAGCCATTGACTTCTGCGGTCTGCTTGGTGACCAGTAGGGGCGCCATAGACACTATCACCAAAGCCCAAAGCGCAAAACTGGCAATGTGAGCGTAACGAGGGCGTCTGATCTTGAGGGAACGTACGGCGTGTACCACAGCAAGGTATCTGTCACCTGCAACACAGGCCAGGAAGTACAAACTGGCATACATGTTGACATAAAAGAAGAAGCCTGCGAGACGGCAGGGGATTTCGCCAAACGGCCAATGCCCCCCCGTTAAATGATAAGTGGCCCTGAGTGGTAAAACAAAGATGTAAAACAGGTCAGCCACAGCGAGATGGAGCAGGAAGACATTGGCTGGAGAAGAGTTGCCTCTCTGGCGGGCGAAGATCCACAGGGCAAGGCTATTGCCGTTCAGCGCAAGAAGGAAAACTATGATGTAGTAGAATCCAAAGATCATATTCTCCATTGTATTGTCCACAGATGGACAGCTCTCCATGGATCGATTGGGCAGCAAGGTGGGAAGTTCTGTAAGGGGGAACTCCATCTTTGTAACTGTAAAAACAGGAAAAGGAAAATTCATTTTACTTTTAATTCATTTGTATAAAATAATTCCAACTTTTTTATTTAACTGAACAAATTTCAGACATATCTATCTATCTATCTATCTATCTATCTATCTATCTATCTATCTATCTATCTATCTATCTATCTATCTATCTATCTATCTATCTATCAGCTACTTTAAGTCCCACAGTGCATCTCATCTTCATGGACTGCAGCAGATTTGCTAGTTCGTGCTATGAGATGTTACTCCACTTTTCCACCAAGGCACAAATAACTTTGTCCAGTTATTTTAAATTGTAATAATTCATAATTTTACTTTTTTTTTTTTTACTGCATTTTTAATCAAATAAATGCAGCCTTGGTGAGGCTGCTTTCAAAAGCATTTTGAACAGTAGTTCAAAAAAATATTAGAATAATTTTTGAAGGATCATGTGACACTTAAAGGGATAGTTCACCCAAAAAGGAAAATTCATTTACTCCCCCTCAAGTTGTTCCAAACCTGTATACATTTCTTTGTTTTGCTGAACACAAAGGAAGATATTTCAAAGAATGTTTGTAACCAAGCAGATCTCGCCCCCTATTGACTGCCATAGTAGGAAAAAAACATACTATGGTAGTAAATCGGGGGCGAGATCTGCTTGGTACAACTTGAGGGGGAGTAAATGATGACAGAATTTTCATTTTGGGGTGAACTATCACTTTAAGACTGGAGTAACAATAATGAAAATTCAGCTTTGTTATCACAGCAATTCACAGTTCTACTTTTTTACTGCATATTTGATCGCATTCTTTCAAAATTATTTTGAACGGTAGGTTAATATAAAATAAAATCTATAAAAATCTATATAATTAAATAAATGTCTTCTGCTCTAGTGGAGCATTTCAAATCTGAATTTCATATTTATACACCAATTGACCCTTCACCAGGAGTTTGACTGACAGACGATCTAACCAATCATAACGCCATTTTGTCCGACAAAGCAGTCAGG
The DNA here is from genome assembly GCA_003731715.1 of Anabarilius grahami. NCBI lineage: Eukaryota > Metazoa > Chordata > Actinopteri > Cypriniformes > Xenocyprididae > Anabarilius > Anabarilius grahami. The sequence goes on from RJVU01079805.1 coordinate 1,145,990, forward strand.
GGAGTTAGGCCGAATCCCAAATGGCACACTTTCTATGCACTTTCTATGCACTAAACTATGCACTTTCTGTCTTGTGAACTTACAATGGCTGTTCGTTACAAAATAGTGTCCGTTAAGTCCATGAGACCGAAGAGTGTCCCATTCATCATTTTAGGTTTCAGAAGGGTTCTCGTGAGAGCCCCCCATGCGCACTTCAGCTGAGCCCGCAGGTTTGCGAGCTACGGAGAGGACTTTACCCGGCAGTCAAAGCGGCATAACATCACGAAGGTGCGGACTCAGAGGAAGACAGTGAGGGTTTAGGGTGCCATTTGGGATTCAGCCATAGTAGATTAACGTCGGTGGACTTGAACTTGAAAAATGGTGTGTACTTATGATTTCTACAAGAAACATCAAAAACTGATAAATGCACGTTTGGCGCATAATTCCATCACACGTCTAACTCAACCTATGGCACATTTTAGCTTTTCATTTTTGCTATAAGAAATCAAAAGGTATTAAAAACTGAGAAAAGAGCAGTTTAAATCTGCCTTTGGGAATATGTTTCTAAACTCCCCGGTCATCAAAATATGTTTACGAAAATGGAGCAAAGGACACACCAGTGATACACCAAGTAATACTTTTTAGTACAGCCGCAGTAAATATTTATCCTCCAATAATTTGAGTAGTGAGGGAGGGAGTGTTACAGCTGTCTGGCTGTTTGGCAGCAGTTCAGCTACTTGGATATTTGTGTGTCTTAGAGTCAGGAGCAGATGTCCCTGCAGGGCAGTTGCACCTCTGCACACGCTGCATGAAGGTGCTAGTGCATCCGGTGGCCACACCTTTGTCATGAGACCCCAGAGTCACTCCCAGCTATCTGCTTACAATCTGACCCAGCTGTCCTCATGGCATGCTTGTTTGTCAAATCATTGGCGGGTACATAGGGCAGCTTGCTTCACATTCAATGAGCAAGCTCAAACAGTTGCTCTATTAATAATCAGGCCAAATGAAGCATCTGCAGGGATGAGATGAAGACCTTTTTAAGAAAGGTTCAAAGTATAGGTTACTACATGAGCTATAGCTGGCAATATGGATTTTTTTGTAATCTTGTTGAATATGAATATTGCATATGGTTGATGTTTCAATAAATTTATAGAGGGTGAATGACATTATGCTTGTTTTTTGTCAGGATCTATTTAAAAATGCATTTCATACGATGACTTACAATGACTTAAAGGGTTAGTTAAAATTAAAATTCTATAATTATTTACTCACCGCGAGAACAAACCTCTTCCGGAAGCTCAAACATGCTGTGCAACACACGAGAATGAACTTCATTGGGTACACAGCACGTTTGAGCTTCCAGAAGAAGTTTGCTTTTGCGCGTCTTTCAGGTTCGGTTGAGCTTTTTATGTTCGCTGAACAATGTTTATGTGAATAATAGCCTAAATTAAGGCTACGCCAACATTAATCCGGAGATATGTGAAAACTGAGTTTTCATTTAAAAACGCTGCCCATCCACACTAGCGTTTTCCAAAAGTTGCTCATCCAGACTGAAACGCTTAAATCCCCTCACTGCACATGCGTAAAATATAATAAAAGCACACAAGATGATGCAGAGAGAGCAGATATGATAAAGTTCACATGCTATTCTTCAGGCACTATCATTTTATCAGCATATGATCACATCATTCACTGTTGTGTCCAGGTTACACCCAAACTCGCAAGGTTAAAAGCGCAGCTGTCATCATGTTTTGCAGCGCAGGACAACTAATGTTAGTAAATTCTCTGTCATCTTTGCAGAAATGTAATACGGAGTTCTATAAAGGAGCACTGTTACAATAAATAGCAGCCACAAAAATGCAGGCTCGGTATAACTATAGGTATCCATACAATATGGGTCACATGACTAAACATGCGTCATCGTTTTCAAATACCTCCATTTTCAACATCCACACTACAATGCGAAAACGGAAATTTAATTGTTTTCAAAAAGCTCAGTTTTCCTTGACAAAAACGCTGTCTAAGTGTGGACAGAAGGCCAAAACGGAGAGGGAAATATGCGTTTTCAAATTAAAACGTATTAGTGTGGACATGGCCTAAATCTGTTCATCATAAAAAAGCGATCGCGGCTCTTCAGAAAATTTGGACTAAACCACTCAATTCAAATGGATTAGTTTTGCGATCTCTTTATGAACTTTTTGAAGCATTAAATTGGTAGTTATGTAACTGACTGGAGGGACAGAAAGCTCTCAGATTTCATCAAAAAGATTTGCATTCCGAAGATGAACGAAAGTCTTAAGGGTGTGGAACGACATGAGGGTGAATAATTAATGACAGAACTTTCATTTTTGGGTGAACTAACACTTTAATACACGTTCAATGATGTTTTTAATTTCTGAATTAAAATTAATTGGGGTGCATATGGTCACAATTGTCTTAATATCACAATTAAGAAAATAATCCTTATTAGGAAATCCTTGAGAAAAAAATTGAGAACAATATTTGAACAAATCTGCTTTATTGCTTGAAAAAAAAAAATCTGAAAAACTATTGTCTTCCAAATAAAAATTTGAAAAAACAAAAAGAGAAAATGATTATAACGATAAATTGTTCTTTGACTCAGTCCAAATGCAAGGTCAGTGGTTTAAATTTAAAGATAATATTTAAAATATAGAGAGAAATTTTTTACTGAAAGGAAAACAAATTCATAGTATACTTGAGTTCTACACCCTTTGGAACACTTAAATGTAGCTTTTTCCATTTCAATTATGTGCAAAAAATCTGCTACCAAAACATTTCACAATAACCTCTCACTGGAGTTGTAATAATAGGGAGACACTTTATCAATATTTTCAGAACAGTACAGACAAACACGAAGTGGGTGTGTATAGTACAAAGGATTGTCTCAAGATCCTGCTTTAAGAAAAGTGCATTTGTAACTGAGGAGGAGGAAAATCCTCAAGTCCCAGAACATGCCAAACCCTCAAGTAATTTAAACAGATAAAAGTAGAGTACTACAAAACAAAAAGCTGTCCTAAACTAGAGCTTAGAGACAAAAAGGCGTGATTGCGATTGAGAAATCCAGATGTTAATAGATGGCTCTGGTAGTTTTCTGGTGTGTGGTTTAAAACTATACTGTGTGGTCCAGGAAAAACACATTTACTCAGATATAAAATATGAGAATTTCTAATGAAAAACTTTAGTCCAGCAGCACCAGTCCAAGTGTTCCGTGGTTGTCTTGGAAAACATGCTCCAAAACCGAAAGCCTTGCAGAACAAGGCACCTCCACAGGCTGCCAACAATACAAAATCACTTTTGTGTAAAGAAATAGGAGGGGGTCAAGCTGGGGTTGCAATGTGATACTAATACTCCTATACTACATCCACAAAAGAAGCAGAAGTAATCACAGGCATGAGGCACACTGCAGATTAACCAAAGCTAAACTGCAACTTAGTGTGGACCAACATGCTTACAGAAACTCAAGGTGAAACATAGCTATAGGAAACTCTTCTTTTTTACAATATTACATGATTACAGTATTACACAAACACATGAAATATGACCACATGAAAGCGAATGCAGTACATTTCCTATTACATTTTTTTATCTGATCCCCTGAAGTGATTTTGACAGATTTTTGTTGTTTAAGCAAAGCTAATCTTGGCGATGACCTTTTAGGGACTTTATACCCTCTAACCAAAATAAACTTACCTTAGAATAAATAAAATTGCCTTGATTAAGTCTACTATGAACATACTCTCTCTCTCTCTAAAAAATAAAATAAAAAAAAATGTAGGTCCTGGCATACATTCAAACTAGGAAAACACATAGTAATTCTATAAAATATAAAATACATTTAAAAAAATAAATAAATCGTTTAAATGGCATGCACTTAGACTGGAAAAGCACAATATAGTAAAAACCAAGAGAAGAAAAAAAGAGAAGTACATCAAATAAATAGTTGAAATGGCTTGCACTTCAACTAGGAAAACATTATAATCATCTATAAAAAGAAAACGGAGCTAGACAGCAGACACTGAGAGAAAGTATGAAGTCTATAAAAGAATTAAGTCTATGAAAGACTCACCAGAGTGTTGATCCCTCAACAGCCCGTGCAGTAGTGAAGGAGTTGAGTAGAGCAAAGGAGAGGGAGTTCTGCCGCCTGGACGTTCTTACAGCTGGCTGAAAAGCCAAAGCAAACCAGCAGCTTCTGTTTGGAGGCAGTGGAGTTTAATGGAGTTGAGACTCTACTCTTAGGCTGAGCTGTATTTGAGATACGACTGTGGCTCTTTTTGTGTAGCCAACAAATTTGATCACAAAAACGTAGTTCGCGATGGGAAGGCTCTAATGTGACCCTTGACCTCAGCCTTTCTTTGCAATGCTATTTCCTTCTGAGGGCCACTTGTGCGCTCCACAATAACCCGAGTCAGAAGAAGCGGCACATTTCGACAGGGGGAGAATAATGGCATGCCTAGGTCCCAATGTGGAGCCGGTGGGGTACCATGGGAACGGGGACTTGCGTGCCTTTAGGTTAGAAACCCCCCNCCCCTGAATCCCCCCCCCTTCAACCATATCAATAAACAGAAGATGAACTGAGCATTTAATGGGACAGTTTATGAATAAAGACAAGAGGTTATCCATTGCGGACTGTTGGAAGCCAGACAGACGAGGCCCCTTGGAACTCAGAGAATGAGTGAGAAGAAATTTGAGCAGAAAACACAAGGGCAAGAGGGACAGAGAATAACAGACTGGGCTCCTTGTTCTTTGGGTCCCTGCTGTGGACTGTTGGGGCATCATACACTGGGGCAGGAGAGAGCAGAAATAAGACCATGTGATCCTCAGACAGATGTGGAGCCCCAAGCAAACAGCGAGAGCTATAATCTGTCTTTCATTCTGGGAGATCACAGCTGTGTAGGACACACATCATCTCTTTTTCTTCTGTTTGGGCCAGTCTTCAATGATATGCTAATATAGTTCACTTTACTGAATGCGTCCACTATTTAGTTTACCAGAATAGGCTAAATAATATAGTGCCAAGTCTTAATTGGGACGTCTCCAAGTTTCATTATATGCTGCCCCTCGAGACTTTGTTGCCCTGGGGCAAAACACAGTGTAGCATGGCTGTTAACCAGAGAAGAACTCGTCTTCTGTCAGATTCAAGAGCTAAAACAGTTTGTTTTTAAACATGACAAAACAACACAAGCAACAGGCTGATGTAATTCCATTTTTGAACCAACACCAGAAGACATCTGTGCCTCTATGGTGAGTAATAAAAATGTACAATGGTGGGAGTTATGCCTCATAGTCATTTATTTTGACAATTTTACTTAAAAAACTTGAAATACATCAAAAACATAGTATGATTTAAAGACCATAATGATTTATTTATATCATTAAATATTAGTGAACCGGTAAACAAACTGAAATTACAGTCTTCTTCACATATTCTGACATTATATTAAGAAAAAATAGGCACATCACACATTTTGCAAGATATAGCATATCACATTGAAAAATAAAATCAGACAAATATTCAGTTTGATAAATTAATAAACAGAGTATTCCTCATTGGCTATGTTTTTCAAATATGTGATTGTGTGCCCTTAAAGAAAGGTAGAGTAAACTCATTGCTGTTCTGTTATCTTTAGTCATAATGTTGATTTCGTCTTTGTCCTCTCCTCTCAATAAGATACATGTTGACGTAGGAAGTCAGCAGGTCATCCATTTTATAGCCCTAATGAACACAGAATTTAGTTATTTTGAGATCTGAAAAATTAATAAAATGGCAGACAATCGGCCCTATTTTAACAATCTAAGGGCATGGTCTAAAGTGCACAGCACAAGTGCACTTAGGGTGTGTCTGAATCCACTTTTGCTAGTTTAACGCCCGAAAAAACAGTCTGCGTGTCAGGCGCATGGTCTGAAACTCATTCTCTTTATGAGTAATGGGTGTGTTTTGGGCGTATCGTGAAATAAACCAATCAGAGTTTCATCTCCCATTCCCTTTAAAAGCGGAATTTGCAAGCGGAAAAACTGAATGCTTCTCTAGCGAGGAAACGGATCTGCGCAAGGTTAAAGCGCACGAGCAGACCATCAACGGGACAAGCCGGATTCCACCAAAGCATTTTTATCTTTATGCACACAATAATAGTCTTTTACATTGTAATCCTTTTATTTTTAATATTTGGGATGTTTGCGTGCTGCTGCACGTCCCAGTGTGTGTAATAAGTAGAGTGAACACATACAGGCACATATTACTAACACGCTATTTAAATAACAAAACAAATATTGCGCCATTGACTTTAGACTAGGTTTCAGTTGGTCAATGGCAGAGTCTATTTCAGTTGCCTCAAAATAGCAACGTGCTTACAATGAGCCTGAGCACACCTCGTTTTCAGACCAGCACGCCTATGGATGCACAAATGGGCGCAAATGCAATTTGCTATTTAAACAACATGGCTCAGGACGTGAAAATGGTAACTGCGTTGAGGTGAACCTAGCAAAAAACACTTTCTTTGGCTGGAATAAGAAACCTCTTTTTTACTTACCAGTGAAGTTTCACACAGGATTTTGTTCCCTTTCACAAGGTTTCCTACAGTCATGTGGAAGTATGTGCTTCCACTGCACCAGTTTGCAATCTTGTTGTATGGATGCACAGCCAGAATGTCCTTAAACACAAGTAGAATTCAATTAGTCCAACAAAAATCAAAGCTGGAGACAGAATTATTTCCTTTCAAGCTTCCAGGGATGTAGATTTTACCACTCATCTGAGTTCTTACACAATTTTTCTTTAGAAGAAAATGCTTGTTTAAAAGAGTTATCAGTTGACGATACCTTTGTTTTGGGGTGAATGATAGAGACGCCCTGTTTACTGATGGCAATCCTCACGATGTCAGGGAAATTGGGCTCTGATGTTTGCTGTAATATCAAGCATCGTCTTATTAACAGTTTTTAAAAGCAATATTAGCAAAATTATTATTGTGATGCAGACTCAAATTGCTTACTTTCACATCAAAAAAGGCACAGCCAAATGTAGGCCATTTATAGACTATCTTCAAAAAGCCAACCATTGCCTGTTCCACAGTCGTGCCCGCTTGCTTATTGTACTCAGCAAAAATGTGCTGTTGAGGAATGTTTGTGAACAATTCATTTGATTCATTCTTAAATAACAATGCTTAGAAGAGCAGTGTACTGGAACTGACCTTCTTCCATTCATCAGCAGACATGGCTTTAAGCTGGTCATTAGGCACCAGGTCTTTCAGCATCCTAGGAATCATGGGAACCTGTGTTTTATCATTGTCCACTTTCACCCTGAACAGGAGAGCGCCGAGCGCCACCATTTCTTCTTTGGTACAACGATGATAACCTCTCAAGTATTTTGGCAACTCCTAAATAGTGTGAGAAAAGAAAAAAATGTAATATACAGTACTGATCAAAAGTTTGGGGTCGGTAAGATTTTTTCATGTTTTTGAAAGTCTCTTATGCTCACCAAGGCTGCATTTATTTGATCAAAAATACAATTTAAATAGTAATATTGTGAAATATTAATACAATATTAACATTTTCTATTTTAATATATTTTAAAAATGTATCGATAGACTGGATTTTTAGCATCATTACTCCAGTCTTCAGTGTCACATGATCCTTCAGAAATCACTGAATATGCTAATTTGGTGCTCAAGAAACATTACTTATTATAATCAATGTTGAAAACAGTTGTACTGCTTAATTTATTTGTGGATACCATGACATATTTTCAGAATTGTTTAATGAATAGAAAGTTCAAAAGAACAGCATTTATTTGAAACTGAAATCATTTGAAAAATTATAAATGTATTTACTGTTTCTTTTGATCAATTTAATGCACCCTTGCTGAATGAAGGTATTAAAAAAATCTTATTGACCCAAAAACTTTTGAATGTTAGTGTACCTTATAAAGTTACCAATATAAAGTTCTTTCAAGAGAGCTACATTATTAAGATGGCACAGACGCCAGTACCTGTGGGTAATGGAAGATGAGATCTGCCTCCACATCTTTCCCAGGGCTAATGTTGAACCATAGTTTTCTCATAAAGAAAACAGTGTAAGCTACATTCACTGGACCACCTGCTGTTTAAAACAGTGTCAGCAAAGACATTAGTTTTGAATTTGACTTTGTAACTAGTGACTGACTGGTGAATAACACCGAATAAAGGTTCCACCTAAATTGAAACTCACCCTGATTTACTCTCTTAGCTCTCTTGGACCAATCAGTAATCTGTCTCAGGCTGTCAAAGAAGTAGTCGGTTTCATTCAGACTCAGAACCTGACAGAAAGAGTTTGACAGATTAATTTACAGACAAAAGCATGTGTGCAATGAATTAGTAAAGGAACATGGGATCGTTGGCAGGGCCGTGAGCATCATAGATGTGTCACCCAATAATCAGATAGAGATTTAACAAAATGTGTTTTAATAACCAGTTCTTAAACCATTGGTTTAAGATTCTGAATATGAGGTTACAGCCATGGCTGTTAGTTATAAATCATGGTAGCCTAGGTACAAACCTTATCAGGAGTTTTCACGAAGATGCTAAAGCCATCAGCTGAGGACAACATGAGTTTCGCAGCAACGGTCTGGACCAGGTCTTTTATCTTGGTGTTGGTTGCCACCTCAAAAACCTGTGCAGAAGGGGAAAAAAAAAATGTTTCATGGACACTGGATGATTTAACAAATAAGATGCATGACTTGCATTGGCAGCAAATTCACCGTAGATTTCATGTTTATTCAACTGCTATTACTTTCACCATTTTGAACAGTACAATAATTATTTTGCCGAAAACTACTAGCATAGGGCTCAAAAACAAAACAACCCAAAAAAAAAAAAAAAAATAAAAGGACAAAGGCCCACTAGTCATTTTGAGAGAGACTTTAGCCAGTTGACAGAACAGTCACTTGCTATTTTGGGCCAGTGCTGCATTGCCACTGCAAATGTTACATTTATTTATCTTGTATATCTAATTTCAAACTTAAACATTGAGTTTTTGTGATGTAGTCCAAATGGTTGTCCCCAAAATAATGTTATCTAGCTGGCTTACATACACAAGGCTTTGTTGAAAATGCAAAAAAATTACTCGATAGTCCTGAAAGCATCGGGACTTTCAAAACATGTTGAAAACGACAAACCAATCAGGAATGTTTTGCATTGTATGCCATTGTTTTACAGCAAAAGAGCGTTAAAGGATTAGTTCACTTCAGAATTCAAAATTTCCTGATAATTAACTCACCCCCATGTCATCCAAGATGTTCATGTCTTTCTTTCTTTAGTCGAAAAGAAATTAAGGTTTTTGAGGATAACATTCCAGGATTTTACTTCATATAATGGACTTCACTGGAGTACAACGGGTATCTGGCAATACGATTAGTCATTTTCTAAAAAAAATATATATATTTTCGCCTTTCACGTCATGCATGACCTTTCCAACGTGATTACGTAATGCGTGGCGCATCACTAGTGCAAAATGAGCATTTGTGGTTAAAAAGTTGTTGTTTTTTTTAAGAAAATGATAGATAAGACCCTTATTCCTCATCTGGGATCGTGTAGAGCCCCCTGAACCTCAATTTGAACCTTCAACATGTTGGTAACCATTGAAGTCCACTATATGGAGAAAAATCCTGGAATGTTTTCCTCAAAAACCATAATTTCTTTTCGACTGAAGAAAGAAAGACATAAACATCTTGCATGACATGGGGGTGAGTAAAGTATCAGGAAATTTGAATTCTCAAGTGAACTACTCCATTAATTAATTTTTTTAGCTACATTACAGCTGCAATTTCTATCTTGTTGCAATATTTTTATAATATAATAATTTCACAAAAATTGTGTAAATAAATTGTATTGATAAATACAAATACATGTACATTATATACATATACATATATATATATCTATATTGTTACCTTTTGACTGTCATTGGGGAACTGAATTTTGTGGAAGATCTTGGTGCTGTTCTGCTGAATTGCTTCAACCTCTACTTGGTGAGGTGGCAGCTTTCTAGGCTCCATTCTAGCACAGAAACAATGACAAATGTTGTCTTATATACAGTAAACATATGGCTGTTATATTATCACACCAAATCAACAATGCAATTCTCCTCATCTGTGACCCAGCTTGTGGACTCATTTCAACTACAGGGTTACAGCAGTGTCCCAAAAGTCTTTGAACAGCTGCTGTGGCAGATGAAGCCGCTGTAAATTCTGTACTATCCCATCACTTTCCTGGCATTGGCTCCTGTCTGGCAAAGGCTAGCATGCTAATAAAAGGAGAGGTGTTTCTATGCTAATAAAAGGAGAGGTGTTTCTATGCTAATAGGCATACAGTGTGTGATTTTAAAACTGAATTACAAGGATCAAACACCAATAATCATCAATATCATATGTCAATGATCCATTTTGAACATAGAAATAAGTCAAGCGTGTTTTCAAAATGCTAAACTAGCAGCATCTGCTATAGGTTGTTTATCTGTGCCTGCTTTACAGTAGATCAGTGCAGTAACATAACACACATGCTGTATAAGATGGTTATGGCTTCCAGGTAAGCCAGCCAAAGTTCAAAGAGTAAAAACCATACAAGAATTATGCTCATAAGCTTTTATACAGAGATTAACAGTGGCGTAAACATTAGCTTTTAGTGGTTCTATTACTGAACTCACATGATATGAAACTTTCACTGAAAGTACAACCAATTCATTTAAATTTTAATGTCTGTTTATTCATTGTATTTCCTCTTGTTCTTCTACCAGCAATGCAATATGATCTCATTTGTAATGATAAAAGTTTGGGTTAAAATTAAATGTGGTTAAGCATATGTCTTTAAATGCTGGCCATACCTCCGAGCCGCTTGCAGTCTCTGGAGGCAGTCTGTGGCCAATGGCTCTCGTTTGCGTGTCTCGATGAAACGCTGGGCATGTTTCAGCAGAGAGTTACTGGGAGGGAAGAGACCACAGCACAGCCACAGCAGCTGCCAACCCTGCTCCACACTGTACCTGATTCACAAACAACACTCGGAAATGTTAACTTACAATTATAATTTACCGTTTGTTTATTATAAATTCATATAATCAAAAACATAGCATCTGAAATGGCATTTATACATGTAAATATGGCATATATAAATATAAACGGCACATTTAACTGACTATCTAATGTCTAGAAGTGGTTTAAAGTCAGCATGAAACGGAAGTTGTGACGGTCTTAAACTCAAACTGCAACGTGATTTCAGTAAACGAGGCTTCGTTACATCATAAGTGTTTCGAATTTTCAATGGTTCACATGACTTTGGCAGTGCTCCGAACCACTGATTTGAAACAAAAGATTCGTAAAGCTTCGAAGCTTCTTGGTGTTTTGAAATCGCCAATCACAAGATATTGTTGAATAAAGTCGTTATTTTGTTTTTTTGGTGCACAAAAAGTATTCTTGTCGCTTCATAACATTAAGGTTGAACCACTGTAGTCACATGAACTGTTTTAAATATGTATTTAGTAGCTTTCTGGGCATTTGAAAGTCTAAATTAACTTGCTCTCAATGCAGGCCTCACGAACCATCGGATTTCATCAAGAATATCTTAATTTGTGTTCCGAAGATGAACGAAGGTCTTACAGGTGTGGAACGACATGAGGGTGAGTAATGAATGAAAGAATTTTTATTTTTTGGGAGAACTAACCCTTTAATTTCATAGTGATATAGCATTTTAGCACCTGAAACTGTGTAAATTATGATTGTTTGGTCCTGTGCTGGAAGGAAATTGACCGGATCTCTTGGAACTTTAACTGTATTCCAGTAATTTAAAGCTTCTAGACTTAATGCCATCTGAATCTAATATAATGCCAATAGTTAAGCATATCCAGAAAAGATGGTTAGGTATGAAAAACAAAACAACATACAAAACAACACTACTGTAATCTATACTTCAAACCTAATTCTTAAATAATAAATGATCAAATAAAAACAACGCTTATAAAAAAGCTTATAAAAAAATTGGTTCACTGAAGGATAGAAGTTAAAGGTTGCATAGTTTCCCTCACCGTTATAAAGGGCAAGTTGACTTTGGTTCAACAAAAATCCCAAAAGGAAAACTGTACAGAACTATTGTGAAACTGTGTCTCTGTCACATCTTTGTATAAATTGTAAGAGTTTACGATTATTATTTTTTTTAAGGAATTAATATTTCAATACTTTTATTAAGCAAGTATGCATTAAAAGGATCAAAACTAACAATAAAGACTGCTGTAATTTTAAATTTCTATTCATCAGTGATTCCTAAAAAAAACTGTTTCTATCAAAATATTAAGCAGCACAACTGTTTTCACCTAATAATAATAAAAAGTAGAAATACTTATAAGAAGAAATGCTGATTTGGTGGTCAAGAAACATATTAGAATGATTTCTGAAGGATCATGTGACTGAGACTGAAATAATGGCTGCTGAAAATTCAGCTTTGCCATCACAGGAATAAATTACATTTTAAAATATATTAAAATAGAAAACAGTTATTTTAAATTGCAAAAATATTTTAAAATATTGCTGTTTTTGCTGTATTTCTGATTAAATATATGCAGCCTTGGTGAGCATATGAGACTTCTTTAAAAAACATTAAAAAAAAAAATACAAACCCTAAACTTTTGAATGACAGTGTACAGGCTTTCATTAGGCAAAATACAGTACAGTATTGACTTCTGTTTGAGCATGTAATGCTGTTTACCGGTTATTATTGCTGGTCATTTGTTTCATGATCTGGCAGTAGATCTCATCTCTGAGTTCCTCATTTCCTGTACCTGGTCCAAAGATCTGGTCTGTGAGCTCCAGAGGGCTCTGAATCTGTCTGGTAGGGTAGTCACCCATATATTTCAGAATAGGTGCACACTACAAGTCAAGGAATCAGCACTTTCTTAGGCTTGTATCCTACCTGGATAACCAGGTTAGCTGGTAAATCTTACTCATGGACCAGTGCTTATACAACTCTACATCAAATTACAACAGTTGCCAAGTCATTTGGATATGTATCAGGCATACGGTAAGGTGTTAACTACTACTGTGGAAATAAGCCATGTTCATAATAATAACAACTTAAATTTATGTGGCAAAGGATATCAGTGAAGGCCTGGCAGGCCTGTGGGCTTAAATCTGGATTGCCCACCAGTCTCTTCAGCAGGGGCTGTCTGATGGGTTCTCTGGAGTTTGCCCACAGCCTCTCAGGTGCTGCATTCTTAGAGATCACCTGTCTGTTCACATCCTTGGTGGGCTGCCTGTGACAATGACAGAAACAACATGGTGTTTGCTTCTGAAACACTTCAGAATGTAATGTCACAATGTGTTCAAACAGTGCTGCAAGTACCTGAAGTATTCAAGGGAAAACTCTTTGAGAGTTGAAGGAGCCACTCTTTCAGTGATGGTTCCTTTTGAAGTGTTGTCTATGATGGTCTTTCTCTGATCTGGGGACAAGCTGATCAGGCTCTATAAAAAAAGAATACAAGGAGCTTTTAGCAATCTTTTTCAAAGCCAACACAATCACATTCCATAACTCAGAAGTACTTTTCAACTCAATAGGAAAGCATGAAAAATATATATTGAAGCTCTCACCAGGACTTCATTGGTCGGTTTTGTAAGAGTCGGAAGAATCAAGACAGCATCCGCAGGGACTGCACCGATTTCTCCAGTCCGCTCATTCTTACCCTTCAACCAGCCACGAGCAGCAGAAAACTCATCATCCTGAATGAGGTAGATGAGCTCTGCCCTCTTAAAGCTGAGAAATGTTCGATCATCTTGAAAAAAATCCAAACCATTTTTCATTAGACAACAACAAAGTCAAATAACAGACGGTGATTTAAAACATGTATGAAATGTATGCAGCTTATTGTCTCTTCTGACCTTGTCTGTTAACCTCCTGTAGGGCCACAGCAAATTGTGAACGTTGTAAGAGGCCTGCCAGAAACATGGCTACCAGATCAGAGATGTCGGAGGCCACAATTGCATTCAGTGTGAAGTCTCCTTTCAGAGTCAGCAAACACACACACTTCCTTTCTCTGGAGGGGGACGAGGCAGGAGGAATTCAGGGAATTTACAAAGGAAGGTATCACTCATTTTAATTACAATATTGTAATATTGTGAATGGCAACATTATACAAGTCCATCAAACATTAACTGGTGTCCAGCCCACCTAATAGTGTTGACCCCAGTGAGCTCTGGGTAAGACAGCACAAGAAGAGTCTTTTCTCTTTCATCTAGGAATGTTATTCCCATTGAATTTATGGCAAGGATGAACTTGTTCTTTGATAGAGGAGGACCTGAGTATTGAAATAACACAAATCTAATCTCATTCATCAAATTATATAAAAGCTATTCTTGTGCATTAGTTGTGGAAATGTATTTGCAATGTACACTACCATTCAAAAGTTTGAGGTTGCAATGCTGCATATAAATTATGAAATACTACCACAATTTAAAAGGACTTTTCTATTTTTAAATATTATAAAATATAATGTATTGTTGTGATGGCAGCCATTTATCCAGTCTTCAGTGTCACATGATCCTTCAGAAATCATTCTAAAATGCTGATATGATGATCATTATCAATGCTGAGAACAGTCGTGCTGCTTAATATATTTGTGGAAACTATGATACATTTTTTCAAGATTTGATGAGAAAGTTCAAAAGAACAGTATTTATTTGAAACAAATCTTTTTTAGCATTATACTTTTTTTTTATAGCTAAAGAAAGTATAGCGATAAAGTGAAAATAGTAATATTTTCTTTGCACAAAGTGTAAATTATTGTTAGATGTTATTTATACTTAGTGCAAATAGTGACAGATACTATTTGTGTACTGTAGTATATTATTGTATGCAAGCAATAACATATTCAGTGCATATGATTATATTTATTAAAATCATTAATGGATGTTTCCTTATCAGCACATTACTTGTACTTGACATCACCTCCCCTAAACCTACTCCTAACCCTACCTGTTAAACACTTTATTCCACTATTAAATACCTGTTAGGCACTTTATTGACATTTTTCAAATATTTTCTTCATTTTTATTTAAAATAAAAGCTACTCCGATCTGTTATGCGATGGGAAAAGGGAGAAGAATGAGTTTGATAAAAAAACGGATTCGAAAAAAAAAAAAATATATATATATATATCTTACTGACCCCAAACTTTTGAAAGCTAGTGTATGTAATACTGATCTAAGTATTCAATGCATACCAGATAACTTGGCAACTTCAAAAAACTTGGAAAAGAACATGGGCCACTTTTGACGAGCATAGTCAACCACCTCTGCTTTCACTTTATCAGACTTGGTCCGAGAGTTTATGAATGGGCCCTAGTAGAAAGAGACAAATGCTTGTGACATACTAGAGGAAAGCTTCTTTTTTATTTTAACATAAGCAGCAAAATAAAAAAAATCTGTACTTGTGCATGTGCTGTGTTGACCATCTGGATCCACTTGTCTTCTGACTTGGCCTCCAGTAGTTTGGAGTTAATGCACTCCTTAACTACACTCCTAGTATTCTCCATACTGGTGTCTGATCCATACTGCACAAAGAAGTGCTTTGCGGCAAGTGCAACACAGTCTTCCTCCTGACAGAAACACAAAGGAGAAATACCATGGAATGAATGACACAACATGGTCACCTCATGGGGGCCACCATGTTGAGATCATATGATCAGCAAAAAACTACTCATTGTATCCCAGTAACCTGCTTTATCTAATACTTTCAAAGAATTTAAAAGACACCTGTTATTTAGTAATATTATCAATTTGACTGCACTGACACTATTGGATGGATTGAGCTGGACTTACTTGAGATGAATAACGATACTATTATCTTCTGTAGAGCTTAGTTGAACTGAGTTTGCTTCATAACTAATGAGCTTTGCGACATTTGCACTGTCATTGAACTAAACTAAATGAACACTGAACTATAAACGAGCTGAATAATGACACTACTATCTTTTTAAAGCTGCTTTACAGCTGAAATTGTATTGGTTTCATAACTGAAGAACTTTGCATCATTAATACTGTTTATTACTGTGAAGCTGATTTGAAATCATCTGTACTGTATAAAGTTCTATATAAATAAATGTGACTTGCTCCCACTGGATAAAGTAATCATGGATGACAGTGAATAAAACAATCGAATTGGTAACAGAAATACATTTGCATTTGCTTGATGCTGGATCCACACCACTAGGTGTCAGTAAATTGACTTAGACAGCTGCCATTTTATTTAGCACAACATAATAAAATCACAAAATATATCTTTACAAATTGTGAGATAATTGCCAAATATATATAAAAATGTATATTATAAATATATATATATTTTAAAATTAAAAATAAAGTGCAACAACAATTTGCTATTTAATTAATTAAAACATTAATATCATAACTAATATTAATGTATGTCCTGTTTTGCATGGACATACCATATACTTATTGTAGTAATTACAATAACTAGGTAATAACTAGGTACTAGTCCTGAACTTACCCCCAAACCTAATCTTAACCTATGTAGTAACCTTATATTATTCAGTACTTTCTTGGCAAGTACACTGTAATTGAAAGTGCACATACTGTAAAATAAAGTGCAACCCCCCAAAAAATGATCTCAAGCGTACCTTCTCACACTGGTACTCTCCATATTTCAGGCCTCTGATGACCTGTCTGTAGATAAGGTCTGTGCTGACATTATCCTGGCTGCAGTCATGCCAAGGTGTGAAGATCTCTTTACGGAAGTAGAGACGCCAGGGGGCGTGTTGCTCCTGCCCACCCTTCCTCTTCACTTCCTGTTCACACTGAGAGATGGCATCCATCACATGCTCACGGCTACCACCTAAAGACCACACCTAGAAAGAGAGAGTACCAAACTATGTCTTAAGTTCTAATCATACTGGGTAACCATGAACAAAATCTGACTTTAACTGTCTTTTCAGACTGGGGGCTTCATACCTTGTCATATAAAGCCACATATATTGAGAAGCCAAATGTGTCCTGAAGTTTGACCTTCTTTGAGAGCATTTGGCAGACCTCTTTAGATGTGGATGCAGAATCTACAGGCATACTGATAGTTCTGCCATCCATCAAAGTCACTGAAATGGCCATGGGTTTCTTGGACTTGGTGGCCTGTGAGTGAACAGAGAGGGCATGAATTATAGTTTTTAAATCTTTAGTAGTAACGGCCAATTGTGTAGACCAAAAATCATTGTTTGTGTGAACGAGGCATAAGTGTCTTCACCTGGAGCTCCAGCCAGCTGGGAGGCTCTCCACGCACTCCATTGGCAACAGTACGCCTCAGTCGCTCAGCGCAGTAAGGTGCGTATCCCACAGGACCAAAGCGAAGAAAACTTTGCAGGTACTATAAGGAGGAGAACAGATGAGACAACTTAAACGCAACTGAATACTCATTTTAAATGTATTACCCCATGAAGAAAGAGTGACATGATGTATCAAAGAGTTTATTAAGGAAGAATATTCTTCATTTACCTTAATGAAGCTCTCAGTAGGAGGAAAGATGCCCAAACAGATAGACAAGAGGATCCAGCCACGGAAGAAGCTACCACGATTTGAGTTCTCCTGAAGCTGCTTACAGATCTGGCAGTAGATTTCATCCCTAACAATGAGAAATGCTAAGGATTTAGAAGCAGAAACATTTGACCACTAAGCAATAGATTACTTATGGTTTTGAATAATTAACAACCTGAGGTCACGTCTGACAATGGCATATCCAACAATGATATGCAACTTTTCAAGAGATGTCATTGGCCGGTCCAGGGTGAGTCCGTCTCCGTTAATTTCATCTTCTTCGCTAATAGTTTGCACAGTGGGTTGTTTGGCAACTTCAGACCCATCTTCTGCCTTAAAATGAAAAGTTAGTGAGTTAAGACTATAATTTCAAAGTATGTCACATTTTTCTTTTAGATGAATGTAAGAATGGTGTGTGCAGGAATTGGGGTGTAACGGTACATGTATTCGTACCGAACCGGACGTCACGGTTCAGTGCATGCAGTTACATGACAAATACAGTAGGTCACAGGCAGTTATTAATATATATTAAAAAAAGCTTTTTTATGTTTAGTTTCTTCCCCTTGCTGTACCAAACCCATACCAAAACCGAGGTACGTGCCGAACCGTCAGGTTTGTGTACCGTTACACCCCCAGCAGGGAATGCATGAGCTATAAATATTTGCATTAATGACAAATAAAAATGTCTACAATAAGGAAAAGAAAATTTCTATTACTAACTATTTTCAAGGTAAAAAGTATATACATGTGTCGCACCACATGACATTTTACAACCTGAACTAACCTTGTCTTGTCATAAACAGGTTAAATTATCTGATACTTTACCTAATGGAATTAACAAAATGTCTAAATTAATATGTTTTATATATATATATTTGTTGTCCTAACTATTTAATTATTCAAAACAATAGACAGGACAAAAATGTGCGCAACATCATTGACCAATCTGCAAAATTTTGTGTCTCACCTCTTCTGCTATAACAGATGGTTTTCGACTGGTTCTTCTGTTTGGTGGCAGCCCCTCAGGAGTTGTGGAGGTCTTTCTGTTTCGGGACATTATGTCAGTGAAAGTTGAGGTCTTTCTGTTTTTAGGACCCTGCCCTGGTATGGCAGATTGTTTGCGGCCTGGAACGGCAGATAGTTTGCGGCCTGGAACACCCTCGTCTTGAACAGATTTTCTGTTCCGGGCCAGTATGTCTGTAAAAGTCGAAGATTTTCTGTTGCGGGAAGCCTCTTCTGGACCTGTAGTGACCTGAGTGTTTCTTGTATTTCTCATTCTCTGAAAAAAAATGAGACATGAACACTTTCAAAACATCCCTTGAATATTTAAACAAAAGACTGTTGATTGCTTTTCTAACTTTGAAAGAAGGGAAAAATGTTGACAGGTGTCCAGAATCCTTAAGTCTTTTTATTATTGAGTCACAAACCTGCTTAAAAGACCTGCTTTTATTGGTCTTAGGTGGTTTAAACTGGCCAAGTTTTTTTTTTCTTTTTTTCTCTGTGCTGGTCAGCTGGTCAGACCTGCTGTTTTGTCAGCAGTGAAATATGTAATAAAAAGGAGTTTCCTCACCTGGTCCAGGCCCACCATATGGCTGAGGCGTCTATCCTGTCTAGAGGCCACATCCTTCTGCAGGGAGCGATCAGCAAAGGCTTGTCCACCTCTAGAAATCCCCTGAGCCTTTGGCTCAGGAAGATCACCCATAAATCTCAAGATCATCCACCAAACTGTTAGTGAAGCCTGTGGAGAAGAAGAGAAGATCAGTTGTAAGATCTCATTTTATATTGTGACTCGTCAACACAACATAACATTACATCAACCAAAGGTGGCTTTACCAGGACGTCATTCTCGTCCTCATGGTAGAGCAGCGGTTGATGTATTCTCTGACGAATATGTGTGGGTGTGGCGGCACCTTGGAAGTACATGGAAGCAAACTTGGAGAAGGAGTACTCATCCAAATCATCGTAGTCTTCCTCTGGAATCTCCATCATTGGAGCATCATCCAGATCCACCACCTCAAGCACCGCCCGCTTTCTCTCCAAGTCCTAAACACGCACACGCACACACACACATAATGTTTTTCATGCCGAGCTAATAACATTTTCTAGCCCCTAACGCTAAACCTACCCCTAAACCTACTCATAGTGCTGGGCGGATTGACCAAAAAACTGTATTTTTAAAGATTCTGGAAGTTTCATGGTATATCACTGTATTTTTTTCTTTAATAATTTATACGTTTTTTTACTTTTTCTTCAAGTTAGACGTTTTGGCGGGTTGTAATGAAGATGTTTGAGTTTGTATGTGTTTTAATAAACTGTATTAATATTGTTATTATTATTACTTGAAAAAGTGAACTCTACTGTGTAATAGTAATATATTAGTCCTAATTTAATTTAAACTGAACTTTTATTTTGATGGGTTGTCATGAAGACCTTTGAGTTTATGTGTGTATATAATGTGACATGATGATAGTTTTATCAAATGAAGTGAAATGCTCGTGAAGTGACTCTCAGAGCAGCTCTGCAGATGAAGTTGACGCGTTCATGTCATCATATCATATCATAATCGATTCATCAAGCTTTTATGGCTAAGTACGATATAGGAGAATATGGAGCACATACTTGAGGAGGAAAAAACACCTTAGTTTCATTCAGAGGCTCAAACTGAGGAAAAATATGGAATTTGGTGCAGATGTTATTTATATGGCCAGAAAATAAGATGAAACTCTGATAGCTTGTAATGTAAATCAATGAGATCTTTATGACAGTATAGCAGACCACTTAAAATACATAAAATGTATATAAATATCAGTTTTCACTCTCCAAATACTATGTCTTTCTTAGTAAGATGATATTTAAACCTGAGATTTATAATTAAAACTCTGTAATTTTCAATGCGGGAGGCAAAACATAAAATGCAATGCGATATAATGATGAGAGATGTACAAATAAACGTTCCTCAAAAGCCTGATGTATCATATTCAATACTTACATTTTAAAATTATTTTTCTAAAAAATTATGTATTAATAATCAAGTAAACCTAAGTTCCTTCAGTCCAGTAAGAGTACATTTTGAAATATTCTTATGTTTACTTTATATTTTTAGAATTATAGTAAAAGCATTTTACTTGCTAAAAACGTAGTCAAACTATCAATCAGACGACAGAAGGCATTTTGAAGATGTAAAACAGTTTTTTTTTAGCAAAGTATTGAATAGGTTGATAATTTAAAGGCCTTTGAAAAGTTACGGTAGGATTTATAGGGTTAACATCCTGCTTCTTTAAGAAGTTTGATCTCTCACCTCAAAGCCCTCAGGTGCCTGGCCCTCCTGTCCGCCAACCATGCTAGGCAAGAAACCGAAGATATCATCCACCATTTCCTGGTCTGTGATGGATTCCATCTGTTCCGCAGCATCTCTTTCTCTTTTCTGCCGCAGAACTTCCTCAAGCCTCCTCTGTCTTTCTAGAGCAGCAAGTTCTTCTGCCCTACGCTCCTGAAGTGAGAGGAAAGCCTGCAAAAAACAGGGACATTTACATTTATGCATTTGGCAGACGCTTTTATCCAAAGCGACTTACATTGCATTATACTATACATTTGTATCTGAGTATGTGCAATCCCTGGGATCGAACCCATGACCTTGGCATTGCTAGTGCCACGCTCTAACCACTGAGCTACAGGAAAGGGACAGTGATAGATGATGACATGTAGCTCGAGATATTAAGCAAACTGTGATCGAAACATGGCTTCTTACATCTCTCTTAATCTTCTTGACAGCTTTTCTGGCTAGAGTTCCTCTGGTGTAAGCCTGCAGGAGGATCACTGCCTCTCGCTTTCGTTTCCACTCCTTCCTCGCAAGATATCCACGAGTCTGATTCTGAAGCAGAAGAGTTGCATGTCGCTTCTGTTTATACTGCCAGGCCATCTGACGAGAGCGTACTTGAGCTCGCAGACGGGCATAACCCAACTGGACCTACAGAAAGACAAGTTACACTCTACAAACATGTACAAGCAATGACTGTCATCTTTTAAAAACTGTCACAACTGGACAACTCACCACTCTGTAAAGTTTTCTGACTTTGTGTCCACGCCAGGTTTTCTGAATGGTCAAAGCTGCTCCTCTCTTTCTCACGAAAGCTTTCCTGCAAGAAAGCAAAAAGACAAGTGGTAAACCAGTGTAAAATATTTCTCTACAAACATAGGAGATTATCCTCAGTCTTTTACCTGTATTTGTATCCTCTAAGGACTTTCTGAATAAGAAGCGCCTTCTCATTCAGAGCCTTATCTCGTGCCAGTTCCAAAACAGTATCATGGAAATCCTGACGCAAATAACACCAAGTTAGAATTGATCTACTTTAGAAATGCTGTAACGGTACCTGTAAAATTCACCTCAGTACCTTCAGAAACACTTTAGTCTTGCCGATTTTCCAGTCATCTTCATTCAGAACGTTCTCACAGATGCTTTCACAGCATTTTTTGGCACTCTCCTTTAATATTACAGTTAATATTATATAGTTAACATTAATATTCAAGCTGCTATAATGCATAAATGTTACTATTTGTGTATTGTTTTCCACCTAAAAACTATATAAATATATATATATATACAGTGGGATGCGAAAGTTTGGGAACCCCTTGCAGAATCTGTGAAAATGTGAATAATTTTAACAAAATAAGAGAGATCATACAAAATGCATGTTATTTTTTATTTAGTACTGTCCTGAGTAAGATATTTTACATAAAAGATGTTTACATATAATCCACAAGACAAAAAAGTAGCTGAATTTATTAAAATATCTCCGTTCAAAAGTTTGGGAACCCTTGATTCTTAATACTGTGTGTGGTTACCTGGATGATCTATGACTGTTTTTTTGTTTTGTGATGGTTGTTCATGAGTCCCTTGTTTGTTCTGAGCAGTTAAACTGAACTCTGTTCTTCAGAAAAATCCTCCATGTCCTGCAGATTCTTCAGTTTTCAAGGATTTTTTGCATATTTGAACCCTTTACAGCAGTGGCTGTATGATTTTAAGATCCATCTTTTCACACTGAGGACAATTGAGGGACTCAAACACAACTATTAAAAAAGGTTCAAACATTCACTGATGCTCCAGAAGGAAACATGATGCATTAAGAGCCGGGGGGTGAAAACATTTGAACAGGATGAAGAAGTCAAAATTTTTCTTATTTTGTTGAAATATTTATTTATTTATTTAGTACTTCCCTTCGGAAGCAACAGAAGATACTTGCATGTTTCCCGGAAGACAAATTCAGTACAATTTACCTTGATCTTTAAATTCAAAAAGTTTTCACCTCCCGACTCTTAATGCACCATGTTTCCTTCTGGAGCATCAGTGAATGTTTGATCCTTTTTTAATAGTTGTGTTTGAGTCCTTCAGTTATCCTCAGTGTAAAAAGATGAATCTCAAAATCATACAGTCACTGCTGGAAAGGGTTCAAATATACAAAAAAGAACCTGCAGGACATGGAGGATTTTTCTGAAGAACAGAGTTCAGTTTAACTGCTCAGAACAAACAAGGGACTCATGAACAACCATCACAAAACAAAAAAACAGTCATAGATCATCCAGGAAACCACACACAGTATTAAGAATCAAGGGTTCCCAAACTTTTGAACGTAGATATTTTAATAAATTCAGCTACTTTTTTGTCTTGTGGATTATATGTAAACATCTTTTATGTAAAATATCTTACTCAGGACAGTACTAAATAAAAAATAACATGCATTTTGTATGATCTCTCTTATTTTGTTAAAATTATTCACATTTTCACAGATTCTGCAAGGGGTTCCCAAACTTTGGCATACCACTGTATATATATATAAAAAATACAAATGTATTTTGTCCTATGGCAACATACATTGGCACACTTTTAAAGATGCTTGAAGAGATTTTAGCCATTTTGGATTTTAGCCAAAGGATAACTATGTTAAATTTAGCAAAATGGCTCAAATCGCTTACAAAACCTTCAAAACCTGTGCCAGTGTACTGTATGTTACAGAAACAACTGCAACACTGATTCATGTCAAACACAAAATCAACATAATCTTCATAATTTAAAGCATCTCTTACAGTTTTGGGGTCACAAACACTGGACCTAAGCAGCACACGGTAGCGCTCCAGAAACTCATCAAATGTGTGGCGGATGGGGTAGCCGGCCTTCCTGATGCGGATAGTCTCCATCATCCCAGAGTAACGAAGTTGACGGATACACAGTTCCCTGTCAAAGAGCTGAAACAATAATGTAAAAGTGGGTCATTGAGAGAAAAGTAATGTACATTGAGGGAGGATGGAGAAATGATTGAACAACCTACCATAGGCTTCTTGAAGTCATTGGGTTTAATACAGCGAATGAAGAATGGCTGACAGGCAGTTAGAGTCTTCATTAAAGAGTCTAGCGACTGCCGAAATTGACCAGTTAATGTAGGCACTCGCTTCTTTGTGTCTGTTGTTTGCTAAAGATGTTGGAAACAAGAGGGAAGGAATATGAAAATCATTTTATCATTGCAGAAGAGTGGACGCTCTTAAGGAGGACCAACTCTCGCCCATGATTTTGAAATAAAATGCTCAACAATTAGATATGGGTGTGGTGTTTTGGGGGTGTCACAAACGTTTGTCTATGTACTGTTCATGCCAGTATACAGTCATGTTTATACCCTAATAGCCTTTAGTTGGTGTTAACTTACTCGCAGTGAGCTTTTTGGGGTGACAATAGTGTGGTTTGTACTAGTTTTCCCCTCTGTGGTGCTGATTTCATTGTGGAACATCTGCTTTAAGAGCTTATTGGATGATGTTTGCATCAACTGGATGATGTCACTACTCAGAGCATCTCTGTTCTTCTCAAGGAACCCTAAATGCACAGTAAATTTCATAAAATATTTTCCATTTTTAAATCTTTAAAAAGTCAAACACACCAATGGGAAAGTACTTTGTGAGGAAGTTTAATAGCCTGTATTACCTTTGGAGTCATAGTAGACAACTCCAGCAAAATGGCGGATTCCAAACTGTGTGTCGTGATTATTTTTGGGAGGTATGTAGATATCACCCTTCCCATGAACCTGATTAATCTTGTTGAGCATGGTAACATCAGTACCCTGGAAAAAATTATAACTTTACATAACTGTACATATAACTGTAATATAACTACTCCACTACATATTGTGATTACAGATGTGGGTTTGAGATATCAGTAATCACACATAGCATGATAAAAAATAACCAAAGGAAAGCCTATATTGTAAATAAAAGCAAATATATTTTATAACCTTAGGGAAGTGACTTTCTTCATCAATAAGAGCGAGAACATTGAGAGACTTTATGGCGAGCACTTCAAGCGTGCGTTGGTTGTCATTAAACTCAATGTTCTTCCAGATTATGTCTTCACGAGCATATTCCATTTGTTCAAGCTTGAAGACATGTTTCACAAAGAACTGCTGAAGCTGCTCATTCGCATAATTGATGCAGAGCTGTTCAAAGCTGCAGGAATCACAGACAGAATTAAGATAGTTTAGCTTACAATAAAAAGTCTGTAATAATTTACTAACCTTCATGTTGCTCCAAACCCTGTATGACTTTCTTACTTTCATGGAACACAAAAGGTGAATTTTTGAAGAATATCCTGGTCGCACTTTTCCATATAACGAAAGTGAATATAAAAGAATTATAAAAGTTATAGCAAATGAGCTCAAAGGGGAAATATTAATAATTATTCATAACTTATGATTAATTAGAAGGGCTGCACGATTAATCGCAATTTAATCACAATTAAACCGCACGTGATTTGGCAAAGGCTGCGATTATTTTATGCACAGCTTGTCAGAGCTGTACGTCTATGTGATCAGTAGTGAATGCTTCTACATCTGAAAGCCAGAGGTCACTCTCACACAGAAACTGTAAATATGCCCTATCGCAGTAGTAGCGTCATTCCAGGAAATCCCATACTATCGCTGTTGCTGAATAAACAAAAGATTGAAATGCTTTGATTGATTAAACATGACTTATTCAACTTATTCTGTGTAAGAAGCCACATCATATCACAGAAGGATCCTCAACTGTCGTTATGAAGTGAGTTTGGAGTAAAAACATGTTAATAAATGTTGTCTTTTGTTGGACAAGATGTTAATAAATGCTTCTCATGTCTGGAAAGATGTTTGACGCGTATTGCTTTTTCAAATGCACATTATAAGCAACTCAAACTCGATGAATTAGCATTTGGACTGGAGCCATGCTTCATTGACAAGCTGCGCATAAAAAAAAATATTCACAGCCTTTGCGCTTTCATAAACGCACTAAGCCAAATCGTTTAAGCGTGATTTCAATGTTATTTTTCTAATCGTGCAATTAAAATTATAAATATTTCCCCTTTGAGCTAATTTGCTACATATTGGTGGAGAATGTGGGCAGTCTCTTTGAAATTAGTTCTAAAACTAAACTAATTCTGCAAGTTTATTTAGACTATATAAATATATATATATATATATATTAGGGTTGTTCCGATTCCGATACTAGTATCGGAAATACCACCGATACCACATAAAATTCTGGCATCGGTATCGGCGAGTAATTAAACTCACGTACCGATCCGATACTATTTTCTTAAACAATACCTAGTTGTGCCCGCTATCTTTGCTTAACGCAGCAAATCGGAAAACAATTCTTCTTCGCAGCTCAGAATGCAAACACAGGAAGTTGTGCTGTGTTGCCACAAGCAACAACTGTTTAGAGCAGCGAAGAAGTGAAAACGCACTAGCAGTATGTTCTCTGTTTGGCAGTATTTCAGACCAGTAAAACGGCGACATGTCTCATATGCAATGCTGCAATTTCGAGGGGTGGCACAAGTATTGGCAACTTTAACACAAATAACTTAATAAAGCATTTGAAGACGCGTCACCCCGCGCAACACGATGGTTACAGAAAGGCTAGGACGGAGAAGGATGAGGCGTGCCAGCTTCATTCAAACAAAGAGAAAAGTTTTCAAAAGACAAATAAAGTTAACCGACAAAATTGTCGGGTTTATTGTTCTGGATGACCAGCCGCTGTCAGTCGTCGAAAACGTGAGATTTTTATTTAACAAAATTGTTTCTGGACTTTAAGTTTTAAAGAGATTATTTTCTTATATAATTATATTCCTAGATTTATTTGTTGCACTGTTTTTATAGTTATATTGTAAAACTAATATACCTTTTCAGTTTACAGTGTTAGATTTGTGGCTGCATTTGAAGTTCTTTTTCACTTAAAATAAATAAATAATATAACTGACAAATGTATGTCAGATAATAAAAATACTCTAGTTCACTGTATGTATTTGTTCTTGTTTTATTAAGGGATAAGTCTGAAGCACACCATAAATAATTCAATCAATTCATACAGGGCTAGTAGTATACTAATTATAATCCATTGTAAATACATATATAATATAATCTTATATATAATGCTGATTCTTAATACTGTGTGTGGTTACCTGGATGATCCACAACTGTTTTCATGTTTTGTGATGGTTGTTCATGCGTCGCTTGTTTGTTCTGAGCAGTTAAACTGCCCAATAAAATTCTACAAAAAAAATCCTCCAGGTCACAAAAATTCTTCAGTTTTCCAGCATTTCTTGCTAAGGACAATTGAGGAACTCAAACACAACTATTAAAAAAGATTTGAACAATCACTGATGCTCCAGAAGGAAACACGATGCATTAAGAGCCGGGGGGTGAAAACCTTTTGAATTTGAAGATCAATGAATATTGAACATCATTTGTCTTCTGGCAAACATTTAAGTGTCTTCTGTTGCTTCCGAAGGGCAGTACTAAATGAAAAAAAATGATATTTAAACAAAATTTGAACATCTTTATCCTGTTCAAAAGTTTTCACCACCCGACTCTTAATGCATCGTGTTTCCTGCTGGAGCATCAGTGAATGTTTGAACCTTTTTAAATAGTTGTGTTTGAGTCCCTCAGTTGTCCTCAGTGTAAAAAGATGGATCTTAAAATCATAAAGTCACTGCTGGAAAGGGTTCAAATATGCAAAAAATGCTGGAAATCTGAAGAATCTTCGGGACCTGGAGGATTTTTCTGAAGAATATTGGGCAGTTTATCTGCCCAGGACAAACAAGGGACTCGTGAACAACCATCACAAAACAAAAAAAAAACCAGTTGTAGATCATCCAGGTAACCATACACATCGTTTTTATAAATACAGCTTTTTTTTTGTCTTGTGGACCACATGTAAACATTTTTTATGTAAAATATCTTACTCAGGGGCCTCATTTATAAAACTGTGCGTAGAATCCCTACTAAAAGTGTACGTACGCGCAAAAGCTAGATTCTGCGTACGCACAACAAAAAAATCTGATTTATAAAACCATGCGTACGCCAGATCCTGCGCACAAATCCCTTTATAAATCCCAGTCAGCGGAAGATTGTGCGTACGTGCATCTCCACCCATATATATATATATATTCCCTTTATGGTTGATTTATATTTATAATTGATAATAACGCGATATGATTTATAATATTCACATTTGAGCTAAATTGTGGACTCATATGCTACATTATTCACTGAAACGTGCCTTTCAATACAGCCCTAAAATCAATTATGGTGGCTCTGGTTGAGCATAAAACATCGTCACTGACATTTCAAACCTAATGTGAGATCTACAGCGAGGAGGAGTAAGATTCTCAGTAAACAACTATTTATATTTCAGTCTATTTATCACACAACTATCATATGGCTTCAGAAGACTTGGCCTATAGCACATAAGTTGTGTGGACTACTTTTTTTTGTATAGATTTATGTGTTTTTGTGTTTTGGCCTCCATTAATTTTCATTAAAAGGAAAAGAGCAGCCAGGATATACTTCAAAAATTAATCTTTTGTGTTCCAGAGAAGACAGAAAGCCATGCGGTTTTGTAATAACATGAGAGACCTCATGTATTTACATTATAACCTATTTATATTACAAACCTGTTGTTTTTGAAGTTTTCAAAGCCGAAAATGTCTAACAAACCAATAGAAAGTCGGATGTGTTTGGGGTCATCAGGAGGTGGTTTGAAAACGGCACAGTTGATTTTCTCCACAATCCACACAAACATTCTTCCATAGATGGCCTGCACACAGAAAGATGATTACAGGTCCATACTGGAGTATATTCGATTTGACATCAAACAGTGAAGCCTACATTCAGTTGTACAACCTTTACAAAGGCGTCTCTGCCATCCACTGCCTGTGCTGAAGTCAGAGGTTTAGACACACTCTCCCTATTGGTCATCAAAGAGCGCCGCGTCAAGCTCACATCCAGGGCATCTGGGGACACCTGCAAAAAAAAAAAAAAAAATCAGGTCTATGGGCTGAGTGTGCTGCTCATAGACAAAATTGTTTTCAAAATTGGTCTCCAATTACCTCTAATAACTGAGCAGCCATTTTGAAATGTGGAGAGGAAAGAATATCGCAGCCCTCTTGGTTGTTCATAATGGTGTCTTGAAAAATGAAAATGTAAATAAATATCAAAAAAGCATTCCCTCAATGATCTAGTTAATGCCTCTTTATTACTCCTTACCTTCAAAGTCTACATTCCCCAAGTGTAGGATGGAAGCCAGAAGCTTGTTAATTTCCCATGTGTCATTCTCTGTGAACGTCAGGATCTTCATTGCTGAACGGAAGCTGGCATAGTCTTTTATGTCATCCCGTCCTTCACATGTAGTGCACTGACCCTAATCCAACATAATCATGTTTAATGTAATGATGTTTAAAGGGAGAGTTCACCCAAAAATGAAAAAATTGTCAATCCAGACGTGTATGACTCTTTTTTCTGAGGAACACAAAAGAACATTGAGTGTCCAAACTACATTGAATTTCATTAAAAATCACCTTTTGTGCTCTACAGAAGAAATTCTGATGACAACGTTTTCATTTTGGGGTGAACTTTAATGTCACATGATTATATCCGTTCATTCTCTCTCCAGAATGACATTGACAAAACATATGTAAATACGCATGAAAAGTGAGAGAAGACTTTAAGATATAGACTTTATTATGAGCAATACCATGGTGAGATAGTTGTATTCTGCAGCATTTCCCAAAGACAGGATCTTCTTTTGGTCAGGAGGCATTCCCATGAGCATGCAGTAAAAAATGTGGTAGTTTCTCTCTTGTGAGGCCTGTGCCAAAAATACACTATTATTTATTGGGCAAACAAGCAGTTCTACATTTCATCTGTTGTATCTTGCCCTGAAATATTTCAACAGATTATACAATCTAATTATCAGGATGGTTTACCTGTCGACAAACACGTGATTTCTCGAGTAGGTACTGTTCAATGCGGGCACCCTCTATTGCTCCACTTTTAGTGAAGTGGATGTCAACGTATTTTCCAAAGCGACTGGAGTTGTCATTGCGGATGGTCTTTGCATTACCAAAGGCTACAAAATAAGAATTGATGTTAATACTGAAATACATACCTGAGGAACTATAAAGTTGAGTGATGCAGGAGCATCCTATAAGTTTATTTTTAAGTGACTTTACCTTCTAAGATAGGGTTTGCTTCTAGAATCTGCTGCTCAATCCAGGAGCGCTGCCCACTCACTGCCGCAAGAAACTGCAGCATGAGTTTGGTACTCTCTGTTTTTCCTGCTCCAGACTCCCCACTGACAAACACAACACATACAGATGCTCTCAGAACACATCAAACAAATAACGTTAACAGAACGTACGACAGCTGTTGGAGTCGGTCCGACTTTCTGTCAACATACAGGGCCAGTTTGTTCTAGGTGTTTGCACAGCTGGCATTAGCACATAAGACCAGCGATTTACAGTATAATACTGCTATGATTTTTAATAGCTAACTCTAAAATGAATATTGTGTCAATTTAATCTTATTTAGTTTCAAACCCTTCATAAGGTCTGGGTGGGTCAAGCTCAAAAATGCAAAATAAAGCACCATAAAAGTATCCATAAAAGCACCATAAAACTGGTTCAAGAAGAGAGAAAAATTTAGGTTGTTTTTCACTAATAATGCTCACCTCTACAGATGCTTTGAAATGGACAAAAAAAGAATATAGCACACAAGTTATATGGACCACTTTTATGGAGAGTCCATTTACACCAAGAGCAAATAACCCACTTTATTGGCAGAGGCTTTTTACACTAAAGGCCCAGGTATACTTCATTTTCCACATTCAGCTCCGTCGCACAGTTGAGTGGGAAAGCCTTTCAAAGTATTTTCCTTTGGCCGTGAGTGCGGAAAGACGCACTATCTAGTTGACTTTGTTTTCATGCACTCAAGTCACTTGCACATGCACTGACACAAAAAAGGGCTGCACGCGAACAGTGTTCGCGGACGCCCGGGGAACCTCCTAATGATGAACATCACATCACAAGGACAGTGTGCAGACCGCCTGCGGAATGCGGACGGCCGAAGTATACTTTGTGTTTAACTCCGCCCACCATTATTTGATTAAGCCAGACAAAACTACAAAAGAAATCCCGTTGGTAACTTGATCCAAGTTCGAATCTGCATTTTTTCCCCAAACTCATTCTATTCCCTTTTCCAATTGCATATCAGCTTGGAGAGTCATTTATTTTAAATAAAAATTAAGAAAATATTCAAGAAGTGAAAATAAAGTGCCTAATGGGTATTTAATAGTGGGAATAAAGTGTTAACGAATAGGGTTAGGGGTAGGTGTAGGGGACAACTTTAGGGTTAGGGACAAGTAATGTCCCAATAAAGCAGAAACCATTTATGATTTTAATCAATATAATTATATCCACTGAATATGTTGTTATTACTGCATAATATTTTATAATATACTACAATACACTGAAGTCCAAATACTATCTGCCTCTATTTGAACTAAGTATGAATAACATCTAACAACTGTTTACACTATCGCAATAAATACTATCTATCGCAATTTGCATTTAGTGTAAATAGAATCTATCGCTATGAGTGCAAATAGCCGCTGCCCCACTTTTATGATAATTATGATTATGCTTTTTTGTCATTTTTGGAGATACTTTCTTCACATGGAAAAGAGTGGCCAGAATATCCTTTAAAAAAATCATCTTTTGTACCACAGATGAAAGAAAGTCAGAGGGGTTTGTAACAGCATTCGTAAATAGTGACAGATTTTTCTGTAAAACCATAAAGTTTTAAACTCTACTACAAAATGTCAGTTTCACCCAAGTACGAATGACTGAAGAACCTAATGATGCAGCACTGGTCTTTGCGGTTCCGGCGCATGTTGAAGAAACAGCTGTCTGCGATGGCGAAGACGTGTGGAGGGAGATCACCCAACCGCCGGTCTGTGTACTGCTCCACCTGCTCCGGAGTGTAGATTGGCAGCAGCTGGTAAGGGTTCACTGCCACCAGAATCGACCCTGTGTATGTCTATTAAAACAAACAAACAAACAAACAAACAAAAAGTAGTTTCAAGGTTTTTCAAAAAGATTATAGAAGGTGATGAAAGTCTATGAAAGTTTTTGCAGCTGGAAGAATAATACATGTTTATAATAAGATCTACAGTATGTAACTGCTCAGTGCCATGAACTGTCTTTAAAATAGCTGGATTCCAAGTCTTCAAGGTAGGTTTGGATTTACTATATAATGGGTACGTCAATGTTGTATAATATGATCCACTCATCAAACCTGGAACTAGCCGTTTCTACGGAAACAATCTTGTTATGAAACAGGAAGGGCAAAGAACAGCTGGTGAATGAACTGAAGTTGGTGAATTAAGTGGACAATTCAATCTCTATTTTGGTTATTTTGGGTTCATGTATCTTGAAAACTTAAAACAATTTTTAATTAATATTTATGTAAACAATTTACTAATTAAAAAAAAACACATTTCAGACATGATTTATCTGATGTGGTGTTTAAGAACTCACATAGATGGCTCCTTCTTTGTAGCGCACTAGAAGGTTCCGTAACAGTCCAGCCTCATTTAAGTCACCCAGCCGTATCATATCATCCACACCTTTCACCGAGGTGGGATGCATGGGCTTCAGAGAATTATCCTTCTTAATCTTGTGCTCCTAGAAATCATGCCAAAGATTGCATCAGCTACACTTCTAGAGTCAAGAGCAGCAGTTCTTCACCATCAGTGGAAAGATCTTACCTTTCCCTCATCGTCGATGAGCTGAAGTTGCCCAGCGTCTGAGAGTCTGACTTCAGCTCCGATTTGCACCCCATCACTGCAGTCCACCCACACATAATCTCCCTAAAGTGGTTGGTGAACATTTTAATAAAACATTAATAAAATATGTTAAATCAAGATAAATTAACTGAAGATAATTTACTTTATTTCCATTGTATGCTAGAGCTTTTTGTACATGGATCATGTATTTATATTTTCATGGCATTGTGATAGCACCACTGACACATAACAAAAGTGTATGAATAAAATGCATCTTTATTAAATTAAAATAATATTTTAAGCTATTAAGTTGTTTGAAATAGTTTATAAAACTATTAAATCAAGGGTTGATTTAAAATTAGATAGTCAAAATAAAGTTCAACAGATTACAGACTTTTGTTTTGCTTTTAATATACAGTCAAACCAAAATGTATTCACACACCTTCAACATTTCACACATTATCACAGTTTATTCGCTATAGTTTAAAAAAATGGTAATAAAATATGACAAGAACTGTGTAAAAAAATGTTTTTATCTTAATTATGTCAGATAACACTTAAGCAAAACATGGTCAGGTCAAAGTGTCTGGATAATTTTTGGTCCCAAATATGTATAAATTTTACTGGTAGTCCACTGAATGAAGAATTTTTGGGTAAAATATGTCACAGATTACTTTATTTTGCTATCCTTACTAATATAAATGCACCCACTAGTAAAAAAAAATATAAAAAATTATATCTAGTGTCTGAATAATTTTTGGTTTGACTGTATATATATATATATATATATTAAAAAATTGTGAGATTTTGCAGGCCAAGAGGTGTGTTTACTGAACAGAATTTTGTTAAACATATAAAATTAACCTAAAATAGAAAGAAGGTATCATGGAAACGCCTTATTTTCACAGTATTTTCCATAAGATGAAAGTCTCAGCAAATACCTAAAACAACTTACCTTCCTTAAAACCACCATGACTGAGTCCTTCTCTCCCCCAGCCTGAATATTAAAGCAAAGGGAAAAATGTTATAATCAATTATTTCCAGGGTAAATTAATTAGTGGGGCTTATGAAAAAAGGCAAAATGGCGTCTACAATACACGTACACATTCCCTGAATTACATCATATAATAGTCTTATCCATCTATATTCTAAATAACAAAACCATCTACACTTTTAAAACATCAACCAAAACAAATCCAATGAGAACTACCTTTACCTGTGGATATTTTGTGAAGTCTCCTGATCAAAAAGTATTTTCTGTTCCTCCTCTTTGAAGTCAGAATAGATCCCCAGCGTGAGTTTTCTTTCGAAAGAAATGTCCTCAGGTTCCTCCTGGGAGACAACAGGTGTTTATGATACTTTGACTTTGCTCCCTGACTAATGCATCCATAATGATAATTACAAGGAAGCTCTGCCCTCCATATCAGAAATCTTGAACAAAAAAAAAAAAAGAAAAGTTTTTAGTAGATTATAAATACCACAAAGCACACTAGAGACTAAAAATAAGAATACAAAGCTTCAAATGAAAGTGTCTTGTACAATAAAAGCTTGTTAAAAATGCAACAGAAAGACAACGTGGATCTGCACAGACACACCAGTGATGGAAATATCAACCCACAGAATGCTTAAAAAATTATGACAAATAAAAAGTAAATAAATAAAATGTCATTCATCTATAACTTTTTAGTTTTACATAATGTTTTTTCTGTGCTGAACCTTTGGACCCGCATGACAGCATATGGAGGGCTGAGCTCTGATCATAAGAGGGCAATCAAGTTGTAAATAGCATAGTGTCATAGTTACTTAAGGTGGAGCCATTCTGGAAAGTCATATTTCTATCGAGCAATACTAAACTCCATTGCAAGAATTCAGAATGATAGTTCATGTGGTGCGTTTTCAGGGAACATGCAGTTTAGAACAGGTTCTCTGGTCCCACTTTATATTCAGTGTCTTTACCTACTAGTATGAAGTGACTAACACTTAAATTCATTCATTCAATATTTGATATTTATTGTTTAGACTACATGTTGTTACATTGTACTTACATAAAAAAAAATACCTGCAAGTAATTAAAGCTGTA
Organism: Anabarilius grahami; assembly: GCA_003731715.1. Classification (NCBI taxonomy): domain Eukaryota; kingdom Metazoa; phylum Chordata; class Actinopteri; order Cypriniformes; family Xenocyprididae; genus Anabarilius; species Anabarilius grahami. Next base: position 1,180,744 of record RJVU01079805.1, read on the forward strand.
AATATTTTTTTAAATTACATCTATAATTACACTATTGAGCCCCTTCTCTTACCCCTTAAACCTAACCTTACACGTATCCCACCTCAACAGCAACAAGTGTTTTGCAATACAACATGAACACAATAAGTACATTGTACCTAACATTTTTTAAGTACATACTAGTTAAAGACACCTAATATTAAGTGTGACCAGTTCACTCAACAGAGCTAAGAATGTTAATCCTTTTACATATCCTTGTATAAAATGTAGCAAAATAAAACAAATTAAACATATTTGACCATAAACTACAGGAAGAATCAAGATCAGATACAACTGTTGGACTCTCACAATTCAGGAATGCTACAAGATATTTATATTCAGATTTCACATAATGAAGGCAATTTCCTTTTGTTTGCTACACATTAAATGCGTCAACACTAGGGCTATGCTAAGACATTAGACGCAGAAATCCCATGTGCTTTTGGAGAGAACTACTAATGTTAGATTATCATTATCTAACACAATTTTTTAATTGCATTAAAAGTAGCTAGTTTTACACTGTTTAACATCAAATCTGTCTGTAGTCTCCCTGTATTAGCTTAATTTAGTGTAATTCATAAACACTACTTTGTAATTTCTGAATGATGAAAATGGTAGACATTTTACTACCTTCTCCGCAATATTAGAAACAAGTATTTTAACATTTTGGAAACTGTTCTAGGAGTTCCCTGAGTACAGTTGAAACAGCAGGCCAGATTTCCTGCTGTATAACTGATCTTTCATTGGTTCGGTTGAAGAAAAAAAAAAACAAAGATCCCTAAACAACTCGCTGAATATAGTTGCGATGATATTCCAAATATATCACTTAAAATGTTAGTTCTTTTTACTTAGGAAGTACTGTAAGGTGCATTTAGTACCAAATTTACTTACTAAACAAGATGCTTTGTAAATGTATCCAGTTTTACTGCAATAGCACATAATAGAGTACACACAGAAAAATAAAAGAATGAAAAAAAATAAATGTACAAAACCAAATTATTATTCAAACGCAGAACAGAAAAAAAAAAAAGACTCAGTGAAACAACGTCACTTCCATTAACAACAATCTTCTTACACTGAAACATAAAACAATCCACACATTCTTATAATATAAATTCACATAATTATACGGATTCTTTCAAGTACACATTTCACTGCTTTGTACTATTATCAGTCACTATAGTGCTTGAATGTTTACAGTGATGAAAAAACAAACTTGAAGAGTTAGGGGTATCATTATCTGGTTAGTACAAGACTATTACCTCATTTTCATTGTGGGCTTAATTTGTTGACTAATCTGTGAGTGTTTAACTTTTGTGTTTTAACGTACATAGAAATAAAATAAAATAAAAAAAATCCCCCAGTTTCACCCATGTTACAAGGCACCAAACATGGAAAGTTCACACACTATTGTGAGTGTTAGTATGTGTGCAGTGTGTACTGGTGTGAATCAAACTAAATACAGAAGTTACATCTAGAAAACATGACCTTTCTGATCTTAAAGTCCACTAACAGCAAAAGCTTTGCCTCTACAACAACAACAACAAAAAAACAATACAACAATGTTTCTTTTAAAATGAAATACTTAAGGAATTTCTTTAGGGGAAAAACAAAAAGCATTGGTTAACCAGGCTGCCTTATACCCAATGGACAGTCTGACGGTCCACAGTAAGCAGCAGTTCCTGTAAAAACAGTTTGATGGTTTACAAATATCTCTCTCTCTCTCTTTGAGACTGTAAAAGAAAGTAGATGATTGTGCACAGCATCCTGATAAACCATGACAGATCCAGCTTTTGAAGAGCATTCTTGTGTCCAACTACACTGAAGGAGAAAGATTAAGACCATGGAGTGGCTTCTATGCTCGCTCCTTGCGCTTTAATTTGGAGCTCTTCTTGGGAGTTCCGTTCTTGTTGAGCAGCTTGAGGACTCTGTCCTTATGGTCCAATACTTTCATCATGGTGTCGCGAGCTTCAGTCACCTGATCCATCACGAGCTTGCAGCGTTGCATGTTACCCTGGACAGAGTCAGGTCAAAAGGTCATGAATGTATTTCTAGTCAAGGTGTGCTATGGGTTTGGGGTCAGTTTTTACATGTATTGGTCAAACATTTTTATTAATGCCAAAAAATNATATATATATATATATATATATATATATAAAATATACAGTACTGTGCAAAAGTCTTAGGCACTTTGGTATTTTCACCCCAAAAAAGGTTTTAAACCAGTTATTTACATCTTTTGCTGTAGTGTGTCAGTAAGAAAAAATCAGTTTAAATTTCCAAACATTCCTTTAGACATTAATTTTAATAATCCAGTGAGATTTTTGTATGCACAAGAAGTCTGACAACAGCCGGAAGAAACCTTCAAGCGTCTTGGAGAAAGGGGCATTGTAACGGCATTTTACAGGCTACATCACACACCGAGTTGTTGCATCATGTTCGACACCAATCAACTGTATGAAATGTAAAATTAACTACATAGGTCTGGGGCGGGGCAGGTGCATTAAATGTGTTAAATTATTTAAACATGTTATTTTTCCATAACTACTTAATTATTAAATTATTAAATTAACAGCCAGTTAAATCGACAGCCCTATTCTCTAGGGATGTTAAAGGGTTAGTTCACCCAAAAATGAAAATCATCACATGATTTACTCACCCTCATGCCATCCTAGGTGTATATGACCATCTTCTTTCAGACGAACACAATCAGAGATATATTAAAAAATATCCTTAGTCGTCCAAAGCTTATAATAGTTGTGAATAGGGGGCCACATTCTGAAGTCAAAAATAAGGCATGCATCCATCCATTTAAAAAAAAAAAAAAGTAATCCATACGACTCCAGGAGGTTAATAAAATAAAACAAAAATTGTACGACGCCTCTCGCTGTTTAAACAAATAGGGCTGAGCAACAAACTCAAGCTCCTCTTCTCTTATATCGAAATCCTCAGAAATTTCTCTTTAAAGATTATTGTTTTAGACTTATAATCCGTGACCAGTGATTTGTTTTGCTCTATCCTCTGCGCCTCCGCTTTCTTCATTACGTTGTGCGTCGGGTCAAAAGATACTCTTCTGCCGCAAAACGACTTGCGCATTCTATGTACGGTTGTCCGCCGGAAGCTAGTTATTTGAATTACAAAGTTTTGAGAAATATGGATATTTTTCTTACAAATACACATCACTTCGCTTCAGAAGGCCTTTATTAACCCCGTATGGATTACTTTGTTTTATGGATGACATTATTTTTGACTTCAAAACAGGTCCCCCCATTCACAACCATTATAAACCTTGGAGGACTAAGAATATTTTTAATATATCTCTGATTGTGTTCGTCTGAAAGAAGATAGTTATATACACCTAGGATGGCATGAGGGTGAGTAAATCATGGGATAATTTTCATTTTTGGGTGAACTATCCCTTTAATTAAAATGCTCAAATTATGACTATGAAAAGCCTATAAAAGAAAGACAATTAAAAGACATTAGATTATTGTGGCAGACAAAAGTATTTAATAGAATTATATTTTGTTTGTTTAATTTTCATATTCTCAATTTAAAGAAACCCTTATGTTCTGTTGCATTTTGTTTTCAGGTTAAAAATCATATGAATGTATAACATTTTAGGTGCTCTATCATTAGTCACCATCTCTTTTAAGGTGGTTTTGGCATCAAGTTAGTGCCCGTTCATTGTAGTTTCCATGGTGTGTATGGAAAGTGCAGATACTAACCTGTATGAGCTCATTAATGCGGTGCAAGTCATCATCAGCTCCAGCTCTCTTCTTTGGGATGAGCCCTTCCTGCAGAGTGGTCAGCCGGCTGTACACGTCATGCTCCAAGTTAGACTGTGATCAAACAATAAAGGAATTCATTAAACTGTTACCTATATACAACATTAACTGCCTCAATAACAGGCTGTTAGTATCATATATTTCATGTATAACACAATAAAACTCTTATTAAGCCATTGTTGACTTGTGGTGGAAATAAAACCATAAGCTGCAGAACCCACCAGCTGCAGCAGCTGTGCGGCACACAGGTGCACTTTCCAGCCCTGAGCACGACATGCTACTCCTCTCTGATTGGCCATGTCCTGAAGGCTTCCTTTCTTCTCCTCTGCGGAGACAGTAGCAAGATGATGACTTCTCATTTTACATGAACAGATTTAATACTATAAACATTATCAGATGACTTAAAAGGAACAAGAAAACAAGTGTGCACCAAAATAAATCAAAGACCAGGTACCTACCTTTGACTTTGATGTCGCTGTACCTCTGGAAGTGGTGATAAGCAGCCTTCCACGGGTTACGGTAATGGCGTAGAAGAGTGAGGGGAGGTCTGGGACGGACTGGCACATAGCGAACACCGTCCTCATCTACAATAATCATTAACATTACAATTGAACAAGTGTACACTCAGTTTGGGGGGTATTACAAATATACACTGCTACATGATATCATTTGAAAAAGGAAAATAAATAAATAAAGCAACACTACTATACTGTTTCTCAGTCTCACAAACAAATACATTTACATTTACATTTATGCATTTGGCAGACGCTTTTATCCAAAGCGACTTACATTGCATTATACTATACATTTGTATCTGAGTATGTGCAATCCCTGGGATCGAACCCATGACCTTGGCATTGCTAGTGCCATGCTCTAACCACTGAGCTACAGGAAAGTTTTATGCATAATCTTAGTTTCAAAGAGTCACAGTATCCTAACCTGTCGCGATGTGATATGATTGCAGCTACATGCAATTTGTCTGTCCACGCCAGACACAATGTGACCAAAAGACATGACAATATCAATCAAATATCACAGCCAATCAGAAGAGCAGAGTCTCTCTGCAAGCACACTGCACTCGTTATGGTTAAGTACACAATCAAATTCATAAACATTACACCATTTTAATATTTTTATTAAAAATACATGAGACACTAAAACAGACTTGTTTGCTCTCACTGAGTTCACAGTTTGAACGTTCTTGTTTCCTTTATTTTCAAGATCTGAGGTGAATTATCCATTGTCACTTTCAATATGGCAATAAAGGTCACCCAAAATGATATCCGAACTCACATTAGACACTTTTAACACTAAATAAAGCACATAAACATGACCTGAGATTATCATTGTCATACTTTGAAAGTTGTTCCAACCACAACGTTGCAGAAATAGTTTCTAAAACAGAACCATCGTGTACCGTCATCGTGGCTGGTTAGGACAAAAACACTGATTAACATGGAAAAGATACCTTTTATCACATGTCGCATCATGTCTAATTAGGACACAGTGTTATTCATAAAAAAGGTGAATATTTGGTGCAAGGATATTCTTGGAAGGAAACAATGGGTCTTATTTACACCGAGTGCGATCATTTTCATACCAACAATTCAACTACTGTTTTTTTTAAAAGACAGTATAGTCCAAATTGTGACATGTGAAATTCATATAACATTTACAATGCTAAAGTAGGTAGTTTCACTGATTCTAGCGTTCATTTTATTGTTTACCATGCCATTAAATAAATATTTAGAGTATAAAATATTTAAAATACTGTCTTTGTATTGTTTCCACGTTAGTTTGGAGATTCTGTGAAAAAATATTTATTACACCTTATTTAATGTTAGGTGCTATTAATCACAATTAATTTTTTTAATGGGTTTGTAAAATTTGTTGGCCCTAGTTTTTTTCATTTAGCAGGATTAACTGTTTAGTGTAGTTTTTATAATTTTGATGTTTCTGAATTTATGACAACCAAATTTTATTCAAACTGACTGCTGCATGGTGCACACTGAATGTGTCAATTATTTTTTAATGAGTTTACGGTCACATCTTGACCTTTCTAAAAGGGCAGATGCATCACGGTAATCAGCTTCAGTTGCTAATGCAGCATCTAGATATCCATGGATGCGTGCATGTACGTATATAATAAATAAATAAATAAATAAATATTTAAGCTCACCAACATATTCTCTAGGTGGAGACTCATGTCTTTCAGGCCTGTTTCCTGGAGCTCGGCTGCTAGCTCTCTCTTCGTCTGTGCTGTTGGTCTCCATCATCTCTGTCTCCTCAGTGGAGATCACATGCTGCTGTTTGCGGGGTTTCTTCCTCGGAGAGGCCCCAGGCAGGAGGTCTCCAGGTTGAGCAGATATGGCCAGGGTGGAGGCCTGGGAGGAGAGGGATGGAGCCGGACCCATCGAAGAAGGAGCTAAGGGCACTGGGATAAAGAGAATTCATAAATACGTGGAGTACCCAAACTCCATCTTCAAAATTTCATTGGACTAGCATTAGAAGCCACTGTAAAACAGTCGACGTGATCATACATAGCTTGAATTGGATGTAGAATTGTTTGTAGTGATTATATAGTGACTGTATAGGAATAGGCAGGGCTTGTCGGTGCAAGCATTTCACTTGCATTTGCGAATGAAAATAGAATTGTGTAAACTGTAAAATGTATTTAGGAGCACATGTGTGAATAAAAAGTAGGTCACCACGGCTACTTAAAAAGTCTTAAAATCAGTTTTGTTTTGTTTTGAATTTAAGGTCACAAAAAGTCTTAAATAGTTTAACAAAAGTCTTATATCACGATTCATGTTTTATGGCCCCAAATTAAAGACATCTTAAAAAGTGAGTTAATGTGATTTTTAAAGTTCAAAGGCTATGATTTCAATATGAAAGTTCAAAGGCTATGATTTCAATAAAAGTTCAATTAAAGTCAAAACACAGTTCCCAATTAATTAATTAATACAATGCATTTATGCCAATGTACGGCTTATGATCTAATGTTGATAAATTATGACTTTATGGTGTTTGTATTGTAGTATGTTTTAGATTGTTGAAAGAGTGCATATTTTATCTTCCTCATGTTTGAATGAGCAGCTGGAAGTAGTAAAGATATTTCAAAATAAGAGTCCTGGTGTTTTCAGCCTTGTTTATGACGAGAAGTCCCACATTATGCAGAACATATTTTTGACTGGTTATTATTGGTATTTCAGTTACAAAATAAAGAGTCTCTAGCTTTTATTTCAATGTTTAGAATATGCATAATTCCATAATTATTAAATTAATACAGTTTGAACGAAGCATAATTTTTAAAAAACAGTGTACTTTTTGTATTTAAATAATTGTAATACTAATTTATTTTTTAAATAATTAACGTTTTAAATATTACATAATTTTTTCTTGTAAATGCCTCCTCGTGTCCCTTTATTCAAGATAAACAAATTATTTAACACTAAAGTTCTTTATGCGCTCCTAAATTTTTCCCAAAGACCACATGTAAGCATCAAGCCATAATAGGTAGATTCTTATTTTGACAACTACACCTACCTGCTTGTGAAGTATCCATTGGCTCCATTTCCTGTTTTACTTTAACTTCTGGAAGCGTGGAGCTCAGAGCAGCAGTGCTGCTGGCCGCTGGCTGGGTGGGAGAGGCCACTGCATTGGCCATGGAGGCGGACACAGGGGGGGTGACAGCCATGGCTGCGGGCAGGGCTGAAAGAACGGCAGTGGGCTGAGGAGGTGTCGGAGCTGGTGGAGCCAGAAGGGTGGGAATGGCCTGTGAATGATGTTGAGCAGGAGTGGACAGCTTCTGCTGCTCACCTCCATGACTCGGAAGAGCCTCCACGGTTGCCATGACTGGAGGCGCCATAGCAACATGAACATCAGATTTGGGCTTCACTCTAATTAAAGAAAGATCAGAACAACATTAAACATTCAGATCTGCTTGCATAAAACCAGTTTTATCACATGCATGCAAACCAGAGATCACATGCATGCAAAAACTTAACAGGGTTCCCACTTTTTCCGAAACAATTTTTCCAGCAGGAAATTTTTTTTTATTTATTTATTACAGGTTTATCACACCAAATTTCTAGTCATTTCCAGCAGAAATAGCGTCAGATCTTTTCCTCTGAGTGTAATGGATTATCAAAAAAGAAAACATGTAGGGTGAGGTTCCATGCATTGTATTTTGAGATGTGGCCATTGCACTAAAAATGGAGGCAGATGAATGTAAGATTGCAGGGGTGGAAAGAGTACTGAAAAAATATACTCAAGTAAAAACCATTACTTTCCAAAAAATGTAGTGGAAGTAGTATAGTAAAAGTACATGAGAAAGAGTAAAAGAGTAGTTTATTTAAATGTACTCATGAGTAGCGAGTACTGAGCTGCGGATTCTGCCCCCTTATAATAAAATGAACACTGCAATTTAATAGTGTGAAAACACTGAACATACTCTAATTCACATTCTCTTTTGCTGAATATCTATATCCTGCAACAGTTTTAATTTTGACTGCCAACTTTTTAAAATACATCATTTATCAGTGATAGAATGTATCTACTTCCAAAACAACAGGGAAAGACTATTACAGAGATGAAAAGATGAAAGTTATTTTCAGTACACTCATCACCATTTTAAATTATAATGTATGAAAAAAATGGATTTAAAATCAGTTTTAGGCCTTTATACCGAGCGGACTATCATTGCACATAAAATATCAATGTTCAGAACAGCGCAAAGTATACAAAAAAAAGCTGCTTCGGAGCTTTACGAATCGAATCAGTGATTCGGAGCACCAAAGTCACGTGATTTCAGCAGTTTAGCCGTTTAATAGAAGATCCAAATCCCTGATTCGATTCGTAAAGCTCCGAAGCAGTGTTTTGAAATCGGCCCATCACTATATTGTTGAAAAGTCATTATTTTGTTTTTTTTGGCGCACAAAAAATATACTTGTCGCTTTATAATATTAAGATAGAACCACTGAACTCACATGAACTGTTTTTAATATGTTTTTAGTACCTTTATGGATCTTGAGAGTTACAATGGCATTGCTGTCTATAGAGGCCTCACTGAGCCATTGGATTTAATCAAAAATATCTTAATTTGTGTTCTGAAGATGAACGAAGGTCTTACGGGTGTGGAACGACATGAGGGTGAGTAATAAATGACATTATTTTTATTTTTGGGTGAACTAACCCTTTAACCTAAATATAGTAAGCTAACAATGTACAATGCTAACATTGCATAAAATTGGATTAAATATATAAGTATTTTCATCGGGGGAAAACTTTTCCAAAAAAACAAAAAACAAATGCACATCTCTTTGCAGGGCCACGGTGGTCTCTGCAAATAAGCTGCTCTTATTCTTATTACAGATAAAAAAAACTACATAATTACAGTACCATAAGCATTTGTAATTGGTTATTTCACTCTCCTGGGCAGGTTTAAGCAGACTAAATAACTGGAGTACATCACCAGAGAGAAGTTGTTTAACAAAAGATCAGTTTTTGACATTTTGATTAACATTTATGAGGTAAAAAAAAATTTAAATCATACATATTTTATACAGCATATAAAATACAACTTTAACCCTGATATCTTCAGGGTATTCAGGACCGTGGGAACCCTGTGTTAGGAGCATTGTCTTTTGTCCTATTCTTATTAGGATAATAAAGGATCTTCAGGCAGGGCTTACCCCGCTGGGCGAGGGGATCCCGACAGCCTTATCCCACTATCCACTCGGCCAGCGTTAGGCTCACTCGGTTGCGCTGGGATCAGACTTTTACGTACTGCCCTAGAAATACACCCCAAAAGTGGTCTCACACTATTTTATCAACATCATCTCTGACTTTAAAAAAAGCGAGCAAATTAGATTGTGTTACTTCTCAGGATGCCATTAATGAGCAAGTAATGTAATTGTTCATAATATGACAGATAGTTTGGCTCCTAAGTAAAAAAAAAAGCCGACTCACCCTTCGTTCACAGGTTTCTTGCGAAGGATGCTAGGTCGGGGGGACGAGACAAGTGTGGGTGCACCTGTGCCCGCCCCCTGGGGGTGTGTCTGCACCATCGTAGTGACAGACTGCGTGCCACTGAAAGTGCATCCGATTGGATTAGTTACAAAAGCAGGACTTTCAGCCAAAACGACACCTGTATAAAAAAAAACAGATTTCATAAAATATTTGTAAGCAAGACAAACATTGAAAAAATAAAAAATAAGTTAATTAGTTAAGTTAATTAGTCCGAATTTTATTTGTCTTGACACCATTGATTTTTCTAATTTTCTAATATATTATATAATTTTTCCACTCACAGTTTCTGAATATCTTTAAAAAAGTTCTGCTAAAATTACCTGGTGGTTTTGCTTCTGATTGTGGCTGTTGTGTGGCGACCGGAGCCTGCTGTACGCTCTGTGTGCTGATTGGTGCAGCGGCATGCAGCCCCTGCACTCCTATCGGTGCAGGTTGAATGCCCTGAGCAGTCATAGAGGCTGGCTGGATGTTCTGGGTGCTTATCTGGGCAGATGGCAGGCCGATGCGATCCACCGCCATCAGCTGCATGGGGTTCAAGTGCACAGTGGTGGCCACACCCACACCAGCCTGAGCAGGAAGAGCTGGGCTCTGAGCTGAAGCTGTGACTGAGGAAAACAGCAAAGAGTCTGTGTTAGAGGTCTAAGAAATGCTTGGATAGTAGCACAACGTTTCTGGTTGAGCATGTGTGTTGTGTTTACCTGGGTAGGGGCGGATGGTGGAGACAGAGCTGGTGATGGGGGTGTAGGTGTGGGTCAGAGGATACGGGGATGAGTACTGTGTGGGTAAGAAGTACTGAAACTGCACTGGCACTGATGGCCTAAAGAAAAACACACATGGATAACATGATGCAAGCTTCAATTCAATGATAATTCACGGATTACTTTGGTATAGTTGTCTTAATTTAGGGGAGTCCAATCCTGCTCCTGAAGGTCCAAAGTCCTGTAATCCTGAAGACCTTGATTACCTTGGTTCAGGTGCATTTAATTGGGGTTGGAGCTGAACTCTACAGGCCAGTGGTCCGCCAAGAGGAGGACTGGACACCCCTGGGCTACTTCAAGATTAACTGGCAGAGCTTAACCACCACAGGAAGAATTTTTGCAGTGGTTTCACCTGTTATCGCTGCGGGCTTCCATGTTGACAGGGTTTGGGGAAGAGCGATGACCTGATATGGAAATCAGGTTGGTCCTTTCTCCTGGATACTCTGTCTGGATGCGTGGGGATGTGTGGGCAATGGGCTGAGGAACCACTTTAGCTGGACAGAGCAGAAACATTAAGCAAGAATGAAAATCAATCAATCTATCTATGGCATACTGTAACATCTGGGTATGCAGTTTATGCATGTCCATATGGGCCTGGGTGTATTGGGGCCCACGTCCATAAAGCTTTCCATCATTTGCTTCATTACTGTGAGGCTTCATGTAAGCACATGCGCACACATACACACAGATCAGAGATTGAGCAGCGCACGCACAGAAACATTCAGGAGTACAAAAACTTGTTTTCAATGCTGCTCGTGACTTTTATTACTAAAATAGCTTCACTACTGAAATGCTACATTATATTTCTCAGCAATGAGGTGGAAGCATTGCTGTTTTTGAAGTAATTCAACACACAGCTTCACTATTAATAGAGAGAAGCTGCATAGAAGAAGTTAATTCACATTAATACCTCATTCATTTACTACATTTATTAGGTAACTTGCTCAATATACAATTTTTGACTATTACTAATACTACTCTTGTGTTGGATCTGGATGAACTGTTACTTACAGAGATTATACATTTATCAGGCAACTCGGATGAAAACAATGAGATATAAATGTCCTTTGCAAAGCAGTTTTTTTGTTTTGGTATTTTCACGATACTATCTATCTATCCATCTGTCCATCCTTTCATTCATCCATCAATATATCTATCCATCCATCTATAAAACAATTCATCCATCCCTCTGTAAAGTCAATAAAGAGTCAAATTTTCTAAACTGTTTCAAAACTTTCAAACGGCTTTAAGCCAACATTCAAAATTTGTCTTGACAAATCTGGTTTGTTTGGGGGTTTTTTGTGAAAAATGACAGTTGAAGAAATTCCCTCAACTATGAATTTCATTGTATTTTAATTCTGCATCCTGTTTGCCTCACTATATAAATGGATATGGCAAAATGATCTAATTAGTTTTAGCACGACTCGCCAAAACATTTTAGCGTTGCACTCTCTCTTAGATGCCACTGTGTAATTGTGGATACAAATAATGATCTGAATTGTTGTAGATTGATTCAGAACCTTTAAATAAAGACTATTAATGCATTAATAAACAATCTTGAATGTTATAAACACCTGTAGAGAATAGGTTGAGCTTACCGACAGGAATAGCAGAGGTGGTCACAGCTGTAGCATGGGAATGAGAGGCCATTGTCATAGTGACAATAGTGCTACTGGTCATTTGGGTATGTGGTGCAGAGCCTGTTTTGGGGTACACACAGATTAGACAAAGTTATGAACTGCATAAAAATGTCTTGTCTCTGTGGATGAAATATTTGGGGAAAAAAGTTACCTGTAGTGGTGGCGGAAGGAGCACTGTTGGTAGCTAAGATAGGAGCTACAGTGGCAGCAGCAACAGGGGTCACAGTGTTAAAGATTGGCTTCTGCAGACAAAACAAACACCTCAAAGTTCATAAATAAACAAAATAAATTTTTGTGGCATTATGTTCCAGTGGAACACCCTATAACCTTCCAATGCATTAGAATAAAATATTCTACTAAAATACAATCTGGATATGCAGAACTAACTGATTCTATAAATACTTTCAAACTAGGGTCCAGGGACCTCCAGGGAGCCAAAAGAGGGTTAATTTTAGAAAAATAAATATTGCATTAAAATATTAATTAAAAATACTTAATGTAATAATTTTTAAGACATGCACCAAATTTTATATTGTTAAAGTTTTGTTCTTACTCAGAAGTTGTGAATAGTCAATTCTTTTCTATTGACAGCCTTAGTTTTTTCCAATAAGAATTTAATCAAATCTCTTTTTATTATTATTTTAAAGAGTTACACAACAAACATCCTTTGCAAGGGATTGTAATATTTGGGGGTCATTGGCATCCAAAGATTTGAAAACCCCTGCTTTATACAAATAACTTTAGATCAATAGGTTCATAGCAGGACTGACTTGTGTGACAGTGTGAGGGGGCTGGGCCTTCTGGGCTCCAATAGCTGGGTGGGAGGGGAGGGTGATGCGAGTAGCAGTGTCCCGAGGGGTTGGTGGACGCTGAATGTTGATGGCGGCTGTTGGAGGGTGAATGGTTACTGGTCGCCTAAAAATGCAAATTCAAGATTATTATTGGAATACACCAAACAATCCTATCATGACACATAGTTATAGTGCTCATCAAAGAGATAGATACAATAAATTTACCCATGAACCATTTCTGCAGAGTGTGTGACAGGGGTGTTGATGACTGGGGACTGGGTTCTAGCAGCTGGGATGGGAGCCACCATGGTGGGTAGAACAGCCGTTGAGGTGGTCACCAAAGGTCGAGACTGTGAATACAGACAGAGTGGGTAAATATCAAGAACTCTCAAGAACTAAAGGAAGATGTTGCAGATCGTTCTTTTCAAAACTGTGTAAACTGACTGACAGCAACATCAAACATAAACTGCATAAACTGCAACACAACAGGACTCAACATTAAGAATGTAAGAATGGTCCATCAGAACTGTCAGTGCCATCATCAGATCACAGCTGGGTACAGGGTTCCTACACATTTCCCATTTCAAAATTCCGTACTTTTCCAGACTCAAATTTCCAAACCTCTCTGTAAATGGTTCTTACAGCATTATATTTGGTATATATTACAGTCATCTGTAAATATTTTTACTTTTTCAGGTTATTTCATAGGTTTTCTTAAAGTGATAACATTCGCTTATATGACTGGATGAAACCTAAAACACCCTATAACCTGCATATATTCACCTCTGACATCAGTTGGATACTGTAAATATGGTTTGATGTTGCACGATCAACAAACATCGAAGTACAGCCATTATGAATTTCAAAAGAGACTCGCTTATGGTAAAGACAAACAGTTTTGAAATGTATGCCTTGAATTCATTCAGTCGTGTTTGACAATCACTAAATGATCACTAAACTTTTGCCATGAAATGCTTGTATGATACATTTATTTTCAGAAATTCTAAATTTTATGTTTTAGAAAACTGAATAGATGAGGTTCTGAATGATGTATGTCTTGGAATCATTAGTTGGAACAGTTGAAAATGAGGTTTCTAAACCATGTTTTGCACTGTATGTACCCAAATTATAGCCATCATGGAAATGTTAAAGAACCAGCCCTTATTGCAAATGAAAAACTAAGAGGGTATATGGTATATATACTGTAAACAATACTTAATAAATAAAAAACTAATTATTTCCTTCTTAAACATGTTGCTAAAAAATTTAGATCATTCCTTTTTTGTGAAAGAACATCTCAACTGCATGGGAATTTTACAATGAATAAACAACTTTGTAGTTACACCAAATTCTAAATTACTTTATGCAGCAAAAAATTTTATTTATCCAGTAAAACGAACAAATGGAAGAGTCTTTAAATAGCTTTAAATATTGTTGAGGACAATGGGGGGCCTTGGAGACAAAAAAGCTGTGAACCACTGCTCTAAACGTGACATTTACATTAAGCGCCGTTTAGACCAGAGCAGACCGTTGTGTCTAACTGTATGTGATCAGTAATTGTAAAGCATCCGCACCTGAATAGGCTGATGTATAATATGCTGCACAGCTGCAGGTTGGCTAGGGCCTGCATTTCCTCCTCCGGCTGGTCTGAGAACAGTAGGGCCTTTAGTGCTGGACATGACAGCTGCAGCAGCTGCGCCTGAAACACCAAACACAGGCACAGATAAAACTTTATTACAGTATGCTACAGTTCATGCCAAACAAACACAAACATACCAGAAAATTCACCTCCATCATGTAGAGGTGAAGTGTGTCATTTCTAGAATAAAACAGCAGTGCAAAACATGCAGAAAAATACAGGCATTTAAAAATAATTTTTTGCATTTAGCTTAAAACCACTAGTAACAGATATAACCCACTTTAGCATAAGGATCTGCAATTAAATAACTAATTTCACTGACGTTGTGATAAAGTAACAAACCCTGTGTGTATACACAATGTGAAAAAAACACAACATATAAATAGTCCAATGCTAAATACAGCTGAAAAACAGGTCATATACTTGTGATTTGTTTGCTATGCATTTTGATCATTGTACATGATCTGTTGCAAAACATGACAAGCATTCATCGTGTCAACATTAGCCAATATAGTTATATTTAGACAGTGCGGGACCAGTAAGAGCAAAACTAATAGCCTATTAAGTATAAGTTAGTCAATATGTTATAACAATAAGTTACATTAACTGAAAATGTTGTGTCATTAACCAAATTTAGAAAGCATTGATGAATTCAAAATACTTCCTGTCATTTTGACAGAAAAAAACCCCCCAAGAATAATCAATTTAAACCTAGCATATCAAGTCAATTTTAATTTTACAATTATCATCATAAAATGGTAAAAAGACCAATACGCCTACATGATGCAAATTGAATAATATTTTATATTTAATAAATTATTTTTTAATAAATAATTTGAGCATTAAAATGAAAGTAAATGTGCAAATAAATGTGGAAAACTTTAAAGGGACAGTATGTAAGTTTTACCGCTAAGTCGCTTCTTCAAAACAATAACAAAGGCATAGCTTGATGATGCCGTGAATGAGCATGGAATCATGGGAGTTGTCATTTTCACCTCCACAGCCGATGGAAAGCAAGCCAACAGGAATAAGGCAGAAATCGTGTTTAAGGATAGCTAATGTATTCAAGTTTTATTAATGTTACTGTGGTATGAAACAGGGCAGGGCCCAGAGCAGAACAAGGCCAGTGGAGGGGCCTCGAGTCCCATGAAGCAGCTCCGGAAAGATATAAGAAGGAATGACGGCAGTGAAGGGCGGGAGAGGACCAGGTCTAGGATATTTTACATTGCTGTTTTTATTATGCTTATATGCCATAGTTGGCTGCTGCAGCTCCTTTCATTATGTTGTTTGTCTATCACAATTAAAGTTACGTTTATTGTTTTTTGTTTCCTACCTCTCTCTTCCCTGAACTGTAACGTTTGATCACTTAAATTCACATTATTTTATCTCATTCTAATGAAATAGCCGCGAATGCTGAATCACTTATGCATTAAAATTGTGGGGTAACGCAACAATGTTTTACTTGGTCAAAACAATCATACTAAAATACATTCGATTGTGTTGAAAGTTATAATGTTACTCTGTGCATTCGCTCAGTGGCTGGTATGAGACATTTGTTGCACACTGCGGTAAGCTAGATCGATATTAGAAAATAATTAATAAAAGCTGGATGACGTGTGTTGACAAATGGCATTCAGTTAATTTTAAAATATAATGTTTGGAGGAGAAAATGTTGTATTACTGTTACTACAAATACAGCTCTTTCTGATTATGCTATTAGCCACTTGACAAAATAGCAATGTCTCGGAGGCATGGTACTACAAACCCAACCCTACAATACACTGATTAAGATTGTGAATTTCTCTGGATTTAAACATTGTTGGAAACATTTGGGATAATCCAAGTACACAATTGATCAAAATATATAACACTGTGCAAGTGGTTTTGGGATATTTTAATGCAAAAATATTACATATTGTGCCTTTAATGGGAAACAACCAACTAGTACTTACAATGTCAACCAACATCAGCAGTTCCATTTAGTAGGTGTGTGACAATACACTTAGCTCACGAGACAAGACTATACATGATACTAGGTTCACGAGAACAAGACGAGAAGATATTTCAACACTATTTTGAAGAAATCTTCAATGACGAAATATATGACTAGAACAACAGTCTTTTATTTGACTGAAAGTCACAAAATGCAAAACAATGCAGGTGCATTTTGAAATGTTTTGAAACTAATCATCATGTAATGAATGTCACTTCAGGTCTACTTTTTAAGTATGAATTATCAAAGAGACAGAAAAAGACAGAAGAATATAATGCAAGCACTGTAAAAGGTTTTGCCACAAACTCAACTCCATCATGCGAATACTGTGAGACATCTTTTCATCTCAATGAGAAATATCATCATGTTTTAATATTGCAAGATCTCATGGCACAAGTTCGTCACACTACCATTTTGTCAACTATTTGCGCACATGCCTACACCAGCTTTAACCCTGCAAGATTTCAGTGAAAAATTGTAAAATGAGCAAGTGACTTTTATTTTTTATTTATTTATTTTTTTAAATAACCAAGACATTAAAGGGATGGTTCTCCAAAAAATGAAAATGCGTTCATCGTTTACTCACCTTCATGTTGTTCCAAACCTGTATGAATTACTTTCTTCGGTGGAACACAAAAGATTATATTTTGAAGAACGCTGGAATCTTAACATTTTTGCTTACCACTGATTACAATTGTCTACCATAGACAACATCAACAAAAAAACACTGAAAAATATATATATTTATTTTCTTTTTGTTCCACAAAAAAAGAAAGTCATACAGGTTTGAAACCACATTGGGGGAGGTTAAATGATAGAATCTCCAATTGTGGGTGAACTATTCCTTTAAGCAATAATGTCAGCGGTATATGAATGAAATCACTGACCTCTGGGCAGATGGGAAGTAAAAGTGTGAGGAGGAGCAGGAGATCCAATCTGTAGCGCAGGTGCACTGCCCCTGAAGATCTGCACGTTAGTGGCCATAAGATGATGCAGGTTACTCTGTCCCTGGAGAAACATTATTCATTTCAAAACCTTTGTTACATTAAGCACACTATGTAAAATCTAAAGAAACCTGACTAGAAGAAGCTCATAGAGGATAGTGCCTATACCTGCTGACCACTGATAGTTGCCACTGGTATAGAGGCTGGAGCAATGCTGCTCTCAAGAGGAACGGTGATATGTCCAGACACTTTGGCTGGAACAGGAATATGCCCTTGGCTAACAGCCGGAGCAGGTGCTATAAGACGACTAGGCATAGGCGACTTCATGGTAGCCTGGAGAATTAACAAAAAATATAATTTGTGGGTTCAGGTAGCCTAAAAGTTGAGGTGATCCTAATGGCCAACTCACAACTATATATAAAAATATATATATTAATATATATTGTTTGGTTTTCTTCTCACATCATATAGCATATTTCATCTCAAGCATTTTTTTTTTACTGACACTACTTTCACTTTAGTAAACAAGTATACTAACTTTTGGAAAACTTTTAGTGGCAAAAATGTTCAGTGTGGTGGAAATTACTCTACAATTCTCCACAATACTCCACAAATATGAAAGCCATAATTTCTGAAAATTATTTTCAAATATTAAATTCGAGGTGCCACAATATAATGCGATTCATAAATGTGGCAATATGCAATATGAAAAATGGATTGTGATTATTGTCTCTCAGTTCTGAACAACAAAAAGTTTGAACACCAGAGAGAGCTATCAAGGTATTTGATGTAACATAACATTTGATGGTCTTCTAGATAATTTCAAATGTCTGATTTCATCATATAGGTCTACATCATGTTAATAGATAAGCATTCAATGTTTTCACCATGCCTGGTATCCCCATAATCAAGGTACTCTACCCTTTAACTTGTTTCACATTGTTGTTTTCAAGTTGGAAAGGATTTAAAACACTAGAAAGCAGTTGTCAATAAATCCAATTGTTAAAACGCACCAGCATTGCTTTACAGAAGCACATAAATTGTTAATATTTTGACAAAATCACAAGACGAAAGAAAGCGAAAATAAATTACCTTTACAGAGGCCTCACCGATGCTTGACTGCTGGCCCTGCAGTAGATGGACTGATGGAGCGGCCAGTGTTACCGGAGGGCTGGGCTGGATAGGCACATGCTGGGGCAGAGCAGGAGGTTGGCCAAGGGCTTGGACCTGTGGGTAGGGCCTGACCACAACCGTCTCCTGCTTATCATCACGGAACGATGCTATTCCACCAGCGCTGCCACTGCTGCTGCCAGGTGGAGGATCCTGAGAGTGATCCACTTCAAGTCTGCTGTCCTCACTGCCTACTGTAACACAATATTCACCACATTATGTCATTCCTATTGGACTGTCAAAAATACTGGTACTTCAGTACTAGGATGATGCTAATAAAAAGATCACCACAGACCAACATATGTTTCACCGTGGTTCTTTGTGTCAATCACAACTCAGACACTAATATCACTAATTGTGACCAGTGATGGGAATAACGGCATTATAAATAAACGGCATCACTTTTTTCAGTAACGAGTAATCAAACTAATTACTTTTTCTCCCGTTACAACGTCGTTACCATTACTGACAAAAAGAATGCCACATTACTATAATTGAGCTCACTGAAGCGGTTTTCATCCGAGTAGGCTCTCTCTCAGCCATGGGACCTGCAGCGTTTTTTCTCTGGTGTGTGTTGGGGTTAGTCACACACAAATATAATTTTAAACTGATAATAATGTACGATGCTCTGTGTGTGTGTCTGTGAGCATGCGAGCGGAGTGCGAGCTCAAACCAGAATACCCTTTGTGACATGCTGGATCGAAAATTTGTGAAATAACTTTTTTTTACGACTAGAAGCCGTTCATTTAAGCCATTAGTTGACTAATCACATATATTTTTTAATTTCTTAAATACTGGAGAGAATAAACCATAATGAGTCGTTTACATAATATAGGCTATATAGCACTCAAGCGCACGCATAAAGCTTGCCATAAAGAACCGGCAAAAGTAGTGATTATGAATGTGACAAAAACAGCAAGGAGACATTTTAATTGTTTATTAATAACGAAATGTTTTCTGAATCAGTGTCGGCTGCAAAGATGAAGTTGATATTACTGAATCTCACCATCTCCGCATAGGCTACTGGATGCGCCTAGAGAGAGAATGCACATATCATTCGGATTACATAATCAGAGTAGCCTATTTCTTTTCCAGTTAACGCGCCAGTGCCTCCATGTCATGATTATATTGTCTGGTATATTTGCTTCTTATTTATTAAATCCAGGCAATTGGTTGATGAAACATTGATTAAAATTAAGATATAATTTTTACAAAACAAAATTTACTTTAAATTAAGGCTTTCTACAAAACTAAACTTAATGAAGTGGTCAAAATCATGTCTGACCCACTCCATGTCTCCCGATATATTGAGCATCTTATGATGCATCTACTCATGCTGTTCACTTTTCATAATCAAATAGATGAATTTAAAACATAACATAGGCCTATTTAAACATAAATATGAAACTACGTTTTCATTAAT
The DNA here is from genome assembly GCA_003731715.1 of Anabarilius grahami. Lineage (NCBI taxonomy): Eukaryota > Metazoa > Chordata > Actinopteri > Cypriniformes > Xenocyprididae > Anabarilius > Anabarilius grahami. The sequence continues at coordinate 1,200,938 of RJVU01079805.1, forward strand.
GGCTATCAACAGTACAGTACAGAGAAATTTCATGGCGTGAGCCAGAGCGGATCATGAGTCACGAGTCGGATCAAGAATAATTTATTTTTAGACTTATATTTAATATTAGGGGCATCCAAGTTATTTGACTTTCTTTTTTTTTTTTTTTAAGTAACGCAATAGTTACTTTCCCTGGTAATTAGTTACTTTTATAATGATGTACCTCAATTACTAATTCAGTTACTATTTGTGAGAAGTAACTAGTAACTATCACTAATTACTTCTTTAAAGTAACGTGCCCAACACTGATTGTGACTGCATCAACTTTAAATTTCTCAAAAAAAGAAAAAAAAATTGACCACTTTCTCCTTAAAGGGTTAATTCACCCAAAAATGAAAATTCTGTCATCATTTATTCAGCCTCATTTTACTCCAAACCCATAACACTTTCGTTCATCTTTGAAACACAAATAAAGATACTTTTAATGAAACCTGCATTTTTTTCTTCTGAAGAGACACGATTGCTTTTTATGATGAACAGATTTAAATTGGCCTTTTCATTTACATCTAAACAACACATACATAAAGTCATTCACACATACATAAAGTCATTCACACATACATAAAGCCATTCACATGATGCATAGCATGTGACGTACACACATTCGAGTGAGCTTCTGTGTTTACCATGTGATCCGCTCTATTTATGTGTGTTTATACATGAATAAAAACCTGGAAAATGAATCTGCACATCATATAAAGCGATCGTAACGGCGAAAACGGGTTAACACATTTTCATGACCACACGAGTTGTCAGCTTATTTGCATAATCGGGTTAAGAACATGCATGTAAACACACTCGTTGCCTGAAGCAAGGCAACAAGTCAGCTGCCTAAGCTTTTGGACGCAGCACACAAGACTAGTAATGCATATTAACAAAAAAAATAAAAAATAATTTTAATTTTGATTTCATGCAGCCTTTAAATTATGTTCAATGCTAAAAAAAATGTCGGTTAGGGTTTTATGCCCCTTTATTGTATACACAGTGGGTTTGTAAATGTAAAAGGACAGGACGAAAAAAAATAGAGTCTCTGCATCAGACCACAGGAAAAAAAAAACTTCACTGATAAACACTTTTAAAAATGTAATTAGTTAGTATTTAAAGTCGCATAATATGAAAGTGGTGATCAACTTTTCTTCCCAATTGTGATGTAAGGTTGTCCCGCCCTCATGCCAGTAAGCAGAGAGGAGAAGAGACATGTGGGAGGGTAAGTTATTTTGATTAAAAATTACAAGGGCACATGATTTTTTTTTTATTTTAATAAACCCTGCAATATTCAATAAAGATATGTCAATTTTGATTTCATGGTAAATTCAGCTTTTATAGCAAGTTTTTTTTTATTCTTTGTCAACAATATATTAGTTTTTCCTGCAGTACCAACTACTGGAATGTTGGTATAGTGAAAACCTCATCTCAAACTAGATGATCTGAACTGGTGGTATCACAATCCTACCTGATTGTGTGCCTAGAACGCTGCTGTCAGTAGAAGTCTGACCAGGTCCGGCCCCAGGAGGAGGTACCGCAGTCCTAGGAAACTGCTGAGAACTCATCTTCTCTGAATTAGCTGTGAGGAAAGTTAAACAGGTTTAATATCTTACTGTATTTAAGTGCAAGAAAAAAATATCACAATTCGAAAATAACTATAGACGGTGTGCTTTAGAGCAGAGGTGTGAAATCCTGCTCCTGCATGGCCACTAGTGTCCAGCAGAGTTTACTTCCAACTATACTCCAACCTCCCTGTACTTTCCAAGCTATCTGAAAGACCTAGATTAGATGATTATGGTATGTCTAATTACGGCTGCACCTAAAATGCACGAGGGTTGCCTCATTCAAGAACAGGGTTTGAGAGTTTAGTATGGAACATGTATAATAGTTCATGACACAGACCACAGGAATTACTAGCAAACAAAACACATGAACGAATTAAACAAACAACAAACTACGATCGATGCACTACACAGACAACACATTAATCTCCATTCGCTCTTATTAATTAAAAAAAACATCTTTAAATATTCTTATATTTATGGCGTGATAAACACTAGCTAATGTCAAACCTGTCACTTTCGGTGCTGTAATGTTTACTTCACGAAATTAAACACGTTACGCGAGTAAATCATACTAACAGTCAACAAGACATGATAACAGAGTCGGCTAAATGTTATAGATCAAAACAGAGGCGCTATTTTTCTCTGTTCCAGTGCTGGTTGACAAAAGCTCATTTGAATCTGTTTATAAAGTGCAGGTTATCTACAGGATGTATCAGGGTTGTTGCATGATAACAATATGTAAATGTACTACAAACATAAATAAAAAGAAATTTAAAAAATAAAACACATTGTAAATACTACCGTGTCTCTGTTGCTATTCCCACTCCATAGTGTGAACACTGCATCAACCAAAAAGCACGAAATGGCGGACCGGCGCAAACGATTTCAAAATAAAATCCAATATGAACCGCACCAGTATGCACATTTATCTGTTTTTTTATTTTATTATCTTATCTATTTTTCTCTCTATTCATTTTTTGTCTCTGTAAATCCGTAATTTTCTCTGCAGTTTGTGTATGAGTGTGGCCTTGATAAGACCTTTTTAACATCACGCAAACAGCATCAACTAGTGATTGTACTGGTGCAGAGTACATAATCTTACATGCAAAAAATAATACATGTAAATAAATATTTAAATAATTTAATCTGCGAGGACATAAAAGTAAATAATTAAATAAATGCACTCATCAATGCAAAAATGATGAAACAAATGTTTGGAGAAATTTAAAAATATAAAAGGAACTGAAAGTTGATTTTTAATTCTAGCTATATTTCAAATTTCCAATCTTCAATCGTTCATTTATTTAATTATTTCTCATTCTCTCTGTAGTATGTTGCACGAAGGGAAATAAAACCGGAAGTATAATTGAATACATGATTAAATAAAAATATATATTGAAAAATTCATGGTCATGCATTTATTTATTAATTTCTCCTCACACATTTATTTATAAGCACAAATATGTGGATTTCTGTATTTCATTATTTTTCCTTTTATTTATTACATTTGTGTAACATTATAGTGTCTGGCCCTTTATACCTATTCAAGTGGATTCATCTTTCTTATCTTCCAGCTATTGTCTATTTTACCTGCTAATACTTTTGCAACATTTATTAATCTTTATGTCAACAGATTCCTTCTTTATTTTTCCAATGAGATCACTCAAAGGCCAACTGGGCCATAATGCTGAAAAAAAATACTTTTCAAAAAGCACATAAAAATGGTAAATTTGTCTTATTTACTCTCTGATTTATGTTGTAAGTGTATGTTTCAGCTCTTGTGTTGACGGAACCGCAGTCCGCAGGTGAAGAAGTTCATCTGGTCATTTGAAGTGAGAATCGGTAAATGATATGGAAGATCGTAACCACAACCAGATGAGGAACCCTGTTAAATACTCACCCTACAAGAGGGTACTCACCCTACCTTTCATGAAGATGATGACATGTACAAGTCTGACAGAGCCGTTTACAGCTGTTTCCAGAGACACAACTGGCCATCTTCCACATTTCTACTCTGATACTCTTAGTCTGGTTTATTTCAGAGCTGTCTTCTCTCTACTCTGTCAGTAAGTCATACTATGTTCTCCAACTCATTTCTTTGTCCTTTCAGAAGGGCCTTACCCATACTTTACTTTTAAAATGTTTCTGCACAATACAGTGCCCTCCACAATTATTGGCACCCTTAGTAAATATAAGCAAAGGAAGCTGTGAAAATAAATCTGCATTGTTTATCCTTTTGATCTTTCATTAAAAAAATTCACAAAATTCGAACCTTTCATCGAAGTAAAACAATTGAAAGTGGGGGGAAACTCACATTATGAAATAAATGTTTTTCTCCAATACATGTTGGCAACAATTTTTGGCACCCCTAGAAATTCTTATGAGTAAAATATCTCTGAAGTATATTCCCATTCATATTTACATTTTTTAGCACACCAGGGTGACTAGGAGAATGAAATTGTCCAGCCATGACTTCCTGTTCCACAGGAGTATAAACATGTGTAAACACAAAGGCCAAATTCTCTTAATCATTCATCACAATGAGAAAAACCAAAGAATATAGTTCTGATGTGCAGCAAAAGATTGTTGAGCTTTACAAAATAGAAAATGGCTATAAGAAAAAAGCTAATGCATTGAAAATCCCCATTTCCACCATCAGGGCAATAATTAAGAAGTTCCAATCAACTAAAGATGTTACAAATCTGCCTGGAAGAGGACGTGTGTCTAGATCGTCCTACTGCATGGAGAGGAGGAAAGTTTGAGTGGCCAAAGATTCTCCAAGGATCACAGCTGGAGAATTGCAGAGATTAGTTGAGTCTTGAGTCTCAGAAAGCCTAAAAAAAATTATCAAACAGAACCTACATCCCCACAAGTTGTTCCGGAGGGTTTCATGAAAAATACTCTGCTCTCATCCAGAAACAATCTCCAGCATACTCAGTTGTCAGACAAGACTGGAACTTCAAACGGGACCGGCTTCTATGGTCAGATGAAACTAAAAAAAGAGTTTTTTGGCAGCAAACCCACCAGATGGGTTTGGTGCACACATGGATAAAAAGTACCCCATGCCCACAGTTAAATATACTGCTGGATCTTTAATGTTGTGGGCCTATTTTTCTGCTGGAGGTCCTGGACATCTTGTTCAGATACATGGTATCTTGGATTCAAGCAAATTCCAACAGATAAAAAATCAAAACCTGACCTTCTGCTAGAAATCCAATAATGGGCCGTGGTTGGATCTTCCATCAGGACAATGATCCAAAACAAACATCAAAACCACCACAAAAATGTGTCACTGAGCACAAAATGAAGCTTCTGCCATGGCCATCCCAGTTCCCTGACCTGAACCCTAAAGAAAATTAGTGGAGTGAACTGAAGAGAAGAAGCACCAACATGGAGCTGGGAATCTGAAGGATCTGGAGAGATTCTGCATGAAGGAATGGTCTCTGATCTCTTGTCAGGTGTTCTCAAAACTCATCAGTTTTGAATAAAAGGGTGCCAATAATTGTGGCCAACGTGTTTTGGAGAAAAACATTTATTTCATAATGTGATTTTCCCCCCACTTTCAATTATTTTCCTTCAATGAAAGGTTATAATTTTGTGAATTTTTTGAAAGTAAGATCAAAAGGATAAACAATGCAGATTTATTTTCACAGCCGCCTTTGCTCATAATTACTAAGGGTGCCAATAATTGTGGAGGCCACTGTATATAAACATTGACTCCCAGTGACATTTTGAAATCCACATCTTAATTCTTGATCGAGAGGGAAAGAAATGGTACAGCTGAGATGAGCATTACTAACATTGTTAATTCAGTGACATTTTTATTGCAACTACTATTTTATGCAAGAGTAAATTTCTTTGAAAATGTGGGAACACTGGATAGCAAAACATAACTAGAAATTAAAACAACAATATAATACCATCACACCAAGGAGGCATGCCAGAGACACCAAAATACTCAATAGAAATACTCAATACTCAAATTAAAAAACTTGTAATAGAACAATTAAATAATTAGAACATTTAAATAGAACATTCATTGCTAGGGTTAAAGAAAATTGCTGTTCTCTTTCAAACAATTGCTCGGTATCTCACTATGTGAAACTAAGGTGTGATAAACTATGGAAGCACCAATTACACCACGTCCATCCAAAGGGTGGACCAATCACAGCTCATGACAAGCAGCTCACCCCCTCACTATATATACCACTGTGACTGCCAAAATGAAATTCTTGATCTCTTTCCCATGAAGACTTTCCTTCAGCATCTAGGCTGCACTGCTCCAGTTCACAAACGTAATGTTTAGGTTGACGTTGCTTAACCCTTTGACGCGTACGATCACACCGGTGTAATCAGTCTTGGCTGGTCCCAGGAGCGTACGATCACACCGGTGTGACTAGAACGTTCAGTGCATCACGTGATCAACTGCCAAATTCAAATGTGCGTGCGCGCTTTGGCTGGCGCTAAACCAGAGACAGACGCGCACAACGCCTTTCATATATTACATATATGCAGTGTTTTCAACCAAATAATGTTTATTTTAGGTTTCAGACATTTAAATACACATGAGCACTAACAAAACAATGTATTTAGAGTTTGTAAAATACACAATGATGTCTATAGAAGCGGAAATAACAACCCTTTCCATTATAATTAGACGACACGTTTTATTCATATCACACATTCTGAAAGTAACTTTAAAGCTTACTATTCTTCCCCAGTTCACCGACTCACTTACTTTCATGTATTTCGGGAGAAGTGGATGAATTCACGGGTTGTAAATCCAACAGATCCGATTCTCTGTGCGGCGCAAACTAACATGGCGGCGTCCATAGCGCATATGGCTCATCTAACATGATCGTTATAAAGGTGTTTAAACAGCAAAACACATCCACTTGCACATATTTGGCAATCAGAATATTAGATATTTCATGCTATAGTTAACAAATTTGTGAATATTTTGAATAAAAAAGGAAAAATGTAATGAAAGCAAATCATCATTCATACAGTGCTGCGGTGTGTCACGTAACAAGCAATGACGCGTCACCATGGAAACGTGGTGTAAAACGCTTTGAGTCCCACTTCCAGAGGTAGGCGAAACGCATTTGACCGGATTGCTTTCATAGTGGAAACGCTCATGTGGTCGAATGTGTTTGAACAGCCACTAAAGACCGCCTACTCTCCGCCTACTGACTTAATGCGTAAACATTACGGAAAGCGTGCGCTAGATCCCGATGGAATCTAAACTTTGTCAGCTGAAGACCCAAGTTTGGTTTGAAGACGAAACCAAGGACAATGTAGCAGAAACAAAAGCTGATGCTCTCTGTATGTTTTTCTGTCGTCTCTGGGCGCATTCATATTTAAATTGCGCAAGCTTATTTTGTCCATTAGACTGAAAGATCTGAAAAAGCCCATACATTTACCCGCCCATAGACCCTCCCCTCAAAGAAATCATGACAGAAGTTGTTGAAAGTGGACAAAAGAGACAGATTATAATACCAGGTGGAAACGGGTATGTGTCTCCCTTGTCCACTTGTAATCCGATCGATTCCACCTGGCATCTTAATACCAGCTGGAAACAGGGTCCTAGAGTAGCTAACGCATCAAGGCGAGCTAAGTTCTGAGTATTTTGACTCACCATGTCTGCGTCCAAGATCGCCACAGAGAAAGGGTTAGATGCCCCTTCCTGCTCATGTCCGGTGGCATCTGGATTCATGATTTTGGGTTGGGATTCGCATACAATGTATATTGCATGCATGGGTGTCAAGCATGACGCTATCCTGTCTGCGGCTCAAACATCCAGGCCAGTGAGTGCACAAAGTGGTGATTTAGCATCGACGGTGATGGATTGTGACCTGGAAGTTTGTAAGCGTGTGGCAGCCAAGCTTAACATCCTGTGGACCTGGAAGACAAACAGGATATTTACGATGGGAAAAGACTTCCTTCACGCCTTTACCTGGCGAAACAACTGCTTCTCGCTTTGCCGGCATGTGTAGCATCATTGCGTCTCTGTCAAGAGCTACTCTTCTCTTGATGTGAGCGAGATGGAGGAGCTTAGGCTGTCTAACCCTCCCATGGTTTAACGGTCAGTGGCTTACCACCTGCATCCACACAGGCAGACCACCCTCTCATCTGCCAGTCCCTCCCTCCCTGGGAAAATGGAACGCTTCCCTGCTTCCATGTACCAGAAGATAAATAAATTATCAGCGCTATCTGTGTGGGCACTTAGGCCATCAACAATGAAAGTGCGTTATCAAGCAGAGTTATTGGAGGAGCTGGGCACTCAGCTGGACTCTGGCAATCCAAACCCGGTGGTCTGGGAGGAATTCTGTAATATAACAGACCTCAGACACCTTGCGTGGTGCAGTACAAAGCAGCTGTTCTATGGCTCTCGCCGTTGCGGGTGAGAGGTCACTCTGGCTTAGTCTCTCAAGCATCGGGGACAGAGAGAAGTTAGATTTTCTCGATGCTCCAGTGGATTCAAAAGGTTTTGTCTGGCTCGGCTGTTGCTGCAAAGAGACAGAGATGTGACCATCAAAAGATGGAAGGTAAGGCATTTTGCATCTGTCTGCAGCGTAAAAGAGCACTGCGTTAGTTATAAGCTGTGTTCAGGCCAGTTCAGCTCCCCCTCAACACACAGTTTTCAGTGGATTGCTGACAGTAATACCATAAATTCAAGTGCAGAAATCTCAGCCACCAGAAGATTGTAGTCTGATACAGTACAAGTACAAGCACAAGTTCTCAAGTATATTATCACAAAGCACTTCAGCCGCTGGGTTCAAAGCAAATAATAAAAAATTCTATGTCAATGCTGAGGGTGTAGGCTCAGAAGGGCTATTATTCCTGTTTTTTTCTAATTCCATTGAAAGATGGGGGTATATGCCGATCATGGACCTACTTGTTCTAAACAAGCACATAAGAAAGTACAAATTAAAAATGCTCACACTCAGAGCTCTCACTCGCTTGATCCGCAGGACATGTACAAGTCTAACAGTGCTCAAGGACACTTACATTCATACAAGCATTTATCCAGGAAATATATCAAGTATGCTTTTCAGAGCGAAGGGTACGAATTTGTTACTCTTCCATTCGGGCTCAGCCTAGCACCGCACGTGTTCAGCAGGTGCATAGAGATACCGTTATCACCTCTGAGATGATTATAGATGATTATCTGATTTCATTCACATTCACGGGGATTTGTTCAAGGGGATTTCAGTGGGAGATATTTGTGTGGCAGCAAGCTGGGCTTCCCCACATACATTTATCAGATTTTATCATCTGGATGTCACTGCGCTTACTATGGCTCATGCAGTTCTTGAAGTTGTCTCTTCAGAGAGATGAGAGGTTACCTTTCATTCTTGAGTCTGTTCGGTGGCTTTGGAAAGCATATGGGAGTTGGCCATAGCATTGATAGTGAGATACCGAACGTTTGTTTGAAGAGAACGTTAGGTTTCTTGCTTAACCCCGGTTCTCTGAGAACAGAGTGAGGTATCTCACCAAGCTTCCCTACTCGTATAACAAGGGGGAAGAGCGTGCTTAGAATGCCATTTCGGGGATCACAGCGGTATATATAGAGAGGGGGTGGGCTCCTTGTCATGAGCTGTGATTGGTCCGCCCTTCGGACAGACGTGGTGTTATTGGTGCTTCCATATTCTATCACGCCTGAGCTGTTTATCATAGTGAGATACCTTGAACTGTTCGCAGAGAACCGGAGTTATGCAAGTAACCTAATGTTTTGCAGGATCACTCCTGCAGTTTTTGAATCCTCAAAATTAATACTGATGTACAGAGACATATACATTATGCATGTTTTAATTTTACAAAATACTTTTTTTCATGTGGGAGAGACAATGACACAAAAAACTGATTTATGATCCAATAATAAATGCTGAAGACCCGTGACATGGAATATAAAATGAATGTCACCTGATTTCATTGTTTCTGGTGGCCTTCATGACAAGAAAGACTTCCTCAGTGTTCTTAGAAGAGGTTGAGTGTTCTATAAAGTCCTCTTAACACCCACACCAGTGCTATCTCTGAACTGATTTTGATGCTGACACATTTTACCTATCTATATTCCATAGACTTCTATTGTTTTTATACAGCTACTTGTTGCATTTTCTGAATTTAGAAATGAACTTCAACAGGTACACACACTCAATAAACGTTGCTTACTCCAGAGATTTTCAAACCCGGGGGGTGCCAGAGCATGTCAAGGGAGGCGCGCAGAGTGGTTAAAAATTTTAATTAAAGGGTTAGTTCTCCCAAAAATGAAAATAATGTCATTTATTACTCACCCTCATGTCATTCTACACCCGTAAGGCCTTCATTCATCTTCGGAACACAAATCAAGATATTTTTGATTAAATCCAATGGCTCAGTGAGGCCTGCATTCACAGCAATGACATTTCCTCTCTCAAGATCCATAAAGTTACTAAAAACATATTTAAATCAGTTCATGTGAGTTCAGTAGTTCTACGTTAATATTATAAAGCGACGAGAATATTTTTGTGCGCCAAAAAAACTAAATAACGACTTTTCAACAATAATAGTGATGGGCCGATTTCAAAACAATGCTTCGGAGCTTTGCGAATCGAATCAGTGACTCGGAGCGCCAAAGTCACGTGATTTCAGTAGTTTAGCCGTTTGATAGGAGATCCAAATCACTGATTCGATTCGTAAAGCTCCGAAGCAGTGTTTTGAAATCGGCCCATCACTATATTGCTGAAAAGTCATTTTTTTGGTGCACAAAAAGTATTCTCGTCGCTTTATAATATTAAGGTAGAACTACTGTACTCACATGAACTGATTTAAATATGTTTTTAGTACCTTTATGGATCTTGAGAGAGGAAATGTCATTGCTGTGATTGCAGGCCTCACTGAGCCAACGGATTTAATCAAAAATATCTTAATTTGTGCTCCGAAGATGAATGAAGGCCTTACAGGTGTGGAACGACATGAGGGTGGGTAATAAATGACATTTTCATTTTTGGGCGAATTATTTAATTAAAGTAGCCCCTTAACCCAAACCGTACCGCCGGCGGGCAGTTTGTGTCAGTTATTATTAACTTATGCCATTTGAAAGCAGAAAACCTTAAGATTCGACCTCTGAAGTCTGTTTTTCAATCAATACATTACAGTGGAAATATTTTAAAAAGCGAAGGTTATTGTTGAAATGAAGCAGGTTTTTTAGCGTCATAATGTTTCCGCTCATCTGTTTGCTATCACTTCCTTTAAACCGTTTAACTCCTGGAAAGATTTCAGTCCAAGGATCCAGTAAGTTTACCTCAGCTTGTTGAAAAACTACTTGGGATGAGCTTTGATTCATTATGTGGCTTTCTGTTATGTAACCTGTGCTCTTATGGTGGTTGTCAGTATGTTTTAAGGTACAAAACAGACTTCAGTAGCAGCGTGGCCTTGCTAATTCAGCAGAAAATGGCTGTTGGATTTACCGGTTTAAAATGCTTCTTTTTTAAATTACAGTTTATGTACAGGTTGTTCTGTATTATGTTTACAGGATTTTATTTTTTATTTTTTTACAGTAAACAATAACACACAATGTAAAATATACTTTCTGAGACTGTTAGAATATAATATAATTTGTGAGAGGAGCCTCACCTGCCAAGATACTTCAGACTCTCCGAAGACCACATCCTGAATGAGGAGCGAACACTAGCAAGAGAGACTTTTTAAATCCTTCAATAAAGAAAATGAAATGATAAACCTTAAAGACAAATAAAATATGGTGCAGACCTGCTATCTTTAAATACCAAAGCATTTTGAATACCACAATAGTGTATCACTTAGTTTACATGCTGTCATACAGATATTTGTCCACTCACCACCAAAACATCAAGTTATTCAATATATAGGGAGACCAGGGAGTGTTGTAACAGGGAGTCAATTGTAACACTGTCAGTTTGACAAGTCAGAAAAGAGCTGTGATGATGCCATCAATATCATATACTCGCTTCACCTTTTTGAGCTCACAGGAAAAGTGGCATGTGACTGTGAGCAACATTGTAGTTTTTATGAAAAAAAAAAAAAAAAAGATTTTCAGTAGGGAAAGTAAAATTTGTATCAATTTTTTTATTTTTTTTTTGCCTAGCAATCATTGTATTGTGGATACAGCTATTTGACTTAATCTAAATTAGCTATTTCTCTAGTTTAACTGATTTGATGCTTTGCATTCATGCTAACTTCAAGATGATATCCCAAAATGATATCCCTAACTTCAAGATGATAACTTCAAGATGATATCCCAAAATACACATAAAAAAGGTGGATGGCAACATAGCTAGTGACTGAACTGTTATGTGACAGGAATACAGTTATAGACATACCAACACTCATACAAACACACAGCAATTATTGTGTGCTAAATTGAAATTCTTTAAAGAAATACAATAGAATTCGTTCTACATTCTAAAACAAATGGTATCATGAAACATGATAAATCAGATGCAAGTGGCAAATAAAACTTTATAGCAGAGCTACAGAGCAACTAGATTTAGGCCCCATTTCAGGCCCTCTTTTTATTCTCTCCACTAGATGGCACAACTAAACTGAATTTGGAAGATTAACCAAATATCAGCACTAAATCTGAACATCTACAAACACCAAGTTCCCTTTCATAGATCTATATACATAAAATGAACATGATGTTGTTTCAGATTTCCTGTCTGGCCTCATTTCAGAAAATACAATTTTGTTTTCTTTTCTTGGAATTATTCAATGTTTCCTCAGAAGGATATTAGTAAACGGTTAGTAACTGTAATTAGTCACACAACTGTAATCTTTTTTATTTCTTTCTGTGCAGCCAAAGTCTTTCCAGTACAAGATGTGCAGTTATTTTGTTTGTAATGTAGTCTGATTTTGGCATCAAGTATTCCAACAAAAGGGGTTATGATGTGTCTAAAACACAAAGAGGGTTCATCAAAATGTAATTGCTCAGTATAATTGTAGCCTTCATTCAATAGACTTCAGGATATCGATAGTAAGCAAACAATTTGCAATTACTTGTTCTTGGCTCATGATGTTTGCATATGATACGACTTACATTTACAATGGGAAAAAAAAAAATCTGGAGAAAAAAAATGGAAAAGGAACCACAGATTTTCAGCCAGGAGATTATGAGTTAATGTTCACGCTATAATATTTGATATATTTGTCTGAGGCTGAAGCAATGTCTCATGTTATTGCCATGTTATTCTATCCTCCTTAGAAAGAGGCAATAAATTCTGCATAAGCAAATGCCCAGGATGGGGGTTGGGAGGTACAACAGACCGTTTTAGACCTGAAAAGTCTCAGTGCATGAATAACAATCCCATGGCTTTAGCTTCATGTTACTAGCACACATATGGAGCATTACATCACTAGGATACCCAAGATGTTTGGCAACACTGCTGTGCTCTTATGAGTCAACACTGTTTTTCCTGATGAGAGTGGGTTATTTCTGTCAGTCAAGTAAGGTGCTTCTTTGCAAAGTTCAGACATGTGTTGGGTCTGTATTTGGATTAATGGAATCTCCTTCTCTTAATCTTAAAAATTATATCTTCAAAGCCACTGAAATGACATTCTAATTTGACACTTTTATTCACACAACTTACTGTGCATTTATTACATTTATTTCAGTCCCCCATGAAGAAACATGAAGTTAAAGTCAAGGGCACAATGATGCGATTTGTGATTTAAACCAAGCCACACAACAGGCTTCACATTCTGTTTCCCATTGTGTAATCTCTGGATTTTTCCATGAATAGCTTTCACAATAAAGCTGCAGCAAAATAGCATAAAAAGGGAGGTGATGGATGCCAGACGTTTTCTTTTGCCCTACTTTTCCTGGCTGTATTTAAGCATCTATGAATGAATTACTTTCTAAGCTCCGATTGGTAGTGTTGCTTAATGATTGTCTTTTGTGCAATAGTTCCCTACATATTAGAAATCTACTAAGATCCAGGACAGTTAAAATCAGTTAAAAAGTTAAAAACTCTTGTATGACTACTGAAACATTCATGAATTCTTTTACCCTGTTGTTTTCAAGGATGAAGGTACTGTATCAGTTAATTCAATAAATATTTTTAAAATTGTAGAAAAGACCTGGAGAGGCCAAAAAACACAACATTAAATGTGCAAGCATGGGGTCAGAACAGTTGGTTAGGTTATGCATTACATATTAATGCAAATTCTCCCAGAGCTTATGCAAGAGTAAAATAACTTATTTTGGGACAGGTTTAAAACCCTGAGATGAAAACACGATGTGTCAATTTTTTGGGAAAATATATGACTTTTTTTCTTTCCCTGAAAACTTTTAGAAGGTGTTTACCTCATGGGGACCAAAAAGGATAGTGTAGGGTTTACCACGGTCACACACACACACACACACGGTAAATGGTCTTAAAAAAAAAATAGGAACATTGCCATGATGCAGAAAAAAAGCATACACACTATAAACCCTAATGCTCAAAAAAAAAAATAGCACATTTAGTTCACAGAATTTTTTTTTTTATTAATAATAATAATAATGTTACACTTATTGTCTACAGTCAGTTTTGATCGCCAGGATCACAAGTGTAACCCCAATGTTAAGAATACCAGAGGGTTAAGCACAAACAGCAGCTATTTAAACTAAGTATAAAAAAATTTAGATAATATGAAAATGAAAATAGATATTGCCTAAATTGTTAGGTGTCGGGGAAGAATAATTAGCTATTCAATTTGACAAGCCCTGAAAAACCTTTTTTTCCTCCCAGCAGAGTGCCTGGGATTCTTCTGCTCATGAACTGGCAACAAGACTCATAAATAACTCTTGCCATCATGTGCATGTGCACTCCTAATCTGTATGTACCAATGGTTGAGCTGAGAATGCACTGAAAAGCCATTTCTCCACATTCTCTCTCCATGCCACACTCAAACATGAGGCGAGAGCATGTGGACACTCTGTCCATCTTCACCTGTCAGTGTGTGACCAGGATTGAGCTCTTGTGAAACAGCATAGTGAACATTCCTGTCTACAGCATGCATTACATTGCAGTGCAAAGACCTTATCGAGGTTAACATGGTATGCTGTTACTGGGGAAAAAATCATCAGATAGAGGTAAATCAGACTGTATCTGAACATGTTTTGGAATTCAGAAGTGTTTTCTGACAAACATGAAAACATTTAAAAACCAATTGCTATTTTAACAGCCATTTCATAACACACAGCATGGATGAGACAGACATTTTGCAATGACTAATTCATATTTGCAATGCTGCAACCTAGAAGCTTTGAGCCTTTTGCCAGGTAATTTGAACACTTCATCAGTCTGGCATCCATCAGGCATGTCTGACCTTCCTGTGGAGCTCTTGAAGTAAGTTGTTGGATGTTCTCTAGACTAGAGGCACAATAACAGATCATAATTAGGCTATCTTTAGAATAGAGTCACGATGACAGAGATTAGAATTAGCCTCATCTAGTCTTCCAGCTTGCATAAGGTCAGTGATCTGGAAAGGAAGCTTTCGGCAAAGTGAAAACCGCTTTGAGTGTTTTGTCTTTATCAACCTACCTGTTCAAAAATAGATATTATAAAATAGATTATACAACCCAAATTCTGGAAATGTTGGGACGTTTTTTAAATTTGAATAAAATGAAAACTAAAAGACTTTCAAATCACATGAGCCAATATTTTATTCACAATAGAACACAGATAACATAAATGTTTAAACTGAGAAATTATACACTTTTATTCACTAATAGGCTCATTTAAAATTCAATGCCTACAGGACTCAAAAAAGTTGGCACGAGGGCAACAAATGGCTGAAAAAGCAAGAAATTTTGAAAAAATTCAGCTGGGAGAACATCTAGCAACTAGTTAAGTTAATTGATATCAGGTCTGTAACATGATTAGCTATAAAAGGGATGTCTTAGAGAGGCAGAGTCTCTCAGAAGTAAAGATGGGCAGAGCTGTGAAAGAGTGCGTAAAAAGATTATGAAATACTTTAAAATGGGGGCAGTCGTGGCCTAATGGATAGAGAGTCGGACTTGTAACCCAAAGGTCATGGGTTCGAGTCTCAGGTCCGGCAGGGATTGTCGGTGAGGGCAGTGAATGTCCAGCGCCCTCCCCACCCTCAATACCACGACTGAGGTGAGACCCTTGAGCAAGGCACCGTACCCCCAACTGCTCCCCGGGCGCCGCAGCAATGGCTGCCCACTGCTCCGGGTGTGTGTTCACGGTGTGTGTGTTCACTGCTGCGTGTGTGCACTTGGATGGGTTAAATGCAGAGCACAAATTCTGAGTATGGGTCACCATACTTGGCCACATGTCACTTCACTTAACTTCACTTCACTTAAAAACAATGTTCCTCAACGTCAAATTGCAAAGGCTTTGCAAATCTCATAATACAGTGCAAAATATCATCAAAAGATTCGGAGAAACTGGAGAAATCTCTATGCGTAAATAACAAGGCCGAAGACCTTTATTGGATGCCCGTGGTCTTCGGGCCCTCAGACGACACTGCATTACTCATTGGCATGATTGTGTCAATGACATTTCTAAATGGGCCCAGGAATACTTCCAGAAACCACTGTAGGTAAACACAATCCGCCGTGCCATCTGCATATGCCAACTAAAGCTCTATCATGCAAAAAGGAAGCCATATGTGAACATAGTCCAGAAGCACCGTCATGTCCTGTGGGCCAAGGCTCATTTAAAATGGACTGTTTCGAGTCAAGTCAAGTCACCTTTATTTATATAGCGCTTTTTACAATGTAGATTGTCAAAGCAGCTTTACATTGATAACTGGTACATTATTTTGGCTGCACAGCAGCTCTTAAAGAATAGTGTCAATGCAGGCAGATCAAAGCACTGTTGAATATCAAATGTCAAGTCAAATGTCAAGTGTCCCCAACTAAGCAAGCCAAAGGCGACAGCGGCAAGTAACCAAAACTCCAACAGGTGACATCAGGTGGCAAACAAGTGGCAAACAAGTGGCAAATAGGTGTAAAAATTGAGAAAAAAACCTTGGGAGAAACCAGGCTTAGTCGGGGGGCCAGTTCTCCTCTGGCGAACAGTGCTTTGTTACGAATCAGGTTGCTATCATAAGTCTGATAGGATCGCAACAATCAAAGTGTTTATTTCAGTTCCATCCAGTT
>RJVU01079805.1:1218836-1254693 GCA_003731715.1 Anabarilius grahami
CTGTCACGGTAATTACAACGACCAGGAAACAAGATCCATTTGCAGCATTTATTGGGAAAATCCAGAAACGTAATCCACAGACAGGCAGGGGTCAGAATCCATAAAGGCAGTCCATACAAAAAAACACGAAACATGAAAACCAAACAACCAACACGAAGAACCGGGAAACCATACATGAAAACACCATAACAAAGGCAGAGACAAACCAGGTATAAATAGACAGACACTAATGAACAAACACAAAACAGCTGGGTGCAATGACGTGGGATAATCAGTCCGGGAAGTGTGTATGGGTAATGTAGTTCATGGGGTGAAAACAAGAGTCCAGAATGGAGTGCCCTCTAGTGGCTGAATAGGGCACTCACACTAGTGATCATGACAGAATTGGCCCGCCTGCAGTCCACTTTCACCTATTGAGGAAAATATGTCAAAGATGACCACAAACTCTTCACACTGTTTTGAAAAGAAGAGGAGATGCTACACCATGGTAAACATGTCTCAACTATTTTGCGACCAGTAGCAGGCATCAAATTTGAAATGAGCTCATTTTGTGCATAAAATTTTACAATTTCTCAGTTTAAACATTTGTTATGTTCTATGTTCTATTGTGAATAAAATATTGGCTCACGTGATTTGAAAGTCTTTTAGTTTTCAACATTTCCGGAATTCGGGTTGTAAATACAGATTGGATGAGCCATTCAAATTCTTATAAAACACATGGCGTCTTCAATTTCAGACTATTTTATGACCCATGATTTTTATTAAAACTAGAAATTTCCCTCTGATTATTCTTTTAGTTATATAACATTAAACCTGGAAACATTTTATGGTGCCTTCATCATTGACTTTTGCTATATATTTTATGTATATATTCATTTGCTATACCCTTGCCCAGAGCCAGATGTTATTTTTCACTATAAAAATTAATAATAAAAATGTGATATTTTAAAAAACTGTTTAAAACATCAATAATCTAAATAAAAAGTGGAATAAACAAACCATTCCAGTATGTGTGAAAATGATTCATATTGATGTGGCATCATTTCCACCACACCAAAAATTTTGCTTCAATAAATTGGTTTTGTAAGGTCAGTGCACTTGTTTAAAAACATTGATAAAAAAAAAAAAAAAAGGGGGAAAGAAAAATGTGCTTCAGATAAAATGCTCTGTGGATCATGTGATGTGTGAAAAAAAAAAAACCCCAGACAAAATCAATGTAAATGTCATTTGAGTAATGAGCATAATATTGTGCGCCATTTCTAATTGTAATGTGAAAATATTTTTGTTGATGAGTATTTATGATATATAAAAATTAGCATTAGCAAGACAAAGGACTGGAGTCTGACATTTTATTTCAAAAATGTCACAAAAAGAAATAAAAAGAAAAGTCATTTCCACCACATCACAGAATGCTTTTCAACACAAATATTGAGGTGTGGTGGACATGACACTGATCAAAACATGCATTTGAAAATGATATTTGTTTGACTGTCGATGTGGCATTGTGTATTTCATTGTTTGTCTTTTTTTCTTTCAAGTTTCATAATTTGACTAATAAGTAATTTTACTTACACCTGTTTTACCTAATAAAAATTTTTACGCACAGAGACTTGCCTTACCCTAACACACCTCACTGTGACTCATAAGATCTGAACTGAACATTGCATAAAACAATAATCCACCTCAAAACAGTTGGGTGTCAGATTCAGATCCCTAGAACAGGAAGATGATACTTTTGGCACTTCCTGTTACTCCACCTTTAGCTCTCACTTTTCAGATAGTAGAGATCCATCTGCCTGAAAAGATTATCCTGACTCACAAATACCACACCCTCCATTTGTGGAGCCCTTTTGTGCTGTCAGGTTAGTCTAAAGAGGCTAATTGGTTTCAAGGCAGACAAAACTAACTGTGTTTTTGTCTGTTTGTTTTATAATCTCTTGGAATTTCTACAGACGAATTTTACGCTCTTAGTTTCGATTATGTAAGTTGTAATTGTTTTACATTTTAGTGCCCGTGGGTTTTAAATGGTACATTTATGTTATTTATGAGTCAATGCAGAAGGGCTTCAAACAGTTGCCAAAAGTATTAGGCAAAAAAGAAAGTATTTTCCACCATGAAGCAAACTTAAAATTAGACAGCCATAACCTTCTTTGGAAGGAAAAGGGGAAAGAGTCGGTGAGGGAAATTCACTCCATCCACACTCTTGGAGGCTTTGGAATTTTAGTGCATCTCCATGGAAACTGGTGTAAAACACAACATTTGAGTTACTGAATTATTTTTCTAGGTATGCATTACTAAGGTCCTTGACCAAGAACATGTTACTAAGATCTTTGGAACACGTGTAAAGGGCAATAATAACGTGCTTTCCATTTGCTGAGTCATTGAAGGCATCACTCGCGTGATGGCTATCATACTGAACCATGAGAAATGGAAACCTGTATGCATTTATTTCTTCTGCAGGACACAAAAGTAGATATTTTGAAGAAAGCTGGGAACCAAACAACATTGAAGCCCTTTGACTGCCATTGTATGGTCCAAAAAACACTGTCGCTGCCCCTGAAATTGCATGTATAGTAGGTACTACATTTGGTTTGAAACTTACTTGAAAGTATGAAAGTACGTTCTATAGTATGAATGTGTGTAGTATAAATGAAAATCTGACAAATTACATACACCATGTTGTCATTATCATGTGACTTATGGCATCAGTTGTGTCGCTTCACTGCCATCCTACAAATGGAATAGTAAATTGTCCATTGAATGTGCACTTCAGAATCTTGCTGTAAATAGTAGGTTATTCAGGTATACTTTCACCGACTGTTTTATGAATTCTATTCATTTGGACACACTACTCCATTCACATACAGTTTTTTTGACAACTATACCCTTATGTTGCCACGCCCCTTTTCAGAGCTGCGCTCATTGTGTTCTGTCTTCCGGTTTGCATAGAGGTAAGATCTTAAAATCTCTCTGGTCTACTGACATTGTTATGACATCTGCTTTAAACATTACAGTGCTCATGATAACTTTCCCTAACTCTACAATAAGTAAATCCACTTTACCAGCTACTTACTCTTCCAACAGCAATGTCACAGAATACAGAGCTAATCGAGCTAGACAGCTAGACTAGACAGCATGATTATTGCACAGGTGTGCCAAAATGTGCAGTTTTACCTTATTGGGGGGGGGGGGTCAAAAACCAGTCAGTATCTGGTGTGACCACGATTTGCCTCACGCAGTGCAACACATCTCCTTCGCATAGAGTTTATCAGGTTGTTGATTGTGGCCTGTTGAATGTTGGTCCACTCCTCTTCAATGGCTGTGCGAAGTTGCTGGATATTGGCAGGAACTGGAACACACAGTCAAATTTGTCATGTTATTGGCTCAGTCAAATTTGGGGTGCCCCAGGGATCTATTCTGAGTCCTGTACTCTTTAGTATGTATATTTTTCCCCTTGGTCATCTTTTGCAATCTCTTGGTCTTAAGTATCACTTTTATGCAGATGACACTCAAATTTACATTCACTCAAAACCTGAAGATCACACTGCAGTGGCGTTTCTCGAAGACTGCATATCGGAGATTAAAATATGGATGTCAAAAAATTTTCTCTGTCTTAACAGCGATAAGACTGAGGTCATGCTGCTTGGCTCTATCCATCAAATACGCAAAGCTGGTTCTCCTTCACTCAATGTTGATGGCTCTGTCCTGGAGTTTCAAACTAAATTAAAAAATCTGGGGGTGATATTTGATTCTCATCTTACATTTGATCCACATGTACAGAATACCGTTAAAACATCATTTTTTAATCTCCGAAACATCGCAAGGCTTCGTCCTATGCTTTCTTTTAATGTTGCAGAAAAACTGATCAATACGTTTGTTTTTTCGCGCATTGATTATTGCAATGCACTGCTCGCTGGAGTATCGAAAAATACCCTCAATAAACTCCAATATGTTCAAAATTCAGCTGCCAGAATCCTAACAAGGACAAGAACTCGAGAGCATATCACTCCTATCTTGGAGTCCCTACATTGGCTTCCCGTCAGGTTTCGTATAGATTTTAAAATTCTCATGTTGACTTATAAGGCCTTACATGGCTTAGCCCCACACTATTTATCTGAGCTTTTAACAGTTTACACTCCCAGGCGTGAGCTCCGTTCTTCGGAGTTAGGCCTCCTGACCGTTCCCACTACTCGCATGCGCTCTATGGGTGACAGGGCTTTCTCTTCCTTTGCTCCAAAACTCTGGAACTCTCTCCCCTGTGATATTAGACATGCAAATTCTCTTAGTGTTTTTAAAGTTTCTCTTAAAACTTATTTCTTTAGACTGGCTTATATGTAATCTGTATTTTTATTTCTCTTCTTATTTTGTATTGACTGTTTTTTAACTTTGTACTATGTGTAAAGCGCTTTGAGAATATCCTTTTAAAGGCGCTATATAAAATAAAGTTTATTATTATTATTATTATATACACCGTTCCAGAGCATCCCAAACATGCTTAATGGGTGACATGTCCGGTGAGTATGCTGGCCATGCAAGAACTGGGATGTTTTCAGCTTCCAGGAAGTGTGTACAGATCCTTGCAACAAAGGGCAGTGCATTATCATGCTACAACATGAGGTGATGGTCGTGGATGAATGGCACAACAATGGGCCTCAGGATCTCGTCACGGTATCTCTGTGCATTCAAAATGCCATCAATAAAATGTTGTCCAGAACACAAGAAAACTTAGGGAAACAAGGAAATTGGTTACTAACATAAACCCTGCTAAGAAACATTACAACATTGGACAATCTACAAAGAGCAAATGAGTTAAATGATTTTTATTTGAGATTTGAGACAAAATTATTTAGAGGAATGCCATAGCATATTACAATCATTGCCTGATACTAAAGATACCCCCTGGGTGGAAGTAGACCCACGTGATGTGCAGCACCTTTTCAGGTGCTTGCGCACCAATAAGGCTACTGGGCCAGATGGGTTACCAGCTTTTTTGTTAAAAAAAACTGTGCTGAAGAACTTGCAATAGCATGGTGTCCCTTATTTCAGCGATCTCTTAATACCTATACTGAGGCAGCTCTGTGGAAAAAGTCCTACATAACACCAATTCCTAAAAAAAAACTGGTGCTAGAGCAAATAATGATCTTCGTCCTGTGGCTTCGACTTCAAATGTCATGAAGTGTTTTGAGAAATTTGTAATCTCATTGCTGGAAAAGTAAGTAGAGTCACTATTAGACACCTGTCAGTTTGCCTATAAGCAGAATAGAAGTACTGAGGATGCTGTTCTTAGCATTGTTCATCTTGTGTCTAAGCATCTTGAGAATACAAAAGCCTATGCTCATATTTTATTTGTTGATTTTAGTTCAGCATTTAATATTATATATATATATTAAATGCATCTCTTAATCAAATGGATTTATTCTTTTTTAAGTAATAGAAGTCAGCAGGTTAGGGTCAATGGGACACTTTCAGAGGTCAGATACAGTAACACAGGAGTGCCACAAGGTTGTGTGTCATCACCTGTGCTTTTTGCTTTGTACACGAATGACTGCTGGAGCACTTATATTAATAATTAAATCATGAAATATGCTGATGACACTGTCATTTTGAGTCTCTTACACATCCTACTACAGTGAAATAGATTATTTTATTCAGTGGTGTGACAAGAACTGTCTTGTGTTAAATGTAAAAAAAGACACAAGAAATGGTCTTTGACCCAATAAGTGTATCTGAACACAAGCCTGTGATCATTAAAGTAATACAACAAGTGACATCTTACAGATACCTGGGGTTTTATATGTATAATGTTCTTTGTTGGAAGAAACACATTGAGAGTCTGTGTATACGACTACAACAGAGACTTTATTTTTTAAGAAGGCTGAGACTGTACGGGGTGGGTAGCAACATCTTGCTTGTTTTTTACCGAGCCACGTTTGAAAGTCTAATTCGCTACAGAATCACAGTCTGGTTTGGAAAGTTGTCTGTTCAACTGAAAAACAAATTGGCTCATACCCACAAAACAGCCATGAAAATCATAGGAATAAAACAATATGAGCCCATACAGACTTTATACGAACAGGCAGTGACGAGAAGAGCAATAAGTATCAGTACTGATTCCGAACATCCTCTTTTTAGCGAATACCAGCCGTTGCCATCGGGAAAGAGACTGAGAATGCCAATGTGTAAAACTAATAGACTGAAGCTTTAATTCCTGCTTCAATAAAACTGCTGTATTCTACCAAGAACAACACACCTATAGCACTTTACTGTGTTTTGTACTTTACATATGTTGTATTTTATATTTATATACTATTGTGTATTGTTTTAATGTATGCTCTTACTTGTTTTGTTTGCTTAATTTTTATTGTATGGTCAGAGTAACACTGTAGCACTTTGCCCTAGACAAATTTCCCTTCGGGGACAAATTAAGTTTATCCTTATCCTTAACCCATCCCTAAACCCAACCTTAACCCATGTAGTTACCTTATAGTACAGTACTTTCTTGGGTAACAACAATTTAAGTACACTATAAGTACACATACTCTAAAATAAAGTGTAACCGAATCTACTGATGCCTTCAACCAGGCCTGTTTTTCTAAAAAAAGAAAGCATTACAATGTCAAATTGCAGATGTTTCTGGAATGGTTCTGCTGAATTTTGGGGAGTCTGAGAAGCCTGCTAATATAAGCTGAGAGCCAAGAATGACATTCCCTACGGAGCAATGTGTGATCCTAGTATGCACACTGACAGATGTTAAAGCTCTTAGACCACCAATCTGACCTCTCACCTAGACAGAACACCAGAAAAGAAGAAGACTGTATAAATGAGACAAGAAATGCTTCACATTATATTCAACAATGTTTTTGATCTGCCTGCATTGACGCCACTGTATGCGAACTGAACTGAGCTGGACAATGAGATCCCGGTTTTCTCCAGAGCTGCTGTATAGATAAATTAACTAAATTAATAACTAATGATTTTTTACAACAGAATGAATCAATACTGAACTTACTTAAGCTGGACAATGATTCCATTTTCTTCTAGAGAAAATTATTTTCCTGTTAACACTGTAACAATCTGCATTGTAAAAAGCGCTATATAAAAAAAGTTACTTGACATTATGAAGGCACAGCGGTATCCAATGATTTATAAGCTCAGAAACCTGCTGTTGCACTTGGACAGTGATGTTTCTGGTGGTGGATGGAGGTGACTGCTAACAGGCCATTGGTTGACCTTGA
The DNA here is from genome assembly GCA_003731715.1 of Anabarilius grahami. Classification (NCBI taxonomy): domain Eukaryota; kingdom Metazoa; phylum Chordata; class Actinopteri; order Cypriniformes; family Xenocyprididae; genus Anabarilius; species Anabarilius grahami. Next base: position 1,226,072 of record RJVU01079805.1, read on the forward strand.
GGTGTACTGGAGCCCCCTGAAGAGAGGGACATTCCAGTGGGAGCATTCCTTGAGTCTGTACTCCTCAGCTGAGAAAAGTCACACTGATCCGTCACAAGTGAACCCATCAGCCAGGTATCTCGCAAAGCATTTATGGAATGCCAGCTCACACCTACTGAGGGAGGCATGCGAAGGAAAATATTTATCCTGAAAACAGAAACCCACTGAAGAGCACACAGTCCTCTTCTCAGTGGACTTATTCAACGCTGTTAGGTGGCTCACAGCTTTTAATGCGTTAAAAAGTAATCATTTTGCTCAGGGTGTGAGCGAAGATCATGATATTAATGAATAATACAAGGTAGTTTATCTTGAGACATGAATGTATTGAGTTGGCAGGCTGGAATACCAAAAAGGCTGCTCTTACACAGTGAATCATTTGTCTGCATTCTTCAGAAAACTATTTAAAAAATGCAGCTGATGAACAGAATTTGGGAGTCAAAGTTCTTAAGCGATTAATGTCGCTGACAGAGCAGGGAGGAAAGGTGAAACTCTACCAGGCATTTTTTATATAGGTGTCTTATACAAACCCACTCTAGTTGTTTCTCCAAGACAGCAATGAGATTAAATGTGAAAAGTGAGACTTCGTCGTAAGATTCCTGTCTCAGAATTGTCTTAAAAAGACCAAAGTAATATCTTGTCTTCCTCAAAGATCTCAATAAGGCATGGTTTCTCAACTCTGGCTCTCAAAGTAGTCCTGCAGAGTTTAGGTCCAAGCCAAATCACACACACAAGCTAATCAAGATCTTTAGGATTACTAGTAAGTTACAGGCAGGTGAGTTTGATCAGGGTTGGAGCTAAACTCTGCAGCATTTTAACGCTCCTTCTTACCTAACATGTCAGACATTTCTCTTTTTCCCCATTTGGAATGGAATGCTTTAACATGCTTTACTCTACCAGGGGGCAAATTCCTCTTAATGTTGAGCTATAAAGTTTTGGATCAATTTGGCTTCCAAAGCATTCCAAACTGTTGAGATCCTTGTCTGGTTAGCTCTAATTTGAATAAGGTGTTTGAACTTTCTACCCTGCATCCAAATATGCCTATTTCCCTACTATATAATTAGGTTAAAAACAGTACATGAAAAGAGTGGTATGTCTGAATACATTGTATTAATAAAACAGTATGCAAGAAGAACCAAGATGACTTACTTCCACTGAGACCACAGGAGAGGAGTTGTGAATGGCAGTAAAGCGATGCAGCTGTAAGCCACATGACAATATGGCGGCTGTACATCCAGATTTAATTCATACTACAAACATTTATACTATAGAGCAGTGTATCCCAACCCTGTTTCTGGAGCCACACCAACAGTACACATTTTCAAACTCTTCGTAATCAAACACACCTGATTCAACTCATCAGCTCATTAATAGAGACTCCAAGCAAAGCCATTTTAAGGCAAGCCTGCAGCCTAAGCCGAAAAAGTGCCTGCTAACGCTGTGGTACACAGGAAAGGACACCAGATGCGTTTTTTTTATTTAGGCTAAATGATAACCATACAAAGCTCAACGTATGAGTAAATAGGAAAATAAGGAGTAAATAAAGAAAATAACATTTTCAAAGACTAAGAACAGCTTAGGCCTACCTCAAGATGCTTTATCAGATTAGATGTTGAATCCTGAAGCCAAAGTTTTGTTGCAGGTAGACATAGCTTGCATTGCACTATGATGTTACTGTACGTCCTTTTTCATGTTTATAAGTAAAACTGTCTTTGAATTTCCACTAGAGAAATGCGTTATGCCCTGTTTCCCGTCCATTTTTTGCGTGCAATCTCATGTCTGCACTCTGCAGGTTGTTAATATCTGAATAGGCTGCGCGCGTTTTTAAACGGACAGAGTCGGAGAATCATCAACATTGGCTTGTTGGTTAAAAATCCTCAAACAGCTTACGTTAATAGCCTATTAAATAAGGTGACCAGATTTCAGAAATGAAAGCCGGGGACATTTCATATTTGAGTGGTCAAAATATCACCGAAATCTCATTTGTTATTAACTATTAATAAAAAACGGGGACAATACATTTTTTAATGTTTTTGTTTTTTAATTGTACACTATAAACCCTAATAAGTTGAGACTACTCAATTGAGTAATAGGGTAATTGACAACTCAATCTAATTGAGTTGACCTAATGTGGTCTTTTCATTGAATTAACTTAATGTTTAAGTTATTACACTATTTTGAAAAATCACATTACAAAATTAAAACAACATAAATATGAGATAAGATAAATAAAATGGCATTTAACAAATATTTTTAACATTTATTATTGAATTTAATATTTTCATTTTCATGAGCTGTTTATGCTACTATACAGAAATTACAACTTTTTAAACGTTTAACTATTATTTTGCATTTTAGACTCATTTTAAGCACTAAGTAAGTTGCAAGTGTATTATTATTTTATTATTGTTTTATTTATTCATATCTTAGTGTACCTTCACCTCGTGATAAAGTTAAGACGTGTGTGGAAATTGCTTGAATTTGAACGAGCTATAAAACGGGGACATTTCCGAGGACTGCTCCAGTCGGGGACGGAGCACCAAAAACCGGGACTGTCCCCGGAAAACGGGGACGTCTGGTCACCCTACTATTAAATGAATAAATGACATAAAAATTCAAAGTAATCACTTTGGTATCTAAAATACTTTTTGAATGTAACTCTAATTTGATTACCATCTATTTAAAATGTACTGTAACGAAGTACAGTTACTCAAATTTTGTATCTTAAATACGGAACGTTGTTACATGTATTTCGTTACTCCCCAACCCTGCTCGTCGCTTTATAATATTAAGGTAGTACCACTGTAGTCACATGAACTGTTTTAAATATGTTTTTAGTACCTTTATGGATCTTGAGATTTACAATGGCATTGCTGTCTACGGAGGCCTCACTGAGTCATCGGATTTCATCAAAAATATCTTAATTAGAGTTCCGAAGATGAACAAAGGTCTTACGGGTTTAGAATGACATGGGGGTGAGTAATAAATTACATTATTTTCATTTTTGGGTGAACTAACCCTTTAATTAGCAAAACCACATAAAAAAAAGGGGGAGAAAAGAAAAAAAAAGTACTGGTTACTTCCACAATTGTATTTTCTGCTTTTGGTTAATCATTGATCTGCCTTTAGGTATTTATAGTGATTTGGTCTGTATTGCAAATCATTTGTGTGGTTGATGAGAGGAATGATCTTTTTATGGCTTTGAGTGTAGAGCTGGAATGTGGCCTCTCTTCATGAAGACTGCTTGCCAACAGTGAAGCAGGTGGTAGAATTGTTTTGCTGTTGTGAATAAGGCTCCCTTCTGCTCTGAAAGAAAGATGCCATTCATGCCAATGCAAGGATGCGGATAAGAGCAGTTTGCACAGACTTGCACTTGTGAAACATCTCAGGACGAGACACCATGCACACCTCCCCCTAAACACATCGGCCTTCTCAGTTAAGACAAAAACCAGCAGACACAGTCTTGGTAAAGATATATATTAAAGTTTTATTCAAATTACTGAAATGTTAATGACATACAAAACAATTCCCCATTCTTGAAGTTCACAGCAACATCCAAATATGGGTCAACCAGTTTGAACTGCGTATCTACATTTCACGTCGCTAATGCTCATTTTATTATATAACTTAATTGTAATGCAAATCTTTGGCATGTTCACATTACTAAATACCAAAAAGTAAAATAATATACAAAATATATTAAATTCTCTCATTTCAAAACAGCCCTTTCTGTAAACAGTCCAAGTAGTGAACAAAACAAGCATGACTCCCACTACAAAGCATTGGCCAGCAAGTGCTTTGTATCTGAGGCAATAGGAAAAGAAGCATTTAATAAAAGTGAGGAAAGGTTAAATTAACATTACACACATAGATAAGACTGTTCGTTTTCATTTGTTTTAACTGTTTATACCATTATCCCACCATAAAACAATGGAAGTGTAGTCTTGGTTGTGAACAAATATTTCAGACAGGCAGAAACTTCTCTGTCCCAAATCAAGGCTAGTCACAGTCACTACATTGGAGAACCTTTGAGTCACAACTTCAAACTAGTATTTAAATGCTTACAGTAGAACCAGCTACTGCAGCACTACAAAAATAAACAGATCCAAAACGAGGCAACCATTCTGAGCAAGGCCAAGGTTCAGACTGCAGATAGCCTTTTTCCTCTGAGCAGGGGCATTCCACCAAGGAGGAATGTGGGAAGATTAGCTCCAGCTTGTCTGCGAGGGAGTGGCAAGCATGGTGGAAGCAGTTCTGGGTGCAAAATAATAATAATGATGATAATAATAATATGGCATCTGAAACATCAGCCCCCTGTCCCTCCAAAGGGTAACACTTACCCTAAGTGTCACCAAGAGTATGTACCCTTCCAGTGTTCCCAAAAGGAGGCTTCTCATTTCGCTACTTAAATCAGGAAGCGAGAAGCGCCCGCTGTCAGTCAATTATAGTAAGAACGCCAACTGTAATGATAATTTAGTCTAAGGGAGTGCTAGTGAAGGTATTACCAAACTATTCCTGTAAATTGTCTAATCCTAGGCCTCCCGGTTCAAACTGCATTTGGCCTCCTACAATCCAAACTATTCATTTCTTGATATTTAAGGATGAACCAGTTGCGATGGCACATCTTCTATACGTGGAGCATATAAAGTTTGTGCTTTTTATCTAGGAATGTGGGATATAGTCTTACATGAGTTGGTATACTTAGCTGGTTAAAAAAAAAAGAAAGAAAAAGAAAGAAAGAACACTGCCCTTGGTTGTTCCTTAGAGGAAAGCCAAAAAAAAAAAAAGTTTCACAACAGTGGGATATTTCTTCCTATTTCTCCATTCTGACAACACTCTACACAGTCAGCAGCAATACTCATAAATACAAAAGAACATCAACATATACATTGTGTTTATAAGCACTTCTTGTGGTAGCTTTTTGGATCTCTGAAGAGTACTGTCCAAGTACCTAACATTCAGACCATACATCTCACAGTCCAGGTTGAGAGTAACCAGCTGAGATGAAAAACTTATGTTTAAAGTGTGGAGGAACTGTCAGGAGAGCTCAGCTCTCTTTCACCAAGGATCAGCTTTAGGTTACTCCCACAATCCGTTCTTCTCACTTCCTGATGCAAAAACTAACCGGCTTCAATGGCGAGTTCCTTCTCAAAGCAAGCACAGCTTCTCGTGGCATGATTGGCCCTCAGACGGAGACCCAAGGAGAATATTCTGTGTGTAAGAGCAGAAGGCAGCATCAAGCTGAACACTGTTCATCTCAGATCTCAGATGAGGATCTCCACCATGCCATTTTCAACTGCGCTGCTGATCTGGGTTGTGTTGAGAGAAGTGGAATCTGTAATGAAATACAAGATCGTCAGCTTTGTTGGCTAGTGCCTGAAGAGCAAACAAGGCGGGAAGTTTTACAAAACTTTGACCGTATTGTTTGAGTTCATTCCCCAACTGCTGCTTTGACATGGGGCTCAGGTTACTCTTTAACAACTCTGGTTCAAAAGGGCAAGTATGCACCGTCATTATATTAGTTCTACCATTAAGCATTGTCTTTGGCACTTGATACTACATATTAGATATACATCATGTCAACCAACAAATCTTATCAAATGGCTCCAGAATCACTAAATAAATAAGTGAGATGACTGAAGATGGGTTTATGCACGAGTTTACACACCAGAGCTGGCAGCAATGGAAGGCTGTGGAGCAGATGTAGTTGCAGCAGGGTCTGCTTTAGGGTTGGCCTCATCTGAAGGCCCTTCACACTGGGTGCTGCTGTCTCGACACTGAGTTTTGGCGAGCTGATGGGGCAACGGGGGCATTGATGCGGCTGCTGTCTGGTCATCTGAGAGGCTCTTCCCTGAAATCGCAGACGGAAAAGGAAGCAGTTTAATTACCGGTTCCAACATATGCATGCCACCATACAAACATTTGCCATCCTGTAAACTCCCTTTACTATTCTGGAGGATCTATTCTAGAAAACAGGGAGACCGAAATGCATTCCGTTTCACAAGATGTAAACTATTTCAGGAACACCGGCTAGTCGCCGCACTCATTTTATTTCGGATGGCACATTCTTTCTTGGCGACATTACATAGCCGCTAAGTAAAGAAGCTGCCAGTTGTCCAGCTGAAAGTATATGTCTTTTTTGGTTCAGATATGTCACAGGCACACAGTGTTGGCCTGTGGCAGGGATGTCCAATCCTGCTCCTGGAGGCCCAACACCCTGCAGAACATCCATAATTGAACACATTTGAACCAGCTAATCAAGGTCTTTAGGATTACATTTAGGTTGAAGCTAAATTCTGCAAGAAGATGGCCTTCCAGTACCAGGATTGGATACCCCTGGCCTATTGGCTACTATGCTCACCTTTGGTTCGGGTGGTGCTAGGTGTAGCAACTGTGTTGATGGAAGGAACAGATCGAGCAGGTCGTAGGCCTTGCGGCTCAAGTCGGCCTTGCTCTCGTCGTGACCTCTGCTGCATGACCTTTATAATAGCATCCTTCTCCAAAAGTTGAGCATAAAGTGCTCGAATCCTGATAAAACACAAACTAGTTTGAGCACATGGGCACTAAAGGAAACTAAAAATTGTATTTTGCTAACAAATTTAAACTGACTTTTCAGTTGCAGATAGAGAACATAATAGTGGACGTACCGGTTTTCCATCTCCTGATGCCTGTGGTTGGGGGACGGCAGGTCTTCATTGAAGCTGCTATTGGGTGAATGGCGAGGTGAATGGTTGATGATTGTTGTATCCCTGGAAAGAGCATTACAGTTATACAAAAGTCAAATATTATGTCAAATTATTTCCTATTTCCAGTCCTTTGAGGCAAAGCTTGTCGATCATTTCGGTTTTGACTCACCTCTGGGCTGCGGCGGTAGCAGCGGCATCCATGGCAAACTGACGCATCGTGCTTTCCTCAAGATACTTTTGCTCCCAGCGAGTGATGTCAGCCTCCAGGGCCAAAACCTGTTCCTCTCTCTCCCTCAGTTGCTGGTGTAGAGATGACACGTTGAGGTCCGAGTAGGACCCAGGGCTCGTTTGCTGGGCATGAGACTGCCACTGAAAGAGAAAAAGGTTTACTTTTTGATCCCAAGACGTTGATTTTCTCACACACCAGTTGGGTGAATAAAAGATGTCCGTTTTTTTTTTTTTTTTACCTGCTGTGCTCTCAAGCTCTTCAGTTCCTGCTCCAGCCTAGTCCTCAGTCGTAACTCCAGCGCCTCCCTCTTCTCACATGCTGCCTGCAATTGTGCCAGGGCACTCTGCATCCTCTCCACCTTTTCCACGTAAGCTCTTTTCCTGCGTAACTCTTCTTCCAGCTGCCTATTTCGTGTCTGAGCGGAGATCAGTGCTTGCTCCAAGGCTTCTCGACGCCTCTTCCATTCTTCTCCTGAGCCCCGCAGATGCTGCAGCTCTTTTTCCAGACGTTCACGCTCTCGAAGGTGATCCTCATCTATGGACAGAAAAGATAGACTTTGTGAGAACTATGTACCACTACTACGGTAAGTGTACAAGTAGTGCTATTCAGTCATCTTGCTTAGTTGTTACACAGGCCACAAAATGAATGACCATGCTGTAAGCCTGGGGTGTGTCCAGAGCATTCCCTGGGCTGTAGTCTCATTCTAACCAATTCTCAGGGGATAAGCTTCCCACAAGAGTCTGGAACAAAAGAGGCAGGCTTGATTTACACACGTCTGTCTGGGTTTGCAGGGGAGTGGCCGAGTTTCCCCGTGTCCTTTGACCTACACTGCAGACTTGCTTTAGAATTCCCAGATTACAAAAGCGATTCACTATATTCCCATTAGAGATGCTGAATTCCTCAAACCCTCCAAGATGACTTGGCACACTGAAAAGGGACATACTAAACCCTAGCTCACTTGTTTTTGGGTCATTCTGAATGCATCGTGAGATAGAAAAATTATACAGCAATTAGTCTTCCATTCCGCTTCTACTCTGATTATACAACCCAAAACAAATGCCTTTGGATGGAATGCAGATTTCCTCTTATCCACTTACGCACACAGGCACGTCTTTGTACAAACTGGATCTCTGGAATGCCTCTGAGCCAGGCAGTAAACAAGTAAAGCAAATGCTCCACAAGGTCATAAAGCAGAATGTTAACCTACACATCTTTTTAAGCCTTCAGAGATGCTGAATCGTGACTTTGACATGCTTCTGTGGAACTACGTGTTGGTTCAGAAGCAAACGTTAAACAACCAGAATTTTTGTTTGCACCAAACTAAGACATTTTCCATTTTGGGGTAAACAAATTTTATTATGCAAATATGAAGGATCACTTTATACTTCTATCCTTCTATCCGATAATTCTAAAAGGGTCATATTAAATGCTGAACAACAACAACAATCCCTATTAGGATTAGGAAAACAAATCCAGTTTACCCTAACACAGCTCTGAATTCTTTAGCGCTAATATGTCCATAAATGGAGAGCCAGTGCATAGGGCATCCGAAGAGGGTGCTTAGGGCCTCAGAGACTGAAATAATGGTGGGGGCCGTTGGGAAGCATTCCAGGAGGATGGAATATCCCAAAATACCTGAAAATATTCTAGGAATCCAGGTCACATTTACTTACAGTGTTAATAATGGTTGGGTCAAATTCCAAAAACAACTTTCTGAGACTATAGCATGTACCTAACCATTCCTAACTATTCACTGGCACTTAATTTGTTTAAAAAAAGTCTTGCTATGCTTATGGACCATTTCAGTTTAGCAAGTCATATGTCAAAACCAATCGCTTTGTCAGGAATCACATCACCGATAAACATGCAGAGCATTGTTAGAGGAATGCATCGTTATGCCTACAATATAAACAAAAACTCAGTGGGAACAGCTGGGAAAGCTTGCATGCTTGACTGCACATTGGGAGAAGGATAATTTATAGAGAAGCAAAGGGGAATTCTTACTTCGCTCAACCAGTTTGGCGAAGGCATGCCGACTCTTGTCTTCAACTTCCATGGCTGTTCTCTGTTTGTTGGCTGTTTCCAGGCGGTCTAATGTAGGAGTCAACAATTAGTATTTATCGCCTCATACCTAAACATGTAGCTCATATTTAAGACAATTAACTCAGCTATGTGAACCATCTTACCCCTGAGATCCCTGTTGAAGTCATGAAGTCGCTTGATCTCGCTCTCAAGCTTGTTCCTCATGGTTTTCTCAAGGGCTTCTCTCTTTGCAGATCCCTTCATAAGAGTCTCGTAGGCCTCTGATATCCTCTGAATCTCCTGTTCGAGCTGAAAGGGGAGAGAGGCATTTTAATATTCTTTACTTTTTAACCCACAGGAACTCCTCAATTCCTAGTCCCCATTTACTTTCAATGCAAGGAATAGAGCAAGTTGGACATTATGCTGAGTATCTTATTTTGTGTTCAGTGGAAGGACAGAAGTCATGCGAGTTTGGAATAACATGACAGTGAGTATATGATAATTTTCATTTTTGGGTGAATTACACAGTTTACACCTAAACATAATAAGACAAGGATCAGAGAGCAAGAATGACAGATAGACAAAAAAGAAGAGAAAGGGAAAAAGGGAAGAATGTGCTTGGCTGAGCTTTTCGTGGTGCTTGCCCACAAGTGAATCACTCTCACAGAGCTCTTCAGGGACTGGGAATTGAATCAACATTCCAGAAAGAACACTTATGAGTCCCAGGTGTCTGCACATTCATCTCCCTACAGGGCGGGATGCCAAAGGCAAATGCAGGGAACAAAGGAAATGTGTGTTTTGAAGGCATACCATTCACAGAGACAGGAATAGTACTCAACACTATATGCACCTGTATGGCATATGTGACGCAGAAAATGGCTTTTGAAAGGGCACATTTTTCAAAAAACAAAGAAAGGTTCATAAAGGTTTAACCTGTCATTACACAACATTAGATAAGAAAAATCACTAATTTCTATAAATTGCAGGTTTTATACTTTTACTTTACTACTTATATGTATTGTATGTGTTGGTAAATTTACAAGCAGGACCCTAGGTCCCATGTGGGGTTCTGTTAAAGAGTGAAAGTGAAAGGGGCCATTCAGTCAGGGAATCTACAGCTGTGGGGTCTGGTTGCTGCTCTTAGCAGCCCAGTCTGTCAGCTGTGGGCTACGCAATGCCCCTTCTTCATTCTCGGACACTGAGATGAGCCAAGACATCTGCTCCTATTGGCATCCCATTGGAATCCCAACAAAGAGGGCCACAGAACAACCCAGGGAGGCCTCCCCCCTTTAGAGTTCTCTGATTTACAATTTATCGCTCTGTATGAAGGAGGCTTGATCTTTGTTACACTGTTCTAGGATAGCATTCTTTTAAGAATACAGTTGTTCTAATTCCAAGCACTATCTATGTATGAATCTGAACTGAAATTCAATCTATGTTATGATACTGAACGACATACACAATGCCCTATAAACCTTTGCAAAACAAACACCAAGATAAGCTTGTTTTTCCCCCCTTGCTCTGCCTTGACACTCTGGTATTTCAGTGATGACATTATCACATTACAGAAAAATGTTTGGCATTGCAAGCATGGGTAAATTCAGTGTTGTTTCACATGCTAATTAAGTTACTGGGAATTTTCACTCAGTCTCTAGGAACGAGTCCTTTTCAAATTACATCGAAATCCTTGTGATCCTCTCCCTTGCCCACATTCCTACACTGCAAGAGGGCTAATCTCCTTAGAATGCAGCCGCTAGAAGACACCAGCGCACAATGATTTCTTGTTCTACACTCTTTGTAGGTCATTTCTGAGATGGAAATCAAAGGCCACAGCTGGCTCCTTTGCATCTATGGCAAGATGTGGGATCATACCAAGAATATCACAGTTCTAAGAGGTTTCTAATAAACCACAAGCAAAAAACAAAAAAAAAAAAAGAGTATTCTCTTACCTTCTGTAGCCTTGCTGCCTTCTCGCTGTAGCTCTCCACTTCTCTCTTCAGTCTCTCATTCTCTTTAATAAGCTGCTCCATTTGGCAGTTTTTCACCGGGATGCTGTATCCTCCAACAATGACATCCTGGCCAGCAGGGATCAACGTGGGCGGGACGCTATGGTGAGGTGCTTGCAATTGGGTTGGAAATAACCTGATAGAAATAAATATAAACCATTAGTGTACCAAACCACCCACAATGTACCTTTATGTAATATAAAATGATAGCTGAATGTACCTGTGATGCTGCGAGTGGAAAGCAGGAGGGGGCTCTTTGTAATAGTGCCCATGTTCCTGTGAATGACTAAGCATATATCCAGGGGATCTGACCATGAAGGGGTACTCCGGGGGAGGACCACGTTGGTCTGGCTCATGAATAAAACTCTCGTTCACAACAGGACTAGAGTGATTATTGGAGAGCTGGGGGTAGCTGTGTGATGAGCTCATGGAAATATTGTCATGGGCACAGTTCCTCTCCAGTGAGAGCTGCATGAGGCGTTCGCTGAGTGAGCGAGCATGCTCCCGCTTCACATCCCACATGCCCTCGTCCTGCTCAGCTCCTCCAACCCCTCCAGGGGTTTCCAGGCTACAGTGCTGAAGCCCTACCTGACCTCTCTGGTAGGCCAGGTACTGTGAGTGTGCCTTAGCTTCCTCATAAGTTGGTAGCTCCTCTGTGTGGAGCTGATAGAGGTGGCAGACTGGACTCTCTGAATGCTGGTAGTCCCCCTGGTGCTCTTGGCCCTGGGGCTCCTGCCGGGTGGACAACTGGGGAGAAAGTGATTCCTCTTGCGTTAGGCTTTCCAGGGATGAACGAGGACTTCCTGCACCTCCACCACTGCTGCCTCCACGCAGTGCCTGCTGCTGGATGGCCAACAAAGTAGGATCAGTAGGGTTCCCATAACGGAGCTGCTCTTGAATCAGTCGGTGCAGCACCGTGCCTGACGAATCCTCTGCTGTTCTCATTTCAGTCTATGTTTTGCAGACAGCAATCAATGATAGTGTGTTATGAGACTTTTTCTGGACTGTGCACCTGATGAAAAAGATATGATAATTAAATAATGAGCTCAAATGCAAATCCTTTCTATTGCTCATCTATATTGCAACACTCTACAGCAGCAGCAAACACCGAGTGGTGCCTCACTCCACATGCTTCTGGGCTGACTGCCTTTACCCATAGCAACACCACGTTTACCCAAAATACCACTTGCACCATCCTACAACGCCCATCATGCACTGGGGTTCTTCTTCAGTTTATAATCTTGATTAGAATTAGAAGTAAACAAAAATTGGATAGGATCCAATAACTTTCCAAAATTTCCAAAGAAAATTATTTCCTGCTACAAACGCAAATTCCTATCCAGTGTCTCACATTTGTTTTACAACCACAACTGTAGCAATACATTTAAAATCCCAAAAGGAGCATGAAAACAAGAGGATATTATGACATTTTGCTAGTTCCTCATTCTTTTCTAGTTAAGCCACAATGATATATATTGCGTTACAAGTAAAAACTGTTGAATAAACAAATACAGCCTACAAAGAAAATCCTATCGTACATGTACAGTCTATTAAAAACAGTAGCAAAAGCATCGCTCAATGGCAGAAACTAAGCATGTGACATAAAACTCAGTTTACAACAACAAGCTACTTTAAAACGGTTTAAAAACTCACCAAATCACAGTCGCATTACGAATAACAAATAAGGACAATGTTCTGTACTCGTATATTTGTTTAACGATATAATCCTTAAGGAAATTCGTTGAGTACGGCTTATATTTCCATGCGTATGTATGCGTTGCGTGCGCGTCTGGAGAGCTCCTCCAGCAGACTGAGCTCAGGAGGGGAGGGGCTCTGCTAATAAATGACCGAGCTCCGATTGTTCACGGCATCTGGAATGCGCGGAATGCGAAGGCTGCGAGTCCCTCGGGGATCAAAAGCAGTTCCGCTTGTCGCTCGCCCCGCCTCCTCTCGGGGAGCGCAAGGGAGAACCGCTCGACCTAAGCGGAGCGCGCTGCTGAACGGGGGGCGGGCAGTGCGCGCGACAAGCGGAACTGCATTCACTCTCAGCCCCGTGCGCATTTGTCCTGCTTCTGGAAGGCGCTTTTGTTTTTAATGGTGAGAGGAATGCAGTAAAAGTCGCAGAGATCTGTAACCTTTGTTGTTCTGGTTTACTAGCCTACACTTTCTTTTGAAGTTTCAACATGCTCATTAAGCTTACTTATAAATGCATGACTTTATGTACACAAAAGAAGAATTAGTCGTTTTAGATTAATTTTTGGATATGTTACTTTGTCAGATATGTTCCTTTGATAATCCTTAATTCCTATATGTGACCCTGGACCACAAAACCAGTCATGAGAGTAATCTGAAAGCGGAATAAATAAACTTTCCATTGATGTATGTTTTGTTAGGACAGGACAATATTTGGCCGAGATACAACTATTTGAAAATCTGGAATCTGAGGGTGCAAAAAAATCAAAATATTGAGAAAATTTCCTTTAAATTGTCCAAATGAAGACCTTAGCAATGCATATACACTCACAAAAATACATGTTTTATATATTTACGGTAGTAAATTTACAAAATATCTTCATGGAACATGATTCTTACTTAATATCCTAATGATTTTTGGCATAAAAGAAAAATCGATCATTTTGACCCATACAATGTATTGTTGGCTATTGCTACAAATATAACCGTGTGACTTATGACTGGTTTTGTGGTCCAGAGTCACATATTGTTATATTTGCCTGATATGCAGACTCATTCACAATATAGTTCATTAAAGGGATAGCCTATTTATTCACCCTCATGTTGTTCCAAACCCGTTTGACTTTCTTCTGTGGAACACAAAAGATGTTAGGCAGAATTGTAGGGACTGACAGCCTTAGTCACCATTCACCCGCACTGTATGGAGAAAAAAGATGCAATGAAAATGAATGGCGACTGAGGCTGTCATTCTCCTGTTGCGTTCCATTGAAGAAAGGAAGTCATACAGGTTTGGAACGACATGAGGGTGAGTTTTCCCTTTTTTTGGGGTAAACTATCCTTTCAAGTTACACAAAATGCTTTATATCAGAAGTGTTGTGCTAATGTGTATATGCTAAGCAGGAGAAAGAATCAAAAGACAAATGCACGAGTGAAATATAGACCATGGAGCCATTAGAGAATCGATTTGAAGGTCTTTTGTTTGCTCTGGCTGGTGAATATTTAAGCCGTGGCCCGTGTCAGTTAATTGCTGAGTGTGTCTGTGTGGATGATGGGGAGGGGGTGTCTGTATGTGTGTTTGAGGCATGCTGCCAACCAGCTGTCCGTGGAGAGCAATCCTCTTCCACCCCTTAATCATGCCTCAGAAAGAGAGACGTATTGTTCTCTCTCAAGCAGACATTACAGGGGAGAGGTCTACCATCTGCTCGTATACCCTACACCTCCCTTACACACTTTACACAAACACTCTATTCACAAACACACACGCCTGACCCCGTCACACACAACGCAATCCCTCGTTTTATCGCACACCTCACATATGACACATTTATTAATCATAGCTCCAATTTTGGTGTACAAACTGATTTTTACAGGCAATGACAAAGATAAAGCAGACAGCCGTAATGCTGTAGATGACAGATCTGTTAGAATAAAGAAAGAGGCGTAAGGTTTGTGTGCAATTGGCAACATTAACAACTTTTGAAGAATTCATTGTATAAATCTATGACAGTTGTGTGTTTATTATTCAAATTCAGTTTGTTATTGTGAATTTGCAAATCTCAGCAAATTTTTTTGGAGATATATATAGCTTGAATAGAGGCTCACATTCATGGGTGAAGTAGGTTTTTGTTTAGAAATTTTGTTTTTGCTCTCTATAATCACAAAATGGTTTCTGTTCTACTGCTCCATCTCTCATTATACATTGAACAATGGCATAGTTTATTATTTGCATCTCTGATTTTATTTAAATAATGTTCAAAATGTATTAATTAAAACTCCTTAGAATCCGCATTAATCTGTTTATTGTGAAAATTCAATTTAAATCAGTTAAACATTATGAACATGGCTTAAATATGGTGTGGAGCAAGCAAGATTCAGTTAGTAGATTGGTTTACATATACATTTATTGATGATACAGAAATCTTTTGTGTATTTTAAACAGATTTGGTTCATTACTATTTCATAAATACCAATATTACTTGTTTACTTACTACCTTTTTTTTTTAAACATAATAAATCTTATTTTGTAAAGACTATGTAGTGAATACACCACCTGTTCCGGAGAAGACGCATTGGAAAGCTAGAAAGTCCCTGAATTTTGTGAGTGGCAGCTGTGCGTAGAAATCAAGCCTGCACTTGTTGAGTAGACATTTGGACTCATATCACATTCCTTTTTTTTATGTCAGTATTCAAACACAAATACAAACCTTTTATTTAGTAAGGTACAACTTGTTAATTTGCATGGCAGTTACAAAAACAGCAGGTTATCTTTACATTTGCCTATTCACCCATCCAGCTTATGCAGATATCAATCTCCTATGAATTTCTTCCTGTAGGTGCAGCTATAAAATGAGAATGTTTTGCTATTTTTAAATCTTGTATTTATAATAAATAACAAATAACTATCAAAGTGTGTTTGCCACTGTGGGCTTTTAATGAACTATCACAGTTTCTTCTTTAATTATGTAATTAGGTTTTAAAAATAGCATTGTTTGTTCCATCATAAAGGTGAATGTGTAATATCTAGAGAGGCATTTTTCAAGAGAACAAGACTATGGGGAGAGATGGGGGGAAGGCTTGGCATTGATTTTCTTTGTCTTCCTAGAGAGGGAGGAAATGGCCGCATTCCACACATTAGCATGTGCATTGGGGCCAGTGTGGCGGCCAGTATGGGTGGGAAAAGAGGGTTGAGGAGGGGTTTTCTACTTAATTAGCCTTTTCTCTAAAAACAACATGTCTACATGCATGAGCTACTGCATGTACACAAGACAAAGTTAGCTCTGTGTGTGCCACTCAAAAACTTGTGCTTTTTTAGACTTTGAACAAACAGTATCAAGATTACATAACAGTCCTGGGTTCTTCTTTTAAAAAAAATATTAAACAGATTGACCTAAAATTCAGAAACACAATATTTAAAAAAAAAAACATTTGATTAGATATTTGACAATGACAGACAGACAGGTCTATAAATGCATTTACAGGCCCCATGGGGGTTCACAGGTGAGCTCATTTGTTTGAACTAATAATTTAACATTATTTATGTTTTATAACAGGACAAAACAGAACAAAGCCATGGCAGGTATTTTTTCTAAACAACCGTTAGAACCTTTTTGTCTTATGTACCCCACAGCCCCATATGTACCAGAAGTTTGTTCTTTTTTGTTCTCATAAATTATGGATAAAACAGACTCAGCAAGAAGTTTCCTTTCAAAATGAAGTAGTCAAAGTAAAAACCTAAAAGCCTGAAAAAAAAAACTAAAAAAATATTTTTTTTCTTTAATATTGGTTTGACTAACTCAGACATTTATACATCTCTGGAAAAATATTAAGAGACCACTGCAAAATTAGCAGTTTCTCTGGATTTACTATTTATGTGTTTGAGTAAAATGAACATTTGTTTTATTCTATAAACTACTGAAAACATTTCTTCCGAATTTAAAATAAAAATATTGTCATTTATTTGCAGAAATTGTCAACTTGTCAAAATAACAAAAAAGATGCCATGAAAAATGCAAAGAAAACAAGTTATAATAATTTTCAAAGAACACAATACTAATGTTTTATGTTCAGAAAAGCTCAGAAATCAATAATTTATAATCAACATGGAATAAATATGATTTCCAGCAGTCTCTTTCAGGCAAGTCTTTTCACTCTGCGGCCATCTTTAAAGGTGACCTATTATGCCCCTTTTTACAAGATGTAATATAAGGCTCAGGTGTCCCCAGAATGTGTCTGTGAAGTTTCAGCTCAAAATACTCCATGGATTTTTATATTATACCATGTTTTAACTGCCTATTTTTGGGTGGGAGAAAAAATGCACTGTTTTGGTGTGTGTACCTTTAAATGCAAATGAGCTCGTGCTCCCCGCCCCCAAGCTCGCCAAGTAGGGCTCGCTCGTCATTCCTACGCTGAGGCATATAATCAAAGACTATAGAATAACATAAGACTTGTCACTCGTATTGTTTTGAATAAGAGAAAGTGCAATGCGCAATATGGCGGAATAAGTCCCGCCTTCTAAATAAGGGCCAATCGCCGACTGGTAAAGACATTGCGTCACTGCAGCGGCCGTTAGAAGCACCGGTTTCTATAGAAACAGTCAGACGCGCGCCTCCGAAATGAGGCACAAGAGACACGCATTTAGGTCTGTGCATGCGCATTAGCTTGATCCAGCCTGAAAAATACAGTTTGTCATAATTCGAGCATTTAGAAACAAAATTTATGCGACAGTTGTTGTCATATTTGTCATTGGTGATTACAAATATGAAATTTAATCGAAAGTTTGGCACACAGCTTTGGAGAATTTGATGTTTCCCCATTCAAAGAGATAGGAGCTGCACTTGCATGCCTGAGAGGCATTTCAAAGATGGCCGCCGAGTGAAATGACTTGTCTTAAAGGGACTTTGATATAATAAAGAAGCTCAAACAGCAACTCGCAAAATGGATCATTACAAACTATTCTTGATGCAGCATATAACATAGGTATGGCATGTAGCCTATTTTGTGGATGTTTGCTAAAATTCGATTCTGGATAATTTTGATAGTGCGATGCACAGCTAACGTGGCTAAAGCTACACAATGTTGGAGAGACTCAATAAGAATGAAGATGCCTTTATGAATTATACAGACTGCACGCGTTTTTGGGATAAAAATGAAAATAACGAAATGGCTCTGGTCTCCGTGAATACAGTAAGAAACAATGGTAACTTTTGGTAATGGTAACAATGGCCACATTTAACAGTACATTAGCAATGTGCTAACTAAACACATTCAGGAAGACAATTTGCAAACATCACGAAATAAATATATATGAAATATAAATAAAATAACACTGTCCTTAGTGGCTCAGATGCCAGGAGTTTATGGAGACTCGTATGTTTGCTATTATAACCGTTAACAGATCAGTGATAATAGCTGAGACATATCACAAGCTCAGGGACGGTGGTTCTTGAGTGCTGCTGTCCTGCAGAGTTTTGCTCTGACACAACTCACCTTCCTTTATGTAGCAATCCTGAAGACATTCAAGTGTGTTTGATCAGGGTTGTAGCTAAACTGTGCAGGACAGCTGCTGCTGCACTCCAGGACCAGTGTTACTCGTTGTTGCTTGCGAAAACAATGGTGGCGCCGTGGGTAGAAACATACAGATTCAGGGGGCGATAATATTATAATAAGATCCCCTTCCTATGTCACAAGGGGAGCGAAATGGACGGCTCGATTTGTCTCATGCTTGCAGAGAAAGACTTACCAAAACAAAGTTACTGGGTTTTCCTTTTTCACATTTTCAGTGTTGGTAGATGCACCGGAGACCCGATTATAGCACTTAAACACGGGAAAAGTCCGATTTTCATGATATGACCCCTTTAAATTTCAGTCAGGCAAGTGCATCTCCCATCTCTTTGAATGGGTTAACATCAAATTCTCCAAAGCTGTTCACCAAGCTTATATGATTAAATTTCATATTTGAAATCACCAATGAAATCTGACAATTACTGTCTTATAAATTCTATAGCAAACGGAGCTTCTAATGGCAGCAGCAGTGATGCAATGACTTTACCAATTGGCGATTGGCTCTTTTATTTATAAAAGATTGGGCGTTGCACTCGCTCCCATTCATAGTGATACGAGTGCACCAACTTTGTATTTCTAAAGTCTTTGTTTCCAATCACAGCTTTCATGCGTCTTGGCATTCTCTCTACCATTCGGTCACATTGCTGTTGGGCGACTTTAGGCCACTCCTGGTGCAAAAATTCAAGCAGCTCGGCTTTGTTTGATGGCTTGTGACCTTGTGTCCTTCCCTCTTGATCACATTCCAGAGGTTTTCAATGGAGTTCAGGTCTAGAGTTTGGGCTGGCCATGACAGGGTCTTGATCTGGTGGTCCTCCATCCACACAGCCTGGCTGTGTAGCTTGGAGCACTGTTCTGTGGGAAAAGCCAATCCTTCAAGTTGGGGAACATTGTTAGAGCAGAAGGAAGCAAGTTTTCTTCCAGGATAACCTTGTACGTGGCTTGAGTCATGCATCCTTTACAAAGACAGATGTGCCTGGTTCTGATCTTCTCTGATGAGTCCAGTTTTCAGCTTTGCCCAACACTTGGTCTTCTAATAGAGACCTGGAGAGGCCTTCAATCCACAGTTTAAACCAGGATTTCAGACAAAACAGCAAGAAGTAGTAAGCACATTTTTGCTATCTATATCTATAACCCAACACACACAGATAATCTGGGTCTTTCTAATGTCAAAGTGCAGCTGCTAGGGCAGTGATCTCTATCTCTTTCATCACCTCTGCCATATTTCAACCAGCCCTTTTGGCCTTTCATTTGCCTAACCAAATCCATCCTGGCCCGAGGGCCAGTAGTCCACTAATGACCCCTCGACCCCTTTCAAAAAATCCTTTCCTCATGCAAAGGACAGCTGCTCACATTTTAAAATTACTGTCGAAAATGTATAGTTGTCCATGACCATTGCAATATCATCTATGACAGGTGAGGCCAGGCTCTCGTCTCAGCCCTCGGGGTGTCATCTAAATCTTCCCCTCATTCACTGGAGTGACAGAGATTTCTTTCAGTTGATTCAGTTGAAATCAGAGAATGAATCTTTTTAGTATTTGATGACTAAATGTTCCACAACACATTGAAAAGAATCACTTTTCTAGGTATCCAGGTGTGCATTAAGTGTAATAGTGGGTGTCAAGACCCAGGATGCTGTCACACACTTGTGACGTCTGCTCTTTGACCGCTCGTTTGAGCTCCAAATGTCTCACTGACAGTGGCCTTCAAAGGCAGGTTGCAATTTTCTTCTCTACTTCACAGAACACAATGAAATCTTTGGCCAGCACATCAGAGTCCACACAAAGAACAAAGGGCTGTTCATGTGCCTAGAGCACTGGACTACAATACAAACCTGACATTTACACACACAAGAATCACTGTTTGATTTTAAATTTCACTGAACACTTCAGCAATTCCTTAATGTGTAAATGTTGAGGGATTACAATCATTTAAGGGCAGTTCAAGTTTAAAACAATGTATAATGGAAACTATATAACACACATTTTTTCGAACCTTTTTGCCTTTACTACTTAAAGGATTTGTTCACCCAAAAATGAAAATTCTGTCATTTATTACTCACCCTAATGCCATTCCACACCCGTAAGACCTTCGTTCATCTTCGGAACACAAATTAAGATATTTTTGTTGAAATCCGATGGCTCAGTGTGGCATCCATAGCCAGCAATGACATTTCCTCTCTCAAGATCCATTAATGTACTAAAAACATATTTAAATCAGTTCATGTGAGTACAGTGGTTCAATATTATTATTATAAAGCGACAAGAATATTTTTGTGTGCCAAAAAAACAGCGAACAGCTGATTCGACATGCTGATTCATTATGCTCTGAAGCTTCCTGAAGCAGTGTTTTGAAATCGGCCATCACTATATAAGTCGTTATTTTGTTTTTTTTGGCGCACCAAAAATATTCTCGTCGCTTAATAATATTAATATTGAACCACTGTACTCACATGAACTGATTTAGATATGTTTTTATGGATCTTGAGAAAGGAAATGTCGTTGCTCCCTTTGCAGGCCTCACGGAGCCATCGGATTTCAACAAAAATATCTTAATTTGTGTTCCGAAGATTAACAAAGGTCTTACGGGTGTGGAACGGCATGAGGGTAAGTAATAAATGACAGAATTTTCATTTTTGGGTGAACTAACCCTTTAAATTTAAATGATCCTGTACATTGTTATTTTAGTATCATTTATATACTTTATTAATATTTTGAATGAATATTTATCTGTATATTTTTAGTTTTTATTAATTTTAGCTAAAGGTTTAGAATAGCTTTAATTTCTTTTTATTTCATTGATTTCTTTTTATTAGTTTCAGTAATTTCTTAATTCAACCTTAAATTGAAGTTTCAAATTTTATTTTATTTCAGCTTTAATGAACAAAAACATTGTTTTAGTTAGCCAAAGCAATGTGACAAAGGAATTTTTAAAAGTAGTCTCTCAAATAATATGAAGTTATAAAATCTGCCTGCCTAATAGGGAACACTTTAAATAAAGTTCAGTTCATTAGATTCAATAACATTAGGTATCATGAACAATGAACATTTTTTTAACAGCATTTATTAATCTAGGTCAATATTTGTTTATGAATGTACTATTGGACATTATTAATTTATGGTCAGTTCATTCATTTTCATGTAAACAACTTGAAATGCTAAAATGTATTAGAATTTGTGGAAATTAACATTAACCAAGATTAATAAATGCTGCAAAAGCACTGTTCATTGTTATATTAGTTGTTGCTATTGTTAACATATAGAAGTTAGAACCTTATTGTAAAGTGTTACCCATAATAAATACAAAAGCATTAGCAAAATACAACCAAGGACATTTCAAGTTGCCTAAAGTATTTCTTGTTAACTATTTTTAAACGGACAATTTTTAGTGCTTACCACAAAAAACAAACAAACAAACAAACAAAATTGTAATATCAGAGTTACAATGGAACAATCTAGAAAAAGGGTTAGAAAAAGCTATGTCAAAACCTGCCCTTGTGCCTAGCAGAGGGTCAGACATTCCATGATATCACTGTTGCGGAAAACTATTCCAATTTTCTAATGGAACCAATTCCCCTGTTTGCGGCACTCATAAGAAAAACAAAGCTTGTTTATACCATAAACACAATCTCTTCAGCATGCACCAGATTCCACTTGTCTGTTTTTGCTGATAATATTTAACCCTCATCATGCACTGTTTAGTAAACACAGAGCAATTTAAATTTTCTTTAACTTTTTATAGTATACTCTTAAAAATGAAGGTTCCTTATTGGCATTGATGGTTCCATGAATAACCTTTCCACAGCACAAAAGATTCTTTGTAGTGGGTAAAGGTTTTTCATATTACTGAAATATTCTTCACACTAAGATTTTTTTTTCTTCAGTTAACAAAAAGGTTCTTTGGGGAACACAAAATGGTTCTTCTTTTGCAAAAATCCCTTTTTGGAAACCTTAAGAGTTTTAAGAGTGATACTGAAGGAGCATATCAATTAACCATGCTGTTATTATAATGTAAACATTTGTAGAAATGTATAAACATTTTACACATAAAAACATTCAAAAGTGTAACTATATGACTATATTTGTAAAATCTATAATGAAATAAGATTTCTGGTTAATTATGCTGTTTTATGTAAACAAAGCCTGAGGAATTCAGTAGCCACAGACTCAGTAGCAGATGCACCTGTCACACGAACACCATATGGCACGTCTGAGATGAGAGCATTAGATTCACTCTCCAAACCCCCTCTTTTTCCTTTCAAACACAAACACAAACAAGGAAACACTCTTGTTACTCTCTAAATTTGTTCACTTGTGCATAGACATGAAAAAAAAACAACAAAAAAACAGATTTATTGATATAAACAGGCCACAGAAGCATCAGAACATTATTAACCTTCATGTTCTGTTGAGACTGACTGACATTTTATGTCGGGGGTCCTCAATGATATATGTGTAAAAATAATAAATAATTTTTTCTGATGAAACCCATTTGACAGATATTACTTTGTCAGAAAATGTGAATGTGAAAATACAAGTTTTTTTTTTCATGGAGGATATTTGAAACTAGTTTCCAAATATCAACATGGTAATGCAATGTTACATTTATTTTTCTAACTATTAAAATTGCGCCAAGAGTTCAAACACATGTAGGTGAGGAACTGTTCATGCCTAGTCAAGCAATCATCTAAGGTACTTCTGTTCCAAACTCCCTTAATGTGTTTACCAACAGTCCCCCCCATGCACTGAAAGGTTCCCCCCTTAACAGCACCTGTCCCCCTCAGAGCAGCTTTATGAATAAGAGGTATTCTCTCACTTTCTCTCCGCATTCCACACGGCTATTATGACAAGAGCAGGTGTAAAATAGTCTGGGCTGGATAGCGTTTCAGCTTCACATCAGGAGAGTCTTTCAGCCATCATAAGGGGCAATTGTTATTGAGGTCTTCAACAGTGTGAATCTACCCTGCCCCATATATTTAGGAGTATATATATATATATATATATATAGAGTCCTGTTTCTATCCTCTTTGAAACACTCCTTTTGATGGGTGTGCCACATTGAAGATTTGGAAGTAAACACCCACTGCTATGATTAGGTTACTGTTTTGCATATTAAAATAACTTCCAACGTCCCTGCCATTTCACATGTTTGGAAAACTACTGATGTTACAAAATATCTTGTTACATAGTTGAAACATTTGCCAACAATGCAAAACATTTATGCATATTACATATGCTTTATCTTGGTTTGATGCAAATAGTTTAAGTACTTGGAGTTACCACAATTGAATAAACATACAGTCATTTAGCATACTGTCTATTCATCGTTCATCCTTTTCTATAAAGATAAAAACATACATTGTCATTTGCAGTGTCATGTTTTAAATGAAATGAAATGTTGTCTTACTGATGACAAAACAGATGTTGTTCACTGAATATTTTATTCAGGATTGCAGCGAACGGCTTAGCACAAAACAATGACAAAAGCAGCGTTCTCTACATGCTTGCTTCCTTATCATAATCCAATGCATTAACCCTCTAAATGCTGAAGCAAAGGAAAAAACAGCGAATCACAGTCAAACTATCACAACTATTCACAGTTTGACCGTGGTGCTACAGTATAAATTCTCAGTACATATCAAATAATCTGTAACAGAAAAAGGCAATAGTGACACATTGTAGCTCATACTTGTGTTTGCAACATTATGTCGGATCCAACAGTAATTGGAACTGCATTGTCTTTTATTTTTAAATCTCTATGAAAAGCCTGCGTTGAACTGTCTTGTTTAAAAACTAATCTGAAGTAAAAATGAAGCGAACAAATGAACAGTGTTTTACTGACGCGATCTGTAACTTCATTAAAAAAGTTCATCCACGCTTTAAGATCACATGGATGGCAATGCAAAGGCTGTTTTTTTCCCACAACTTGGCACTTCAAAACATCTTGTAATCATCAGAGGTATCTCTAGGGTTTTGTTGCTGGAATAATCCTGTGTTTGCGTCTGTCTCGTTCTTACTACTACATAAAATGAATCGGTGGGCAGGGCAAAAGAGACAATGATGTAGATGTACTCTCAAAAAAAATCAGTAAAAATAAGGCACGATGTACTGTATTAAAGGATAAGTTCACTTTGAAATGAAAATTAGCTTAAGCTTTACTCACCCTCAAGCCATCCTATGTGTATATGACTTTCTTCTTTCTGATGAACATAATCACAGAAATATTAATAAATATCCTGACGCATCCGAGCTTTAAAATTCAGTGATAGGGATCAATGAGTGTGAGCTGAAGACAGTGCTTCCATCCACATCCACCCATCATAAATATGTGCTCCACACGGCTCCGGAGGATTAATAAAGGCCTTCTGAAGCGAAATGATGTGTTTGTGTAAAAAAAAAAAATCCATTTATAACAAGTTATGAAGTAAAATATCTTGCTTCCGCGTGAGCCGGCTTCCGTATTCAACGAACGCAGAAAGTGTAAAATTCTTGCAGTTCGCAAAGCTTACGCTACGTCATGCGCCTTCCCTATTCAACATACGGAAAAGGTGTAACTGACGTGACGCCAGTTTACACTTTCTTCGTAACTTCAATACGGAAGGCAGCTCATGCAGAAGTGAGATATTTTACTTTATAACTTATTATATATGCATATTTATTTTACACAAACGCATCATTTCGCTTCAGAAGGCCTTTATTAACCCTCTGCTCTAATGATATCATGCACCTTAATGTACATGAATGCAAGGCGACAATTTGATTTTTATACAAATAATCTAACAAGAAATATATTTTTAAAATGTAAATAACTGTTTTTTACTCTATACTTAACATTATGATATATTTTATTTACCATCAGCGTTTGCTGAACAGACATGGACTGCCAAGCCCGTGTGTATTTCTGCCCAAATTATATATTTTTTTGGTCTAATCTTTTTTCTGTACATATGACTTGGGCAGCGCATGAGCAGCTCTTTAATGTCTCACTTGATTTTATCTGAGAAAACTTTTTTTTTTTTCCCGCTGTTGGTCAGGGTTGCCAGTTGGCCAAACAAAGATTTTGTAGGTGCACCTTATTGTGTTGTGTAGTATGAGCATTGCTTAGTGAGTAGTGTAGTTTCTGTAGTGTGAGCTTGCCTTTATATGTCAAAAGATCAAGGACAATTTTAAAAACCCTTTAAACACTGATAATAATAGGAAATGATTCTTGAGCACAAAATCAGCATATTAGAATGAAGGATCATGTGACATTGAAGACTGGAGTAATGGCTGCTGAAAATTCAGCTTTGTATCAGGAATAAATTACATTTTAAAATACATTAAAATAGAAAGCAGTTATTTTAAAATGTAATATTTCACAATATTACATTTTACTGTATTTTTGATCAAATAAATGCAGCCTTGGTGAAAATAAGATTTTTTTTTTTCAAAAACATTTGAAAATCTTACTGACCTCAAACTTTTCAATTATGTATATTACCTTTTACGTTTTTGCTGTTTTATTAATCTTTTAACACAGTGAGCATAGAAACCTTCAGCAAGTTCTCGATGGGATCTTTTTCTGATATTTAATTATTCCCAGAGCTCATATATGACAGTCATATAGTAAACTCAACATTCATTGCTGATACAGCATTTAGCATTTTCTTGTACATGTGATAGCGATCTAAAAGGATCAGGTCTCACGTACACCACAAGAGCAGATGGTCCGGAAACCTCCCCCACCAGCTCTGATAAAGTTGTCTCTCTTGGCCATTTTGACTGGGGATCCATGGGTTGTCTCATCAACCATTGAAATTAGATGGATGCTTCTAAGCCTGAAGCCTAGAGACAAGACTCGCACACATACAGAGACACACATAGGCCAGGTGGCGAAGAGCAGGATCGAAGGGATAGGGCTGGGCTGTGTATCTCACTGTCCAGCTGCTGAGTGGAATCTCACAGTATTGTTGCAGCATGATTGTTGTGGCGCCTTCTGCTTCTTTCTTTGTCTACATATGGTGCCGGATGAAGCTCTTCCCATAAATTGGCTTCAAAGGCTGTTTCCTTAAAATTGTTGCATGCTTATTTAAAAAAAAAAAAAAATAATAATAATCTGTAGTAATTGTATAAACCTGTATGCATGTTTTCTATGACTTATTTTATGATATCAATATGTATATTTTTGGAGTAAACTTATCTACAGAGTCTGTAAAGTGAATGAATTAATCCTAAAATGTGATTTGATCTTATGGTAAGATCAAATTTAGTACTTTTTAAATATAATTAATACATACAGTCTTATTAAATATCCAAACTTTAGTAAAAATAGACAGATGTGACAAACCACCAGTTCATACAGCAAATATCAGTCAAAGCTGTTCTCAAAATTCACGTGAGTTGCGAAAATTTAAGGGAGTCAGTTTGGTTATAGAATGTAAATGTGGCACTGTAACAGTAGTACTCCACGGAAGGCGAGTTGAAGTTAAACCTATGTGAAGTTTATTTAAATAAACATGAATAAATACAAATAAACAGACAGTGACTTGACATAAACTTGACCATTAACCATGAAACAAAGACTCACCAACAACAGGTTACATTTAACAAAGCTAGACAAAGCACAATGGAAACATGAGGACGCAAAGACTAATGACTAACAAGATACACCTGTGAATAAGCAAGACGCTAAACCAATGACAAGACAGTACTGATGAAACAAGAACCAATGAGAACGTGACACATCAAACAAGGTAGCCAATCAGAACATGACAAATGAACAGGGGATGCACACGACAGGATCACATGAGGGGAACAGGGAAATGACATGACCAGGAACTAAGACTGTGAGCGTTAAGTACAAAATAAAACATGAACAGAACCCAAAACAAATGTTACAGGCACTCTTTTTATAAGGGTGGTTCTGTTGTGTGTGAACAGTACCATGTTTAGCACTCTAACAGAGTACTGAAAACCGACTTTAACTGTATGACACATTATAGGAAACTGACAAGTTTGATCTTTTGAGCAACAAAAGATTGTATGGAACAAAACATTGCATACAACTGAAAACAACAAAATCTCTTACGGAAAGCAAAGAAGTGCATGGCTGCTTTGTAGCTTCAGGCAATGAACAGCTTGCAGTCTTTTAGGGACCAAAGAATTCTGAGCTGTATCAGATTATAGTACAGCATAATGTGGGCATGTGTATGAGATCTATACCTCAAAAGATGTAGCAACATGATGATGATTCAATATAAGGCCATACATCAACAACAGATTGTAGTCTGTTCAAGCAAGACTTTCAAAATACTGATAAGTTTAGTTAAGTTTATTGTCCTTACCCTTACTTTATATAATTCAAGAAAGTTTTTACACATAATTTAATTCAGTTTATTCAAAATAAATCAGGATAGGTGGGTCAACAAAATTTAGGAAGTTTAGGTCAAACTAATTTACTACTATGTGTAACTTTTACCTTTGTCAAACTAAATTTTATTTTGTTGGTTCAACTTAATTTTTTTTAAATTAATTTACTGAAGTTCAATTAAGTTTCTTGTTTAAACAGGCAGTTTCATTCATCATTATATACAATGTATTTTCAGCAGCTATTACTCCAGTGTTCAGTGTCACATGATCCTTCTGAAATCATTCTAATATGCTGATTTTGTGCTCAAGAAACATTTATTATTACTATCAATGCTGAAAACATTTAAACATTGAAATATTTTTCAAGATCCTTCACTCTCACTTTTGATCAATTTAATCTGTCCTTGCAGAATAAAAGTATTATTTTCTCTACCTCTCGAAAAAGAAAAAAAAGAAAAAAGGGGAGTGTATTTTAAGTAATGCCTTTAACAATAAATAAAAAATACATGAAAAAAAATGTAATGGCTTTGAGTAGTTTTACTATATTTTTCCATGCAGATGCCTCATTATCTATAAAAAAAAATGTAAACTGAATATTTTCTTTAATAGTATTTTTCATTAAACAGAGGGTTCCAAAAGTCTGGGACCATCAGTGTAAATTATTCTGTAAATTAAAATCCTAATACAATACTTGTTTGTAAAGACAAAGTTTTTGTTATCGCCTGTCAATAACCACCGTTGCTTGTGTTATACAAGCATTAGTTTGTTGAATTAGGGTAGGAGGGCAGGGGGAATGGACTTTGGATACCCCTGGTTGCCCCCAGCTCTGTCCTGCCTGTCTGTCTGCCTGTTTCTGGCACTCTGCTCCCATTGTCAGACACTTCCTGATGGGAGGTGCTTGGGGAGAGAGAGCTCAGTCAACTGCAAAGGAATGCGGGCAGAAATTACGGATGTTTCCTGGGATTTCAGAATGCAATTCCTGCTATTTTCCAGCCGGGCGTCTGGAGCGAGTTCTTCCGGCTATACACACATTTAACGCACAACA
>RJVU01079805.1:1260962-1319338 GCA_003731715.1 Anabarilius grahami
CTCCTCTTTTCCATCATAACGATGTAATTATTGAGGAGCATCAATTCAGATCTGAGGGCCGACATGCTCTGCCAAATTCACAGTAATAGGCAACATTCTTGGTTTGTTCACCCATCAGTGCATCAATGTGGATCTTGCACACATTTTTCAAATTTTTGCCTAGATTGTAGTGGAAATCTGTGGACTGTAGTTATTTATGGTAAATCTGTTAAATGGAGCTTATTACTAGCTGAGAGTATTTTCAAAGTATCCAAAAATATTTCTCTATATAAGTGGTATGGAGGAATATGGAGTTTTGTGGAGCAGATTCTGTGAAGGCCTGCCCATAAGTACAGGAGAAATTCCCAGACCAAAAACAGAACAGGGAACATTTTTTTTATTCCAGTTTTAACTGTTCGCTATGCAGCACATTTCTTTTTTCTTGCATTCCATCTTCTCTCCGGGGACCATCGACTATAATTCAGCATTAGCAACAGTATCCACCCTAATTAAAGAAGATACTGCAACAGTGATTGACCACATACCAGGTAGAACAGCAATAAAATACTGGGCAACAGGGCTGATTATAATTATGGCCTCAATCTGCTGTCCTGACAATAGTAATTCTATACTATTAAGGAAGTAACCCTCCAAAATGGGAGACACCTTAAATAAATATCATCATAATGTGCTTGTATAACTTCTCATGTTACTGTAACAACAACATTTAAGGGAATTTAAGGGAGATTAGTTGGACTGTTTAACAAAAGATTGACTCTGTATTAACAAAGATTACTCTATTTGCAATGTGAGTTTTGAATGAGAGTTGGTTTCACAACAAGATGACTTTAAAGGATTAGTTCACTTCAGAATTAAAATTTCCTGATAATTTACTCACCCCCATGTCATCCAAAATGTTTATGTCTTTCTTTCTTCAGTCGAAAAGAAATAAGGTTTTTGAGGAAAACATTCCAGGATTTTTCTCCATATAGTGGACTAATTTTCTCCTCCAACTTCAAAATCGTCCGACATCATAGTTTTACCTTTTTTTTGTAAAGGCCGTTTGGCTTAGTGTTTGCACGTTCGCTTTGTAAACACTTGCTCGGTACTTCCACCTACGTCACACGTGAACTTTCCAATATGATTACGTAATGCGTGGCACATCGAGAAGTGCAAAACGAGCATTTTAGGTTAAAAAGTATATAATTTAATTTATTTATTTATTTTTTAGAAAAATCTTTCACTAGACAAGACCCTTATTCCTCGGCTGGGATTGTGTAGAGCCCTTTGAAGCTGTCCCCCAGTGAAGTCCACTATATGGAGAAAAATCTTGGAATGTTTTGCTCAAAAACCTTAATTTATTTTCGACTAAAGAAAGAAAGACAAACATTTTGGGGGTGAGTAAATTATCAGGAAATTTTAATTCTGAAGAGAACTAATCCTTTAAATTGAACTGTTAGACTAAAATGAGCACCATCATTACGATGGTGCTCATTTTAGTCTAACAGTTCAATGTTGGCTGGGTAAATAGCTGATGTATTGGAACCTGCTACTAAACAGCCTTTGGATGCGGAGCCAGGAGTAGTGGGATTGTAACGTGAATGCTTTCACTTAAGAATTCTAACATCTCACTGTCCCACCAATGACTACCGTCGCTGCTGTCTTCCATATTCACAGAGTGGCCAAAGAAATACAGGTATGTAAAATCTTTGGAGTAACTCCGACCAGTGCAGAATTTTGACAAATGCTGATCAATTAACCCTTCGCCAGGAGTTTGATTGACAGGCGATCTAACCAATCATAATGCCGAATCCGCCATTTTGTCCGACAAAGCAGTCAGGGGAGTTAGCAGATTAACGTAGATGGACTAGAACTTGAAAAATGGTGTGTACTGACGTCTTTCCGTGATTGAAACAACATTCCTTATGATGTTCATTCATGTTTATTTGACACTATAAATGAACTAGTAGGAAGAGATGATCGATTCACGAGCTGCTTGGACTGAGGCGCTACAGCGATCTGTCAAGACACATTAAAGAGCCACAAACGGTGTTTATTGTTTAAATTTCTTTAAAAATTACAAAATTTGCTCTGTCTTGTCTGTCGACGCGTTGTCAATGTCCTCTTTGCTCCACGATGTATTTTTCACTGTGTGAGAACATTATGTGTGGCGAGAGATTGGCATGGCTTGTCTGACGGAGCAACAGTTACTAAAAGGGGCGGGTCTTTGCGAACGGTCAATAGTGATGCAAAAGTCGCATGAATTCTGATGACATGGCTGTTCAGACTAAAGGCCTGTTCACACCAAGATGAATATTTGCAGCGAAGATTTAATGCGATAAACCTTGATTTGAATGAACGGCTGTTAATGTGTCTGTTCAGACTGACACGAATATTCATATGTGATGTGACAGATTTTTTTACAGACTGTATTTTTTATGCACTGTAAATAAAACTGGTCAACCAATTCATGCATTAGTCTGAAAAGACAAAATCGTATGTGAAAAACGGATCAAATATCATTTGTGTTGGTAAAAACACAGACCTCTATCTGATTTGAAATTGATTGAAATCAGAATAAAAAAGATCAGATTTCATGTGGTTTATGCTGTTCACACTGTTATTAGAAAACAAATCAATTATGAGAAAAAAAAATTGATTTGGTTCACTTTTGCCTGCAGTCTGAACGTAGCCTTATTCTCTGCAAAATGTAAAAAGTAAAAAAAGCAAAACAATTCATGAAAAAGCAAAATTGTACAAGGTAAAGCACAAAAATATCAAACAATGTTTTTACTTACAAATATAAATACAACTACAAACCTGATTCCAAAAAAGTTGGGACACTGTACAAATTGTGAATAAAAAAGGAATGCAATAATTTACAAATCTCATAAACTTATATTTTATTCACAATAGGATATAGATAACATATCAAATGTTGAAAGTGAGACATTTTGAAATGTCATGCCAAATACACAGAGCTACACATTCCAAAAAAGTTGGGACAGGTAGCAATAAGAGGCCCGAAAAGTTAAATGTACATATAAGGAACAGCTGGAGGACCAATTTGCAACTTATTAGGTCAATTGGCAACATGATTGGGTATAAAAAGAGCCTCTCAGAGTGGCAGTGTCTCTCAGAAGTCAAGATGGGCAGAGGATCACCAATTCCCCCAATGCTGCGGCGAAAAATAGTGGAGCAATATCAGAAAGGAGTTTCTCAGAGAAAAATTGCAAAGAGTTTGAAGTTTTCATCATCTACAGTGCATAATATCATCCAAAGATTCAGAGAATCTGGAACAATCTCTGTGCACAAGGGTCAAGGCCGGAAAACCATACTGGATGCCCGTGAACTTCGGGCCCTTAGACGGCACTGCATCATATACAGGAATGCTACTGAAATGGAAATCACAACATGGGCTCAGGAATACTTCCAGAAAACATTGTCGGTGAACACAATCCACCGTGCCATTCGCCGTTGCCGGCTAAAACTCTATAGGTCAAAAAAGAAGCCATATCTAAATATGATCCAGAAGCGCAGGCATTTTCTCTGGGCCAAGGCTCATTTAAAATGGACTGTGGCAAAGTGGAAAACTGTTCTGTGGTCAGACGAATCAAACTTTGAAGTTCTTTTTGGAAAACTGGGACGCCATGTCATCCGGACTAAAGAGGACAAGGACAACCCAAGTTGTTATCAGCGCTCAGTTCAGAAGCCTGCATCTCTGATGGTATGGGGTTGCATGAGTGCGTGTGGCATGGGCAG
This sequence comes from Anabarilius grahami, assembly GCA_003731715.1. Lineage (NCBI taxonomy): Eukaryota > Metazoa > Chordata > Actinopteri > Cypriniformes > Xenocyprididae > Anabarilius > Anabarilius grahami. The sequence continues at coordinate 1,264,704 of RJVU01079805.1, forward strand.
CTTACACATCTGGAAAGGCACCATCAATGCTGAAAGGTATATTTCAAGTTCTAGAACAACATATGCTCCCATCCAGACGTCGTCTCTTTCAGTGAAGACCTTGCATTTTCTAACATGACAATGCCAGACCACATACTGCAATAAATTACAACATCATGGCTGCGTAGAAGAAGGATCCGGGTACTGAAATGGCCAGCCTGCAGTCCAGATCTTTCACCCATAGAAAACATTTGGCGCATCATAAAGAGGAAGATGCGACAAAGAAGACCTAAGTTGAGCAACTAGAAGCCTGTATTAGACAAGAATGGGACAACACTCCTATTCCTAAACTTAAGCAACTTGTCTCCTCAGTCCTCAGACGTTTGCAGACTGTTATAAAAAGAAGAGGGGATGCCACACCGTGGTAAACATGGCCTTGTCCCAACTTTTGAGATGTGTTGATGCCATGAAATTTAAAATCAACTTATTTTTCCCTTAAAATTATACATTTTCTCAGTTTAAACATTTGATATGTCATCTGTTGTATTCTGAATAAAATATTGAAATTTGAAACTTCCACATCATTGCATTCTGTTTTAATTCACAATTTGTACAGTGTCCCAACTTTTTTGGAATTGGGTTTGTAGATGAAAAAAGTTCATCAAGACAAACTTTAAGTTGGCTTGAAAAAGCCGGTCCAGAAAGTTTGAAGCAGTTTTGAAAGTTTCAGTTTTAGTTTAGTAGTTTTGATAGATAGATAGATAGATAGATAGATAGATAGATAGATAGATAGATAGATCGATGGATAGATAGAGTCAGGGTAATCAAGGTGGTTGCAAGGGTTTTGTTATGTGGTTGCTAGGGTGTTGCCATGCGGTTGCTAAGGTATTCAGGGTGGTTGCTAGGGTGTTGCTATATGTTGCTAGGGTATTCGGGGTGGTTGCTAGGGTGTTGCTATACGTTTCTAGGGTACTTGGGGTGGTTGCTAAGGTGTTGCTATGCAGTTGCTGAGGTATTCTGGGTGGTTGCTAGGGTGTTGCTATGCGGTTGCTAGGGTACTTGGGGTGGTTGCTAGGCACTTGCCATGGTGTTCTGGGTGGTTGCTATGAGATTAGATAGATTGACTGATTTAGTTTGATAGATTTAGTTAGATGATAGATAGATGATAGGTTTAGTTTGATAGATGAGTTTATGAGTTTGAATGAGGATGGATAGATAGATAGATAGGTAGACAGACAGGTAGATAGATAGACAGATAGGTAGATAGATAGATAGACGATAGATAGGTTTAGTTTGATAGATGAGTTTATGAGTTTGAATGAGGATAGATAGATAGATAGATAGATAGATAGATAGATAGATAGACAGATGAGTTTGAGTTTGAATGAGTTTCAATGGTTTAGAAATAGAGCATAGAATGGCAGCTTCATTGAGTCTAATGGGCTTCCATAGTTCAAATTTTAATTTTGACAGTTGGAGTTTGAACAGTCTCATCTGAACATTCCGTCAATGAAAGTCAATGGGATTTTTCCATCATTTTTAGGAAAACCGTAAGGAAAGCAACNGATAGATAGAGTTAGATAGATAGACAGATAGGTAGATAAATAGACAGATAGACGATAGATAGGTTTAGTTTGATAGATGAGTTTATGAGTTTGAATGAGGATGGATAGATAGATAGATAGGTAGATAGATAGATAGACGATAGATAGGTTTAGTTTGATAGATAGATGAGTTTATGAGTTTGAATGAGGATAGATAGATAGATAGATAGATAGATAGATAGATAGATAGATAGATAGATAGACAGATGAGTTTGAGTTTGAATGAGTTTCAATGGTTTAGAAATAGAGCATAGAATGGCAGCTTCATTGAGTCTAATGGGCTTCCATAGTTCAAATTTTAATTTTGACAGTTGGAGTTTGAACAGTCTCATCTGAACATTCCGTCAATGAAAGTCAATGGGATTTTTCCATCATTTTTAGGAAAACCGTAAGGAAAGCAACTTGCATTAATACAAATTTGACCTGACATTTATTAAAATATAATTATATTGATACTTTATTTGGAGGAATTCACAAAACTCAACATATTGAGCTACAAACCTGTGACATGTAGCCCTGGGGCCTGTACCATGATGGTAGTTGAACAAACTCAGGGTTGTAGGATTAGTTTCGAGTTGACAAAACCAAACCAAACCACTCCAATCCGGCTTTGTTGGTACCATGATGATGATCATCAACTTTCTCTCTCAACTCAGGCTTTGATCCTGAGTTTGTGGTGCACGTGCACATGAATGCATGACATCACTGGTGAACAGCCAATCACATGCCTGCAACAGAGAGAAACTGGGATTCACTTCTCGCGAGAGAGCCAGCGCGATTCAAAACTCTTTTGCTAATGATTAAGTGATTGAAGAAAATGAAGTATTTAAACTCATTTACACTGATGAAAATACTTGTCCATGAAAAAAGACAAATAAAAGAAATTATCTTGCTCTATCAGTGCAAGTATCTGTAGCCTATATCTTAATATTCATTTAAACTAAATGCTTAATAATGTCTTAAACTAAAATTGCTTTTGTGTAATGGATTAATAATAATATACATCATATAATAATTATATAAATCATAAAATCATTCTAAGTAATTATCATTAAAGCCGGACAATTTCATTGTTAAATATTTATTTTACTATATAGTGACCTTTAATTTGGAGGAAGAGAAACTGGGGGAGTGACTTGATTGCGTTGGATGTGTCAGTGTCAGTTTGCTCACATCTGATTGGCCCAATTTCAGTTTGAGATCTCTGAACCAGAACATAACCTGCCCTGGAGAAGGTTAGCTGTGGAGCATAAGTTACTATGGTGATGAACACCGCTAAAAGCCAAGTCACTTTCATGGTACCTCAAACCCAGGATTGGCGCAAACTAATCTGAAATGTACCTGGCTAGCTAGCTAATCCAGCTTCATGGTACAGGCCCCTGGTCTCCCATATACAGTGAAAGCAAGTTGGCATTAGGAGAAAATTGCCAGTTGTCACCCTCTGACTGCCTTGTGGAGCCAAGTCTACTCCACAGGCCCAAATAAGAACAAATCTAGAGCAGTCATTTTCTCACACACTGAAGCAAATACACAAATTTCCAAAACACCCCTCACCACATTTTTAAGGGGACTTCAAAACCAAAACATTTTTTGAGTTTGCGTCAATCCTCCCAGTAAGAATGTAAACAGGCAGTCCCTCCTGAAAGACCCTATCTGCAGTACAGCGAGACCGCATGAAGAAATCAGACTCCCGTATGTACAACGTGCCTCGGTTATGACCCTCCAAAGTTGGCACACCCTCTCCCTGCACATTTCACATTCCTTAAACACAATCACACTTCCCCTCCACCTCTACAGTTCTAGGAAAACAGCAAAAGAGAATCCAGCACAATCAAGAGCTGAAAGGAATGTCAGCTTATGTTGGCAGGTCCAGATAAGAAGCACTAAGCTGCTACTGCATAATAATGTAAACCATTAAGAGGTAAAAAGGTCTATTTTGTTGATAAAGGCATGGAGCTGAATTCTCTACAGGAAAAAGCTGTGAAGAAAAACAGTGAATTACACTGATATGCAAAAGATAAATATATATATATATAAAAAAAAGGCTTTTAGCTATTGTGATGCAAGAATTTAGGATGAATATTGATGAATATTTCACATTCATGCAACATAAACACACACATATTAAGGGATAGTTCACCCGAAATTAAAACTTCTGTCATTATTTATTTTCTGTCATTGTGTTATGTATTTCTTTTTTCTGTGATGCACTAAAGTAGATATTTTGAAAAATGTTGTGGTAGCTCTTTTCCATGCACAATGAATGGAGCTTTCAAACTACAAAAAAGGACACAAAAGCACTATAAAATTAGTCCACTTCAGAATAAAGAAAGTCATACTGGTTTGGAACGACAAGTGGGTGAGTAAATGATGCCACAACTAGGGCTTTTCGCACTGAGCTTAACCCCAGGTTAGTGTAGTGTGACTGTAATGTAGCAGCAGGGTTAGCACCACATTTTACCTGGGGTTATAAAACCCTGCTCCGGAGCAGGGTTAGCATCGCTTTTGCGGTGTTAACCCCGCATTGTGGTGTCAAACTTGTGCAGTGTGAAATGATGCGGTGTTAGAATGTTATGGCTAGATGCTTAGCAACAGCAAACAAGAATTGGAGTGAAAAAGAGAGATTTATTCTTACCTTTGTAGTCCAAAAAGTCTATTCAGGAAAAGTTTGATGGTACATACATGGAAATATATAATACAAGGATGCGCAATGCAAATATGCAAAAAAGAATGATAACCCAAGTTGTAGAAATTTGAAATTTTAGCTTATGATTAGACAGGATTAACTGTAAACCCCGGGTAAAGTATGAGCAATGTGAAACGTGAAAAACGACAGACCCGCTATTCTATTTACCCGAGGTTTAGAATGACCAGGGTTAACTATTTCAAGTGAGAAAAGCCCTTGAGTAAACCGTTCCTTTACTAAGGGCGTTTTCACAACTGCCTCATTTGGGGCTTTGTTTCGGAACCTGGCATGCTTTCTCCCTTTGTTTGGTTAGTTTTAGGCATAAATGAACAGCTCAGATCCACACCAAAGTAATCAGTCCGAGATCGCCTTGACAAGGTGGTCTCGGCCCAAATGAAAATGAATATATTTGCTCACATGTGAATTAAAAGACAAATTTTGTACCGCTTTATAACATTGCCTTATGAATGCGAACCGAATCAAGTAGAAAATGCAATATTGTAACATTTTATGTCCCTGTTTTGTAACAAAGCAAATGATCTACAGGTCTAAAACTGCCCTAACTCTTATTCTTGGACTTCTTGGACAGTAAAGCCATTTACCAAAATATGACTAAAACTCAGTAAAACTAAATAACAGGCTCAAACTTTTTTTAGTTAGATTTTTTCCTGGAAAGGAAATAGTTATGAAAGGGTTTGAATATGAATGACTGTCTTCACCTCAGGCCCTTAAAAGCTGCCATTGATTCACAAATGAAGGTGTTCTCATCCTCATCTGCTTTTGTCATTCCTAAAAACAGGGCAAAAGACACACACACACACGCACACACACATGTTCGTTTTTGTGAATTGTGGGGACATTCCATAGGCGTAATGGTTTTTATACTGTACAAACTGTATTTTCTATCCCCCTACACTACCCCTACCCATAAACCTAACCATCACAGGAAACTGTGCACACTTTTACTTTCTCACAAAAACTCATTCTGTTTGATTTATAAGCCTTTTGAAAAGTGGGGACATGGGGTAATGTCCTCATAAGTCACCTCTTTTTGTAATACCAATGTCATACCCATGTCATTATACACATTTGTGTCCTGATATGTCACAAAAACGCACGCACACACACACACACAGACACACACACACAAAATCAAGTCTATTGCTATACCAACACAACAGAATTACACCCAAAATGCATGCATACACACCCTAGGGTGTGCGTCCATTCTATTACATAAGATCTTAGAGGTGCAAAGCTGAGAGATGGGCAAAGCTGTGCTTACAGGGCAACCCAATCTAATTATGACCAGTCCAGTTTCCAACTGGCTGCCCTCATTAGGGCTCAAAGAGGCTGTGACACAATACAGTATTACATAACAGAGGTTACAGCCAGCCACAATGATAGGCTCATGGTGAACCTCCATCATACAGTCCCACCTAAAGACAGAATTAGTGGTGTTAATAGAAATATGCATTTTCTGGATTTTTCTCTGTTCTGCTATTGACAGAACAGATGAGTGTTTGTAATTTAAAAAATGTAAAAATATTTAAAAAATTTAAATAAGATGAATTTGTCAAGTCAAAATAGCTCAAGAATTTTAAAATTTAATTAGACATTTATTAAATATATATTTAAAGGACATCTTTAGGTGAAAAATGCCTTATGCTCGGCCAATCACGTGAGTAGGCTACAGTAGCGCAAGTACTCGTCTACCTACACTGCGCGCTTTCCCGAGGAACATAAAAAAACAGCCTCGTTTTGACAAAACGCATTTTAAAGATAAAGTAAAACTTACCCTTGCAGCATACAAAACTGATGGTTTAACTCCATTTGTAACTGTAAGTTACAGAAAATGTTAAAAAAAGCTACTTTAAAATGCTGTGCCCGTGACATCAAAACACATTTTACATATCGGCCTATGTAAAAATGTAGTTTTACAATAATTAATAATATTTGTTATTTTGTAGGGTTAGAATGACTAGAATGACTTTCCCTTATGGAACACAAACGGTGCTATTATCGAAATATCAAATATAGGCTACTCTTTTTCATACAATAAAAATGATGAAAAGCATAGTCAAGTGTAAGAAGATAAATTACACACACACACACACACACACACAGACACAGATGTTGTGTCTCATGTTTTATAGGGACTTTATGGGGACAATAATGTTTATATTGTACAAACTGTACTCTATCCCTTAACCCTTCTGCATTTTTACATTAAAAAAAAAGAAAATAATTGAGTATGATTTACAGCTGTTTTCCTCTAGGGGAACAAAAAAACATCTCCACAATTTAAAAAAATTCTGATATTACTATCCTTCTGGGTGCATTTTTCCACTGAAATTAGATCAGATAGGCAACCAATTGCATAAACGTTTCCATCTGGCTGCTGTATAAGACACGCTTCAAACACCTATCAGGGTGAGACGGCACCTCAGTGTGGCACCATATCAAGAATCCAAAACAGGAACCGTTTTTTTCCCCATGGGAATCTCAAAATGAATGCTAAATAGACATGTTGTAAAATGACTAAAAATGGTTGATTGCTTTATCCATCGACTGCTTTGTGAAATGCGTAATAGAAAGGATTCACTATCTGTTACACGCTGAACCTAGATAAGAGAGCAGTCTGCTGAAAAACTTCCCCATGGACAAACTGATAAGGAAAATATTGCTATATTCAGGGCAAAGGAGACTAGTCTAGAATGAATTGGCCATGACACATGAATGCTTGAATGGAGGTGCTCATAAGCAAGCTGTTTGTTCAGAGGATCCTTGGCATTGTTCCTCACACACTGAATCATGCTGATAAAACCCACCCCACATCTGTCTGTGAGACATTCTGAGAATCCTGAGGGCATTTGGATCAGTCTGATGTGAGGTCTTGCCAGCCAGGCCTTTATTCACTTTTCATGACAGAGATGAACAATGAGCTCCTCCATGCACAATCATGTACACAAACACACAGACTGTGGGCTGGAAGTGAGGCACGCTGCCCCCCGGAGGTTTCGCCAGGCTCTGGAATGCGAGATAAAGGCGTAAGCAACTGTACGGTCAGCAGCAGCAATCGTGGGAAAGTGTCTCTTACTCCTCTTATCTCGTCAAGGAATGCAAGCTATCTGACAACAGCAATATGCAAAGGGTTTCAAAAGCAACAGATGCTTCCTGAAGAGAGAAAGGAAGAAAGAATCCTAACTTTGCTAGTGCTTTTTTACTTGGAAGGTTATTTCCAACTAGGACAAAAGCAAACAAGGGACAGTGAGCTGGGTTTTTTAATATTCATGCACATGTATTTTAGGAGGAAGTGTAATGTCAAATATACTATAAAATTGGTGTAGAAACAATTTTCACTCAGAAACAGCTGAATTTGACAAATAATTACAAAGAAACGGCAAGTAACACATTGAATTAAATGTAAAATTTTGAAATGGACTGAAATAGCGTTTTCTTGTGCGTTTTCACTCAAAGCGTACTCAAATAATCGGTTTTATTTACAAACCGATTTTTTTTATTTATTAGAGTACGTTTTACAAGGAAATACTGTTTCCGTCTTTCTACTTCAGGATAGTGGAGGTGTTGTAATGATGCGGTGGATATTTTCTTGGTACATTTTAGGACCCTTAGTCCCAATTGAGCATCGTTGTTATACGTAGTGAACTCAGTGCAGGCTTCCTTGTTTATGTCCAAATGCCGGCTCATTATTGGCAGGATCCTGTGTCAGCATCACATGCATTCGTCATGCTGCTCACGTGTTCAGCTTCGGCCAATACTGAGTTGGCGTTCGGACGTAAACAAGGAAGCCTGCACTGAGTTCACTACGTATGACAACAGTTTAAATTGTTAAATAAAGTTATTTTAGTTTTGTTTTTGCGCAAAAAAATATTCTCGTCGCTTCATAACATTAAAGTTGAACCAATGTAATCACGTTGACTATTTTAACCATGTTTTTCAACTACCTTTTATGGACGTCAAAAGGTACAATGACGTTGCTGCCTATGTGTGGATCACAAACCCTCGAATTTCATCACAAATATCTTAATTTGTGTTCTGAAGATGAACGAAGGTCTTACAGTTGTGGAACGACACGAGGGTGAGTAATTAATGACAGAAATTTCATTTTTTGGTGAACTAACCCTTTAAACATGACAATGAGTTCACTATTCTCAAATAGCCTCTACAGTCACCAATCCTCAATCCAATAAAGCACCTTTGGGAGGTGGGGGAATGGGAGATTCACATCATGGATGTGAGCCGACAAATCTGCAGCAACTGTGTGATGCTATTATGTCAATATGGACCAAAATCTCTAAGAAATGTTCCCAGCACTTTGTTGAATCTATGCCATGAACAATTAAGGCAGTTCTGAAGGCAAATAGGGGTCCAATTTGGTACTAGTAAGGTGTACGTAATAGTTGCCAGTGAGTGTGTGTATATATATATACATATATATATATACAGTGCCCTCCACAATTATTGGCACCCTTAGTAAATATAAGCAAAGGCAGCTGTGAAAATAAATCTGCATTGTTTATCCTTTTGATCTTTCATTCAAAAAATTCACAAAATTCTAACCTTTCATCGAAGTAAAACAATTGAAATTGGGGGGAAACTCACACTATGAAATAAATGTTTTTCTCCAATACATGTTGGCCACAATTATTGGCACCCCTAGAAATTCTTATGAGTAAAATATCTCTGAAGTATATTCCCATTCATATTTACATTTTTTAGCACACCAGGGTGACTAGGAGAATGAAATTGTCCAGCCATGACTTCCTGTTCCACAGGAGTATAAACATGTGTAAACACAAAGGCCAAATTCCCTTAATCATTCATCACAATGAGAAAAACCAAAGAATATAGTTCTGATGTGCAGCAAAAGATTGGGACAGTGAGCACAAAATTAAGCTTCTGCCATGGTCGTCCCAGTTCCCTGACCTGAACCCTAAAGAAAATTAGTGGAGTGAACTGAAGAGAAGAACTACCAGCATGGAGCTGGGAATCTGAAGGATCTGGAGAGATTCTGCATGAAGGAATGGTCTCTGATCTCTTGTCAGGTGCTCTCTAAACTCATCAGGCATTATAGGTGAAGACTCAGAGCTGTTATCTTGGCAAAAGGAGGTTGCAAAAAGTTTTGAATAAAAGGGTGCCAATAATTGTGGCCAACGTGTTTTGGAGAAAAACATTTATTTCATAATGTGATTTTCCCCCACTTTCAATTCTTTTCCTTCAATGAAAGGTTATAATTTTGTGAATTTTTTGAAAGAAAGATCAAAAGGATAAACAATGCAGATTTATTTTCACAGCCGCCTTTGCTCATAATTACTAAGGGTGCCAATAATTGTGGAGGGCACTGTATATATATATATATATATATATATAATGCATATATTCTCTTGCATTTATATATAGTGAGTGGTACTGAACTCGGTATCAGGTAGCTTCACATCTTTAGTTGCAATGCAACACCAAATCCTGTGCAGACAGAAATGTCATTTCACTCTTTTAAAGAAGCTATTTATTACACTAAATGTACGGAATGTGGTGTATGTGTAAAGATACAACACATACACCTGTTACAGTCACATTAGAAGCTCAGATATGCAAGCAAGCTACATTCAGGAATAAGATAAAGACGTCACAGTTCTAAACACTTTAAAGGATTAGTTCACTTTCAAATTAAAATTTCCTGATAATTTACTCACCCCCTATGTCATCCAAGATGTTCATGTCTTTCTTTCTTCAGTCGAAAAGAAATTAAGGTTTTTGATGAAAACATTCCAGGATTTTTCTCCATATAGTGGACTTCAATGGAGCCCAAATGGTTGAAGGTCAAAATTACAGTTTCATTGCAGCTTCAAAGCGTTCTACACGATCCCAGACGAGGAATAAGGGTCTTATCTAGAGAAACCATCGCTCATTTTCTAAAAAACAAATTAAAAATGTATAAGTTTTAACCATAAATGCTCATCTTGAACTAGCTCTCTTCTTCTTCTTCTCTATTTGAATTCCGGCAGTGTAGACACTGCTAAGTGTATTACTGCCCTCCACAGGTTAAAGTTTGAACTAATTGTAATATACTTGCACTAGCATATTGTATATGACAATTTAGTTCAAACTTTGACCTGTGGAGGGCAGTAATACACTTAGCAGCGTCTAAACAGCTGGAATTTAAATAGAGAAGAAGAAGAGAGCTAGTTCAAGATGAGTATTTATGGTTAAAATGTATAAAAGTTTTGTAAACTGTAATTTTGACCTTCAACCATTTGGGCTCCATTGAAGTCCACTGTATGGAGAAAATCCTGGAATGTTTTCATCAAAAACCTTAATTTCTTTTCGACTGAAGAAAGAAAGACAAACATCTTGGATGACATGGGGCTGAGTAAATTATCAGGAAATTTTTATTTGAAAGTGAACTAATCCTTTAAGTGGAGATGCTGCAAGCACATGGTCAGTGATGTTTGTATGTTTGCTTTGGCTGCAGTACTTCTACTGAAAGATTCTCTGGCATTATGCTATGTGCATTTTAAAGGCCAGCCATGACTTCACCTTTGCAGTTTTACAAGCCTATGGTTACACCTCTCATTTGCGCATGTTTGTTGTTTGGAAGCTATGTAGTGGAACATTTTCTTGCTGAGGGTCAGGTCATATTTGTGATACTTCTGCTTCTGAGGACACATGACTTCAACTGATCCAATGGCTTTGTAGAACATGCAATTGTTTGGAACATTCATGACATCTCTATCTTATTGCTCAACAGAGCATTGTTTCATGTAAACTGTTCTTCGTAACCATATGCTGCTGAAAGGGATAGTTCCGCCAAAAATGTATTCAATCACTCACATGTCTTTCCAAACCTGTAGGCAGTTTTTTTTCTTCTTGTGTGGAGCACAGAAAGTGTTATTTTGAAAAATGTCCATGTGTGTGTGTGTGTTTTTTAGAATGGAAGTAAATGAGGATTAATTATGTTTTGGACCCCAGTGGGTTTCATTGTATGAGCAAAAAACATCCTCTAGAATTTCTTCTTCTGTGTTCTGCCAAAGAAATAATGTCATACAGGTTTGGAATGAGTGGGAGTAAATGAAGAAATAATTTTCATTTTTTGGGTGAACTTTAAAATGTAATCCGAGAAGATTGTGTTTTTTTGCACTGCAAGAGTGAATTGTGGATACTTTGTTTACTTCAAGCAAGTTTCTGTGTTTCTCTGTTTGTGAGTCAGTGTCATTTTGGAAGTGCTTGATGGAAAATGTTAGTGTTCTTGTTATTTAAAGAAGTAGATTGAACCACTAGTCACCTGATGCCATGAATTACAACTGAAACAGTCACTTCACTCCGGATCAGGGCCATTATTATGGTCTCGCGCATTAAAGAAATTAATACCAGTTTAGTTTTAAAGTATTACTGTGAATCCAAAGGAACATCAAGAAGAGGTTAAATACAAAGTCTTAATACCAGTGTGGGAGGTTTGGTGTTAAACTGAGTTTCAAAATACAATTTAATATTATTTTTACCGATTACATATTTTAGTGTCGTTGTTACAGTGTAATATATAAGTAGCTACTAAGTAACTATAGGATTAAGGTTAGAAGTTGGTTTATTCCGGGTAATTGCTTATAATTATGTACAGTTTTCTGTTATTAAGTGTAAAAGTAACATGTATAACAAGAACACTGTAAAATAAAATGCTACAATTTTAACTAACTGCTTGTAAAAAATATTCATTACAAATGTTACATTGAGTAAATACATTGAAAATCGTGCTTGCGCCCTCTATTGGGTTGTAAATGTAATATATTATAAGTCACGCTCAGGCCATCCAAGATGTAGGTGTCTTTTTTCTTAAGTAGAAATGTAAAGATGTTTAGCTGAAACCGTGATCCTTAGTGATTCATTTATTTCAAGTCAATGGCTACCGTCACTTTGAGAGTAAAAAACAACATAAAACATATACAGAAAAACAAAATTAATACCCGTGGCTCATTGATGTCTTGTGAACCGAAATGTTCGGTCTGTGCAAGAAACTGAACATTATTACAACATTATTGTTACCTGTAGGCTGTAATCCACAACCTCTGCACACGGTCCTGAGCGCGTTCATGGCAGTCTGGAGCGTGAGCTTCCTGTCACATAATGACGTATCCGCGGGAGCGAATTCACACGCGAGCTGACACTGTGTTTGTGTACAACCGAGGTGTAGACGAGCGGATTGTATTGTTCATCAAAGTGGTACTTGTGCTTATCCTGGATGCCACAACCTAGATAAAAATTAAGATTACGTTCGCTTGCTCAATCTCAATCAGGAAGATTAACTTTTCAGTTTCCCAATAAAAATTCCAAACCTGTATGACCTGCAGAACGTTGGGGGTCTAAACAACATTAAACTCCATAGACATTAACTGTATGGACAAAAATATACTGAGAATTTTTTTCCCAAATATCTTTTGTATTCTACGGAGGGAAAAACATACAGATGATGACAGAATTTTTATTTAGGTGTAAACTATGCATTTAGGTTTGAAGGTAGTCTCACTTTACTGGTATTTTATGGCTGATTTCCAACTTACAGTGTCAAAAAGTGATGAATATCATGCAAAAATAAAAAAGTATTAAATTCTGAAAGTTTTGACCTTTTAAAGTAACAGTTTTAACAGTTGAAAACAAAATTATCAGGAACATTCTTGGCCCCAGTTCAACCATTCAAGCAAGTGTTGATTAATCTCAGTTTGCCCTTGACTTTGTCCAGGCCCTCAGGATTCATAAGATCCTTGCAAATAAAAAATGCTTTTCCTCTGCAAGCAAAAGAGTAAACTTCCACACTGCCAAATTCCTCAGCGCTGTTTGTTGAGCTTTGCAGGCCTGGTATCCAGGGTTACGAAATTCCGATAGCAAAACCGCTGGAACGGAGCCCGGCAAAGCATATTTCCAGCACTTGCTAAGCTGAGGAAGGGAAGAAGGAGAAAGAGAGGAGAGAGGGGAAAAAAGACACATTCCAAAACAAATTAGATTTAGGATATTCCTATTCCCCCCATTTCTCAAAGCGAGGGAGCACGTCTCCCACTCAGGATCACTCCGTTGGTAAAATATGAGTCTTTCCCCTCTGTGCTCAATAACAGCTTTTGGCTATTTCCATGTGCAGGATCCCACATGGATGACATTAACATTCCATGAGCTTTCTCGTGTCGAATGTGTGTGTTTGCTGAAGTTTGTATTTGTAACTATGTGTGTGTGCTGTAAGCTGTCAAGCCTGGCACAGTCTGTGCATTCTTGGGGTGAAACTTTACTAAATCATTACAGCGGTCTGTTATAGGCCACTAAACAGAGGTGGAGACTTGAGTGTGTTTGACGTCAACTTTACATCTCCACTGTGCAACACTGCTAAAGGATACGACCCCAGAGAATGTATCTGATCCCATCACATGTCCAAACAGCCTTTTGCCTGAAACACAAAGTGACGAAGAAATAAAAACATTCACATGAACTCATCCACTCCCATCACAAACATGGCTATGAAAACAAGCTTGTTTAATTCAACCCTTAAAACACACATTCTTCACAATCATGTCAGTAGGTTTAAAAAAAAAAGATACTGTATATAAATATTGATTATATAATAAAATGAAAGCAAGAAAAGCAAAAACAGTACAGTTTAAAGTGCTCAAACAGATGATGACGACAGATGCAAGAGGCCATATGAAAGGTCAAGGTACACTGAAAAAGGGAGTGTGTCTGTGGTCATTCCTTCACTGGTGCAATACATTTGGAGGTATTAAGCACTTTTGGGACAAAAGTTGTTTGGCACTGCTTTGGTGATATATTTTTGTAGAGCTGCAAGGGTCTTGTCCAAGGGTCTTGTCCAATCATCTTGCAGCAACTATGAATCCCAACTAGCTGCCTATTCTCCTTCTCAAATAAAAATAGCCATACAGAGAGGTCTTCATGAAATGTATATATCTCTACAGGTACAGGTCAAGGCACTCTTGACTTAGTGATCGTTTTGGGGGCTGCTGTCCTTGCCCAGGTATTTGCAGACAGTGTTGGCGTTTTCCTGCTTCATGCTCTGAATGTGGGTTTCCAGCCTCTGAAGCAGCTCTTGAGACCGTAACGTTTCCTCCTCTAGATACCGTTTTGTCACTGAGCCATTTGGAGATCCAGTGGAGTCCTAGAGGAGGAGGGAGGAATTGACCATTAAGGAAGCTGTGCAGTGCTACTGTGGTGCATGCGTTTTTAAAAAAGCAATGTGTCAAAATAGCAACAAAATTCTACACCACGTATAACATCATTACGTATAGTATCTCCACTCTTGGTGAGATATTACACAGTTGGCTTGTCCTAAGTGAATGTAAAGAGGCATGGCAGAAAAAGATTTCAGATTTGTGTTTATGGGTCAGTGGCAAATAAGACGTGCCCTGGCGCCGGCTCTGTCCACAAGGAAGAAAAGACTTTTAAAAATGTTTTAAAATATGTTTTCAAGGTCTTAAAAATGTACTATTAGAATTTATGCTTGATTTATGTGGTTTTAAAAAACATTTTTCATTTTTTAAACAAGTTTTTATACATATTTCTTGAGGTAGAAACTATCATGAATTATTCATAAAAATATATCTACGTTTTGGGGAGTCGCACCACATGATATTTTACAACCTCAATTAACCATGGCTTGTCATTAAATCGTCAAATTATCTTATATTTTAATTGACTTTTTGACCTCAACACACAGTCATGATGGTATGCAAGGTTTTTTTTTCTTTTTCTTTTGGGTCCTTATCAGATCTTTTTTCTTTTTTTTGTTGTTAGTTGAACCACATGACATCGATTTTGCATGGTTTTAAAATATGAATAAGTAGATTTATTTAATATGAAGTAGATTTATGCATTTTTCCCAGAGAAATAATAATAAATGATTATTTCAAATGACTCAAAGTTTTCTTTTCAAGAATTTCATTCTTTTTTTCTTCATTGTGATATCAAGACAGTTGTATCGCCCTGACATTTTGACATTATGAACCAGGGGTGTCCAAACTCGGTCCTAGAGGGCCACCATCGTGCAGAGTTTAGCTCCAACTTGCCTCAACACACCTGCCTGGAAGTTTCTAGTATGCCTAATTAGACCTTGATTAGCTGGTTCAGGTGTGTTTAATTGGGATTGGAGCTAAACTCTGCAGGACAGTGGCCCTCCAGGACCGAGTTTGGACACCCCTGTTATGACCCATAAATCATCTAAATGAATTTTAATGTAAAATTTAAAAAACATGGTCCTAATAGCAGAGGTGTATTACAGTCACTGTGTGTATGAATTGCATTTTTTATATATTTTTGAATAAATTAATAGATGGGGACAAAAAATGAGCATCATGTCACTGACCCATATCTCTATTACTGACCAAAGGAAGAAATTTGTCTACCGAGCTGGAAGCTTGAGCGTCTTCTCCATTAACCGCTGCACTGAGCAGAGCTGCCATCCTGTGAGCTTTACGAGTTGAAGACGATGATGAGGCAGATGATGCAGATGAGTGGACTGGAGACACAGCCATCCTGGCTTCTTGTGATTGGCCATCGGGGCGATGAGGGGAAGTTCGTGTCAGGTTCTCAAGCTGTTTAAGGAGCGTCTGTATTTGGTCCTCGTATTGCAAGGCTCTTTCCTGCATCCGAGTCTCCATGGCCTGCAGCTCCTCCTGGTGTCTGCGCTGTACATCCTCATCAAATCTATGACAGCGAATAACAGAACTACATAATCCACTTATACACTATAAATAAATAAATAAATACTTTTATTCAGCAAGGACACATTAAATCAATCAAAAATGACAATAAAGACATTTATAATGTTACAAAATATGTTTCTATTTTAACCGTTTTCAACATTGGTAATAATAAGTGATAATAACAAGTGATTCTTGCACACCAAAGTGGAATATTAGAAAGATTTTTGACGAATCACGATACCGATTTTTGGAGTAATGGCTGCTGAAAATGTAACTTTGCAATCACGGGAATAATTTACATTTAAATACATATTTAAATAGAAAACATTTATTTTTTATTATATTCATATTTCAAAATTTACAGTTTCACTGTATTTTTGAAAAAATAAATGCAAACTTTCAATTTTATTATTGGTCAGCACCGGGGAAGCACATGGTCAGCTGGTATAATGAAAGGACTGACTCCATGTGGCTTAACATGGAAGTAATCTCCTTCCAATAAAATTTCTGCCTTTCATTATAAATATTAAAAAACTCAAATGCATTTCAACAAACTTTATTATTTCAAATACTCTTTTGGCATGGAGAGATGTCAGAGCATATCTTAAAATTCCAGCCAATCTTTCCTTGCTATCTCCTATTGCTTTTAACCAGGATTTTCCTCTTTCAGCCCGTCCTTCAGCCTGATTCAGATTAGGGATCTCAAAAATATCATTTTTCTTTTTTTTTTAGATGATACATTAAAATCTTTCCAACAAATATCGTACCAATATAACATACCACAATCTATTTTTTCCAAATATCTTCAGTTGCATCACTTTATAAAACCCGTGTCTGATAGTGGCAAACTGAGATCTGAACTTGCTGGCATTGAACAGATAGTGACAAACAATTTTTTCAAGGGCTTAATATCTGTTATATATTATGCTTTGTCTGACACATGTACTTCCTCTTTACAGAATTTAAGAGTGTTTGGGAAAAGGATTTAGATCATGGAATTGATAATGCAGATTGGTCTGCCATAGGTAACAATTTGTATTTGAAGTGTACTTCACTGGGTGTTCACGAACGTAATAATAAATTCATTAATAGAATCTATCTCACACCATTACGTCTAAAGATGATTTACAGAAACTCTTCTGGTCTCTGTTTTAATTGTAAAAAACACAGGGGAACATTTATTCGCTGCTTTTGGACCAAAATACCTAACTTCTTACAAGAGCTTAAGTTGCAATTTAGTTTCTCTTTGGAATTGTATCTGTTATCTATGGGAGTGGAGACAATGTTTGACTCTCATGCTAACCACCTGTTTTTATTTTGGTTTATCTGGCAAATTAATGTATATTGTTACTATGGTCATCCCCTCAGGTACCTTCTTTCACAATGTGTATGTCTCAAATATCTGCATTTCTCCCACTCGAGAAACTCACTTATGATACAAATCAAAAGTCTAATGACTTTTGGCCGATATGGACACCTCTTTGGCACTATGTTAATAACCTCTCCTGATTCCCTATTCTACTGTGTATATTTACTTTCCTGCCTGACATGATTGTATTTTTTTATGTATTTCTTTTTCCCCCATTGGAGTAACCGACAAAGAAAGAAAATCCCAAATTGTCAATGCGGTCTTAGATTTTTGGAGTTCTCAGACTGTATGCGTTTAGATGAGAGAACATTTTTTGTTTATTTGGAAGTACTGTGTACCTGTTCTGGGCATTGTGCGAATGGTTCTTGTTATGATTTTGTAGCAAAGCTCTCTCGTACTTGTCCTGCCAGGTTTGGTTGTTGGCCTCCATGCGAGCTCGTAGCTCAGTCATTTCCAGCCTCAGCCGCTTGTTCTCCTCCTCCAAACTGTTCAGAGATGACACGTAGCTGTCTCTAAGACTCGCCAGCTCTCCGTCACCCCTCTTACAGATAAAGAGAAAATGTGAGCCACAATGATTTTAAAAATTGAAAGGATGCAAAACAGAAATAGAAAATAGAAATGTATACAAATAATCTGCATTGCATCATAAATTAATTATCCCTCAGTTGTAAAAAAAGAAAAATCAACGAGGCAAGGCACAGTTATAAAGTTATAAACAAAGTTAAACTTGCTATGAATTTCTTAGAACAGTGGTTCTCAACCAGGGGGCCTCAGCAAACTTTCAAGGGGGCCCTGGAAACTATGTGTTTAAAGCATTAAATAAATAAATAAATCTCATATCATGTATCAAATATATGTCAAATATTGTGTTGAACACTAGGCTGCCTTCAGTTCAAAAAGGTTGAGAACTGACTTTTTCGAAAGTCATCTTTATATGGAATAAACCATACCCATTCACAGTATGTAATTACATTAATAACGCATAACTTAAAGTTCATCCTGAAGTTCAAGGTAGTGCTTGCTTACAGGATGGCCACGAGCTCCACACCCTCCAATCTCCATTCTCTCTTACAGGTCTATGTGCCCTCAAGGAGCCTCTGGTCTGTAAGTGAGCGGCGCCTCATTGTACCATCACAGAGAGGCACAAAATCACTCTCAAGAACGTTTCCGTTCACTGTTCCTTGCTGGTGGAATGAGCTTCCCAACCCTATCTGGACATCCGAATCCCTGACCATTTTCAAAAAAAAAAAAAGAAGACTGCTGAAAACTCATTTCTTTTGTGAGCATTTAACAGCAGCCTGCTGAATAAAAAAAATTATTAATAATAATAATAATAAAAAAAAAAGCTATTTCACTATTGGAAAAGGTTTTCAGTGCTGGTGAAACATCAGAGAGTGGGAAGGCCTGAAAACGGATGCCAAGGTTGCTTTGTTTCTGCTCGATACATGAGTACCATTGATTTTGCTATGCTTCATGGAACCAAGATATGCTGCTGTTGTTGTTATTGTTGATTCACAGCTGATTCATCCATACTTGCACAAGCTGTCTGATATGCCAGCTGTTAGTCGTTACCTGTGTTGCATAGCCTGTCTGGTATGTTGGGGGTGGAGCAATAAAGGGAGGGGTGTGCTTCTTTTGGGTAATGAGTGTCGATTTCAAATATCAACAGTGTTTCTCAGAAATCGCTTACTTCACTTTTAATAAAGCCCAAAACATTACTTAAACATGAACACTTTATAAGTAAAATGAAGGTTTACTGAGCAAAGGATGGAAACCTTAGACGATCTTGACTCGACTCTCTCAAGAAGATCATTTAGATGCTGATTCTCAAGCTTTAGAGTTTCAAGCTGGACCTGTGTCACCTAGAAAAACCAACAGGAAAACACAATCAGTTTATGCATGAAATAATAAACTTGTAACTTCTCAACAGGTTGTCACAGGTCTTTTCTTATTGGGTCATGTATAGCAGGTTTTTGTTTTTTATTTGGTGTTACTTGGTGGCATCTGCCTAATCCGGAAAATTTGGGAGTGTGTTTTGGTGAACCTTGAGTTCTGATGCCCGGCGCTCTGCTCGCTCCACTTCTGCCCGTAGCTGTCGCTCGATACTAGAGGCGGAGCCAGTGAGTGTGGCAATGGTGATGTCACGTTGATGAAGTTCGCTGGTTAACTGAGACACCTCCTTCCTCATTCCCTCCAACTCTCCACAGCGAGTCTGTTCGGCCCTCTCAAGCTCTTCACGTAACTACAGGCACAAAGAGACAAAGATAAATTTAACTGTATATGGTTATCAGTAATTTGTACTCATTAATAAATCTTTTTCACAATAATTTCTCTTGCTCTGAATGACAAAGCTCAGTGTGTTAAAATAAACAAAGTTGCCAAACCAAACTTGAACTGTAAAAACAGTATTGCTCATACACGTTTGATTTCAGCTGTACAGCGCGAGTGTTCCTCCTCCATCTGTTTCCACTCATTTTCTCGTCTGCTCATCTCTGCTTTATGCTTTCGCATGCTCTCCAACCTGACAAAACAAATTCCAGAATGAGCTTTTATTTGTTAGTTGCCGCTGTTATATATTCTAATAAAGAGACTTTTTAAAAACATCTCACTTGTCTCGGAGTCTGATAACCTCAGCTTTCAAGTGACTCTCACAGGTCTGGGAACTGTTCAGCTTGGCTGTGGCTTTCTCTAGATCTTGTCTAAGGGAGACCAAGCTTGGAGATGAACCGTGTGATGATAAACATTCCTCTAGAGACCTAAACAAAGAGATAAGTGATTTGTAAAGCATGGTTGCATACTGAGCTTGATACCTAGCAAGTTACTTTACTGTTGTTAAATGATAAATCCGACACGGAACAAGGAATATTGAAATGATGATAATAACATACCTTATGACTTGCTCTTTGGCTTGCAGAGTTTGGTTTAGTCGGGACACTTCCCGGCGTAACTGCTGCTGCTGGACTCCTGAGCTACGTACAAACTGATCCTGAGCATTCAGTGTGGCCTTCAGCTCCTCTCGCTCTTCATTTAAAACCTGCAGAGAATAGCTTTACCATTATTCCATCTATCACATATTTGATTTAAATCCACATTTACCACTTTTCTTGTATACTTTACAATAATAGCGATGCTTTAGCTATTAAACCAGCATTTAATGCTGTTGGAATGCATGTTGCATGTTGGAATGATCATATTTGAGAGATGTGCTTTATGAGCTTTCAAAATATTAAAAGAAAAGCACCATAAAACTATCAAAGAAGTGATCCATACAACTTGTGCACTATATTACAGAAGTCTGAAGTCATGTGTGAAAAACAACCCAAAATTTAAAGGTGCCCTAGATTCAAAAATTGAATTTACCTCGGTATAGTTAAATAACAAGAGTTCAGTACATGGAAAAGACATACAGTGAGTCTCAAACTCCATTGTTTCCTCCTTCTTATATAAATCTCATTTGTTTAAAAGACCTCAGAAGAACAGGCGAATCTCAACATAATACCGACTGTTACGTAACAGTCGGGGTGTACGCCCCCAATATTTGCATATGCCAGCCTTATGAAAGGCATTAGACAAGGGCAGAACGTCTGGATGTGCACAGCTGAATCAACAGACTAGGTAAGCAAGCAAGGACAATAGCAAAAAATGTCAGATGGAGCAATAATAACTGACATGATTCATGATAACATGATATTTTTAGTGATATTTGTAAATTTTCTTTCTAAATGTTTCGTTAGCATGTTGCTAATGTACTGTTAAATGTGGTTAAAGTTACCATCGTTTCTTACTGTATTCACGGAGACAAGAGCCGTCGCTGTTTTCATTTTTAAACACTTGCAGTCTGTATAATGCATAAACACAACTTCATTCTTTATAAATCTCTCCAACAGTGTAGCATTAGCCGTTAGCCACGGAGCATAGCCTCAAACTCATTCAGAATCAATGTAAACATCAAAATAAACACTGTACTTACGCGATTAGACATGCTGCATGACGAACACTTTGTAAAGATCCATTTTGAGGGTTATATTAGCTGTTTGAACTTTTTTTATGTTGTTTAAGGCAAGCGCGAGCTCCGTGGGCGTGGAGCACGAGATTTAAAGGGCCACACACCCTGAATCGGCTCATTTCTAATTATGCCCCAAAATAGGCAGTTAAAAAAATGAATAAAAAAAAATCTATGGGGTATTTTGAGCTGAAACTTCACAGACACATTCAGTGGACACCTTAGATTTATATTACATCTTTTAAAAAAAAATTCTAGGGCACCTTTAAGATTACCCACTGATAACCTTCCCCTCCAATCAGCTGTTAACTGTAAAACTGCTGACACTGTAACACTGAATCAGTGAGCTGAACTTGATTAGTCTGATTAATAATTATTTTGGAAAATTTTCAAGCTTCAAAAAGTTCATAAAGACATGGTAAAAGTAATCAATATGAAAAGAGCAGTTTAATACAAGACTTCTAAAGAGACACAATTGCCTAATATGATGAACAGATTTAATTTAGGCTTTTATTCACATGAAAACATTGAACACACCAAATATGGTAAACCTCTTTGGTTCTTGTGCATCAAGCAAGCATGTTTAAGCTTTCTTTGACCATATTTGATGTGCTCTGTGTACATGCATTGATCAATGTTTATATGTGCATAAAAGCCTAAATTAAATCTGTTCAGCAATTTTGTCTCTTAGACCATTCAATTCATATGGATTTATTTTTCCTTATCTTTATATACTTTTTTAAAGCTTGAAAATGTTGGTTTCATGGACTCTTAATGGATGGACAAAAATCATGATATTAAGGAATATTAAAAATATCTTTAACAAAAGTCTTATTGGTTTTGGAATAACATGAGGATGAATAAACCATGACATGTGGTTGAATTAACCCTTTAAGATTTTAAGCAGGAACTCCCCAGGAGGACACAAAGGCATATACCTACTCTACCTATTGCTATGCTACTCAGGCCACACTACACTCCATATACTACATTCTAAAGGCCATTTCTACCTCTACTTTTCTTGTGGATCTGGATCTACCTGTCCCCGTATGTGGGCTGCAGCGGGGCAGCTGACCTGCTGTTCCTTGATGGAATCTCCCAGCTCATCCTGGAGCAGTCGAAGTCTCTCCAGTTCCAGTTCTTGCGTATGTAGGCTGTCCTGAGCCCTCTGCAGCTGAGAGCGCAATCGCTGTAGTTCCCCCTGCTCCTGTGACCGACCTACACCTTGAGACTGAGACACACAAAATTTCACACACATTATTATTAAGTTCAAGTTTAAATTTACATTTATTTATAAAGCACTTTTAAAAACAACAAATGTTGTACCA
This sequence comes from Anabarilius grahami, assembly GCA_003731715.1. Classification (NCBI taxonomy): domain Eukaryota; kingdom Metazoa; phylum Chordata; class Actinopteri; order Cypriniformes; family Xenocyprididae; genus Anabarilius; species Anabarilius grahami. The sequence goes on from RJVU01079805.1 coordinate 1,287,387, forward strand.
TTGTACCAGTTCTGTACAGTTAAGAAAATGCAATAAATATCAGAGTTAAACAAAATTAGCAAAGTGTTAACAAAATAAAATAGTACGGACTAGTACGACATTATAAAACATACGAATAAAGACTAGTACGACACTATAAAACATATGAATAAAACCCTATACACCTTAATGAACATCAAAGCTATTGAGAAAAAAATAGCAGTGTCTCTTCAACCTAGATTTAAATATGGCCAGTGTGGAAGAGGACCTAACATAAAATGGAAGAGCATTCCTCAACCTGGGGGCCACAACTACAAATCAGATCACCCTTGGTTTTCAAGCAGGAATGAAGAATAGAGAGAAGTAACTGATTTGATGAGAGACCGAGATATAGAATGTGGTTGAAAGAGATCAGCAACGTACTTTGGGGCTTGACCAGGCAAGACCTTATAAACATACAGCACTTACTCTGTAAGTAACTGGAAGTGAGAACAGGGTTGATATGTTCTCTTTTCCTGGTACCCATTAGAAGTTTTGCTGCAGCATTGTTAACTAATTAATTGCAAATGTGAAATAGTAGATGACAAACCCACATACAAGGCTTTGCAATAATCCAGTTGGAATGTAATAAGAGCATGAATCACTATTTCCAAATCCTTCTATAAGAAGAACTGTTTTAATTTGGCAATGGACCCGAGATGAACCATGACATTTATTAGCTTATTCAATAAATCAGAATTAAAAGATGACACTCAAGTTCTTAACTCTACTGAGCAAGGTTAAAGACAGAGTACCTAAATGATTTTTGATACCAGCGATACACAATGAAGAACCAAATGCAATGACCTTTCTTCCTCATTAAGCTTTAGGACAGTGGTTTTCAAACTGTGGGCTGTGACCCACTGATATTGCAGGGGGGCCACCATTCATTATTAATAAAAACAATAATATACATATAATATAAATAACATTTGTCAAAATGTCTTATTAAATATAATTCAATATATAATGAAATAATGAAAATATATATTAAACTGTGACTGTGTATTCACTATTTAAGCGTGATTGTGAGATTACTGCTGGAACAACAATCATTTGACCTGGCAGGAAGGTACAGTAGTGTATCGTCAGCATAACAATGAAAAGCGACACTGTACTTCTAGAGGAAGCGTATACAAAGAGAAAAACTGGGGGCCCAAAATGGAGCCCTGTGGGACAGCACATGTGAGAACAGTTGAGGATGAGGAGTGATTAACAATACTGACAGAAAAAGTTCTTTCATGAAGGTATGAGGAAAATCTTAAAGGGTTAGTTTACCCAAAAAATAAAATTTTTGTCATTAATTACTCACCCTCATGTCGTTCCAAACCCGTAAGACCTTCGTTCATCTTCGGAACACAAATTAAGATATTTTTCTGATAAAATCCAAGGGTTTCTGAACCACACATAGGCGTGAACGTGTCCACGTTCAACCTTACTGTTATAAAGTGATGAGAATCCTTTTTGTGCGCAAAAACAAAACAAAAAAGTAAGTACTTTATTCAACATGTTCTCCTCTTCCCTGTGCAGCTTTTCCGGGTTCTACGTCAGAACGCCGACTCAGTATTGGGCGACGATGTACACGTGCACAGCACGACGCATGTGTGTGATGCTGACGCAGGAGCTGGCCAATAATGAGTCTGCGTTCTGACATAGAACCCAGAAGTGCTGCACTGTGTTTACAATGTCAACAGTGTCAATGACGCTGCCTATGTTTGCTTCAGAAATCTCTCGGACTTCATCAAAAATATCTTAATTTGTGTTCTGAAGATGAATGAAAGTCTGACGAGTTTGGAACGACATGAGGGTGAGTACTTAATGACAGAAATTTCATTTTTGGGTGAACTAACCCTTTAACGCAGCCCCTTGAATTTCAACCACCCATATTACAACACATATTAAATCAACTTTATTAAGAACAGTGTTGAGCTCATAGCTCATTCGTGGGTTCTTATACCAGCAACCTCAACCATTAAACCACACTAAAATGTCATGCTTTACTCAATTATCAAACCTAGAATAAAAGTTAGATTTCAAATAAAGTCTACCTGAATGAGGGCAAACTGTTCAGCCAGGCTCTTCCTTTGCTCCTCCAGTGAGGTCACTTGTCTCTGATACTGCAGTCTCTGCTGTTCCCACTCTGCTGAACGCTGACGAAACTCCTGCATTCAAAAAAAGAAAGAAAGAAAGAAGTTAAATAAACATTATTAAATTATTGAACTAAAACTATTAAATGATTCTGATATAAACAATGAAGTTCACTTTATATTTAGCCAGTCTCTGTACCTCCATCTTGCTATTGAGGCGGGACATCTCAGTCCTATCCTCCTCTCTGCTCAGAGCTCCTTCTCGCGCCTCCTTCATATGTTTACGCTGTAGCTTTTCATAGCTGCGTTTCAATTTAGACAACTGTTGAAAGGAGGTAATTGTTAACTATACTGATAAAAAAATAAATATTTTTTCAGAATCAGGTCATACTGCATGTTTGAGATAAATACTGTGTGTGTAACAATAATATGTACCACAACTGCTACAACGAAAATAAAAGCTGATCTTACCTCATCTTTTACATGCTGCAGCTGTTCTTCATACTTTACAACCAGCTCTTGTTTTCCAGCTTGCATCTCATCTAGTTGTTTCCCGAGCACCAGGATCTGAAAAACATAAGATCATGCTAGTCAGAGCCAGTGTGAACTGCAGCTCAAACATGACACCTAGTGGACTATGATCTTACAATAAAAGATGGCCAGTGACTTTATTATTAAAGCCTACAATGCATAACAATGCAGTTAACATGCATGTACATGCCAGGGCCTGAGACCACTAGTCAAAATGCTTTAAGTTTTATTTATTTTTTTAAATATTTCATTGCAAATTATATTATCAGCATAACAGTTTTAGTGAAAAATGTATATGAACTTCATGTAGCATTTGTTGTCTCATTTTTTAATGACAGCAGAACTCAAGCTCATATGGTCACTGTCACAAGTTGTCTTTTTAAAAATCATTTTTCGTCATAATGTTTCTTTATTTAAAGTTTTTCAAAATCTTTGTTTAGTTTAAAATTAGATATTGAAGCACAGATTCTCAACATGATCTCAGACTTTTGGAACCCATGGATTAACATAATATAAAATGAAATAATATAATATAATATAAGGTTGATTTAAGGCAACAGATGCATGTATCTGANTGCCTTCAGTCAGTTATACTGATACGTCATTTCTATCTAACAAAACAAAAATAAAGAAAACAATACCATTAAAAAAAATAAATAAATAAAAAACGTTATGACAGAATACTGATTTTCCCTATATTACACACAATTTTATGGTAATGGTCATGATCATGATTATATACGACAAAGTTTCTTTATTTAAGATTTTTTTAAATTCTAAAATAAACATTATGATTGTAAAAATCATCTTTATAAAATTCATTTAATGTCATAATGTTTCTTTATTTTTACTTTATATTTACTTTTGGTTAATTAATAAATTATAATAATAGTAATTATTATTATTATATAATGTAATATAATATGACAATTTACATTTAATACAATGTTGATTCAAAGCAAAATTATTTGCATGCAGGTATCTGCATTTCAGTCAGATATGTGTTATGTCTACTTGATCTAAACAAAACTAAAATATAATAAAATACCTTTAAAAATGAAAAAAATATGAAAAAAAACATGTTATAACAGAATACTGCCTTTCCCAATATAACTCACAATATTACAGTAATGGTGTCATGATCATGATTATATCTGATCAGAAAAACATAATGCAACATAGCAGTTTAGAGCCAATCAAAAAAATCAAAGTTTCTTTACTAACAATGCTGAATGAACTAATAGGTCACATAGTTAATGCTCATAATAATGCTCAAGCACCCAGTCTGGTCTAGTCTAGTAGTCAATAATCATGCAGGAAGACCCACGCCTTCATGCAGTTCACCTGCTGTAATCCCTTTTCCACTACCAACTTCAACATTCTGAAACCACCATCCTGGAACTCCAGCAGGGACATCACCACTTCTCTCACCCTAAGCATCTGCCAGGGGTGAAGGCAGAGCATTTGACGTATGCGATTTTGCTGAGCCATTATATTTACAAAGAGATCTCACCATTGAAAGTGTAACACAAAACCATCACAATCATTTCAGTCCTTGATAAATAACTTGTGGCCTGATATTATGTTTCATTGTTTTGAATGCAGCCTGGAACATACTTTTTTACTCATATAGTAAAGTACTAACCACGAATCAGCCTACTAAGGTTCAAGACTTTTGGGCTGTGACAAAAGCTTGCCTGACTCGTTGCCTCCCTGCCCTATCAGGCAATGGCTTTGCAGGCAGCATTTGAGCATGGAGGTACCTCACGAAACTAATTTCAGACAGACTTCTGAAGCAGCATAACGATTTATTGATTTACAACAAAATAGAGAGAGCTTTGGTGATAACTAAGCAAATGTTTAATACAATATTATTTTCCAGCGACAAATGACATCAAATGTGGAAAAAGTTGGTCAAAACAGTACATTTTCACAAAAACTAACTGCAACTTTCAGATGGCATTTTTATTTTTTAGCTCAACTATCATGAAATCGAACAGGATTGTGGGATATCTTGTGGGCAAATATTATAACTATTTAAAATAACTGTTTTGTATTTGAAAATATTTTAAAATGTAATTTATTCCTGTGATGGTAAAGCTGAATTTTCAGCATCATTAGTCCAGTCTTTAGTGTCACATGATCCTTCAGAAATCATTCTAATATGCTAATTTGCTGCTCAAGAAACATTTATTGTGTACAACTGTACAAAATATCTGTGTAATATAATTTTTTTCAGGATTCTTTGATGAATAGAAAGTTCAAAAGAACAGCGTTTATTTGAAATACAATCTTTTGTAACATTATAAATGTCTTTACTGTCCCTTTTGATCTATTTAATGCATCCTTGCTGAATAAAAGTATTAATTTCTTTCATTTATTTTCAAAAAAATTAAAATAAAGATTCTTACTGACCCCAAACTTTTGAACGGTAGTGTATAATGTTACAAAAGCTTTGTATTTTTGATAAATGCTGTTCTTTTGAACTTTCTATTCATCAAGGAATCCTTAAAAAAAAGTACACAACTGTTTTCAACATTGATAATAATAAGAAATGTTTCTTGAGCAGCAAATCAGCATATTAGAATGATTTCTGAAGAATCGTGTGACATTGAAGACTGGAGTGATGATGCTGCAAATTCAGCTTTACCATCACAGGAATAAATTACTTTGTACAATATATTCAAATAGAAAACAGTTATTTTAAATTGTAGTAATNTGTTACAAAAGCTTTGTATTTTTGATAAATGCTGTTCTTTTGAACTTTCTATTCATCAAGGAATCCTTAAAAAAAAGTACACAATAAATGTTTCTTGAGCAGCAAATCAGCATATTAGAATGATTTCTGAAGGATCATGTGACACTAAAGACTGGACTAATGATGCTGCAAATTCAGCTTTACCATCACAGGAATAAATTACTTTGTACAATATATTCAAATAGAAAACAGTTATTTTAAATTGTAGTAATATTTCACAATATTACTCTTTTTACTGTATTTTAAATTAAATAAATGCAGCCTTGGTGAGCAGATGAAACTTCTTTAAAGACATTAAAAATCTAACCGATCCCAAAGTTTTGAGCGCTAGTGTATATAGAGTATCCAGCTCCCAGGTTGATTCTGGCCCCCTTGAAAAATTGTTTGGATAAACTTGGTTTAATGTAACAAATTTGCTACTTACAATAGCCTCACGCTCGAGACATAAGTATAAAACATGGCAAGGTGATCAAGGTGTGATACAGTACCTCTGAACTCCTCTTGTCGAGCAGAGCCCTGGCTGACTGGAGTTCCTCCTGCGCATTCTGCAGACGCAGCTCCATGGCTCGAACCTCAGCTTCCCACTCATGCCGCTTGTGCCCCACCATGATGTCAATCTGTCGCATCAGCTCCTGTAATTCTGGCTCACAGGATGACAGGACAGAGCTGAGGAGATAAACAGGAGATGAACAGCATGTAAACAACCTAAGTACTACAAATAGTGAATGCTGTATGCCTACATACATAAAAATGTATAACACAAGTCAGCATTTTTTATAATATGTGGACTGAGCAGAATTTGGATTCTCCCATTTACCTGACATCATGATCACGGAGCGTGCTCAGAAATTCCTCCATTATTTCTCAGTGATCTTCCATGTACATAGTTATTACATGATCAAAATCAATACTGCATGTATGAGAAAAAGAGAGATCATTCATAAGCAGAGATGATGGGGGTAAATCACAATATCACATCAAATATTATACCTGCATCAGGGATAGTTAGTTACCAAGGGCAACTGTGCTACAAATACCATAGCCATATATGTGATCTGATAGAATTAACTTTTCTGACATAATGTGATTTCAGGCTGTCAGTAATCAGGCAAAACAGTATTTCAGAGGTAAAACATGTTAACAAAGAAATAGAATGAGTCAGTGGTGTTCCAATAATAACGAGGTATTATGTGCTGAGCTATTATTGGAAGCTGAATAACTATATGATGTGATATAATCACGTTCATAACTAATTTCTCGGTATATTTGCACACCAGGTCTTATTAATGTACTAGTATGTTAGTAATAAATCACTACTTGGCTAACATTAGCCTGTTAGCGTGGAGAAAAAGTTCGCGCATTGTCTTACTTGTCAATGTTTGCAGAGAAACTGAATGTAACTTACTCCACGACTTTTGAACTCTAGATAAAATTAGTGTTAACGTTTATTTTCCGAAATTACAAATCTCACTTACAATTCCAGGGGCACTTGACATCATGTTTGTCAGCTAGGGTTGTAGGGGTGACAGAAACTCAACAGTTGAAAGCGCACGATAACCAAGAACATCACAACACAAGAGGACAGAACAGCCACTCTGCCTGTGCTTCCGCACTGTGTCACGTGGGTACACAGAGTACTATGGAAGCCCATTTCCGAAACATAAAGGGAAAAAAATCATGCTTTTGTAAATCATAATTATGACTCTAAAATGTCGAAATTCTGACAAAAAGTCAATTATGACAAAAAGTTGAAACTGTGGTACTTAGCCATAATTTACTTTTGAGATAAAAAGTTGAAATTACGACAACAATTCACAGTTATGACAAAGAAAGACAATGTTGATCTTTTAACTCTCATAATAATCTCATAATTATGATTTAGTATGTCATTTTGAACTTTTTTCTCATAATTATTTAATCTCTTAAATGTGACTGTCATAATTTTGAATTTTTATGTCATAATTTTTGCGCACGCATAAGCCATGATGAGCCATTTGCTTGCAAAGAACCCAATTAATTTACTAAACAGATTTTTCCATTTAACCCATTTTAGCCCACCGCCAACTATAGTTGCCGCAGTGTATCAATTTCCTTTGGTAAGTATTTTTCTAGATGTTATCCATGTTTAATGTCTCAATGATATGAAATAAAACAACCAAATAAAGGATTTCAAGAAAAAAAAAAGGTATTCACTNAATGTTGATCTTTTAACTCTCATAATAATCTCATAATTATGATTTAGTATGTCATTTTGAACTTTTTTCTCATAATTATTTCATCTCTTAAATGTGACTGTCATAATTTTGAATTTTTATGTCATAATTTTTGCGCACGCATAAGCCTTGATGAGCCATTTGCTTGCAAAGAACCCAATTAATTTACCAAACAGATTTTTCCATTTGACCCATTTTAGCCCACCGGCAACTATAGTTGCCGCAGTGTATCAATTTCCTTTGGTAAGTATTTTTCTAGATGTTATCCATGTTTAATGTCTCAATGATATGAAATAAAACAAACAAATAAAGGATTTCAAGAAAAAAAAAAGGTATTCACTTTCTTCCTGTGACATGAGGCTGTCAACTTCCTACCCCTACTTCCAGGAAGCATGGCGAAGGCAAACCCCGCAAAGAAACATATAATATTCATGTTACTAATAAATATTTTTTGTTGACATATAAATATCTACATAATCATGAAGGTCTCTAGAATCATCCAAACAAGACAAATCTTACAAGAGATCTATAGTTTTTGGTATACTTAGTCAAAAGTCCAAGCGGCAACTGTAGTTGCCGGTGGGCAAATAACTTGTAAGTACATAATATCATGGAGAAATGGGGTATACTGTGTTAATAGGTTAATAAAATCAAGGTTATTGGTCTTGTTTAGTGCTTTTTGCTTTCATAATATGATATCCCACCAAAAACATACACTTTGAAAAATGCTGTGTTAAAAACAACCCAAGTTGGGCTGAAAATGGACAAACCTAGCAATTGGGTTGTTTTAACCCAATGGTTGGGTTAAATGTTTGCCCAACGTGCTGGGCAGTTTTATTTAAACTATTGTTAAAAAATTACTGTATGGCTGGCTCAAAATGAACCCAAAATAGGTTGCAAATTAAAAATCAGACACATAATTAGCTACTAGAGGCAACAATAATAATCAAAAGGTGAACATTTATTAATAAGCAATTTAATAAATGTTTATTGATTAATTATTATCCATTAAACTTATTAATAAATGCTCATTTATTAAACATTAAATAAAGGTTCATTTCCAACATACTTTGGGTTCATTTTAAGCAAGCAGTAATTGTAAACAATTGTTGAGTTAAATAAAAATGCCCAGCACAAACATTTAACCCAACCGCTGGGTTAAAACAACCCAACTTGGGTTGGTTTTAACCCAGCATTTTTTAGAGTGTAACTTTACCCTTTAACTGACATCTCTACTGTACAGTAGGGAATAAATCTGTCAAAAGGAGGAGATGAGAGAACAATCTTTCCACAGCTCTACTGTCCCACTCCCATGTCCCGTGTAATTTTTTCTGTTGTGGCAACTTAATGGCTGCACTTTGTTCTGCACTATATGTTCCACCACTTTAAGACAAATGGATTTGTTGTTTGTTGTGTTTTCATATTCAAGAGATTATAAGCCAGATGCATCTTTTTTTGGGTTCGCATCGAATGTTCTTCAACTTTTATACATAACAAATTTGTTTATGAATAAAGATTGATCAGTTAAAAGCAGTTATTTTGAGTTAGATGCCAAATGTTCTCCTGTTTAAATTTGACATTGAGGGGGTGCATACAACATATTTGCCCACATTAAAATATGATTTTCAAGAAAAAAAAGAAAAAAAAAATGGGGAAAATAATGCAGAACATGTTCACATAGGACATTAACACGATTATATGCATGAATATATGCACCTATGCACCTTGCTATGTTCACTATTAACATGACTATATGCATGAAACCATTCAGAACAATTTGGGCACAAATGGGTTAAGTATGATGTGGTATCTATATTTGGATTTAAATATAAACTTACACAACATAGTAGCTCATCTTTTTATCTATATGGTGACAGGCACAAGACTAATAGCTGTATAAACACTCCACAATACATGAGTATCGCAAAGGACTGTGGGTAATTTATTTGCCCATGAGGGGTTGACATCAGGGGCACGTTCAAGCTCAAACCGGTGCGCAACATTTTGCTATGGTTTCCGGGTTGAACGACATGTTTCCTGGAAACGTTGTGCAACGGGGTTTGAGATAAGTTTTCTCTTGTTTGGTTGTTGTGTCAAAAATGTCAGCCCAATCAGCAGCAACATGTATATAAACCACGCGGTATTAAAGAGACAGCTCGCACAATGGGTCCAAGTAAAGTTATTTACAAATGTGTCCACTGCAGCTCGGTATAGGCAACAATTGAAGATATTAGAGTTTTATAGTAAAAATATAGCATATCAATTCTTCAAAAAGAACACAAAGCCTTCTCAGCTGCCATAGTTGCAAGTCTTGCGTCATCAGAACAGGGTGTTCAACGCACCAGCGTTTCTGTTTAAAAAAATTTTTGTAACGTTTTATCGGGGCTGAACGCAGCCCAGATGCACTACTCTGAACACTCAAGAAGTGTCTCTCAAGTGTTCGGCAGCTGCGTCTCTACTAGCGAAACTGTAAATTTATCTGCTCCAAGAACAGCAACGTTATTACCTCGCTAGTGGGAAATGTCAGGTAACTTTTAAGTTGTTAGACTATTTTAAATAAAATCATCAGAGCAGCGCTGACAACACGTTTTTGTGTGAATGTGTGTCACTCCGGTCCGTACTGCAGGCCTGTGTGTGCATTTGAGTGGGAAAGTGAACAAGAGAGAGTAGCCTTTTGTAATATGTGTAAAACGTATAAAACGTAATTTGGTGGCAATAAAACATCCCTTTTAATCCTATTGTTTACCATTTTTATTTGATTGGTCAGTGTCATTATGGGTTTTGGTTCTTTTGCTGTTGTAGGCTGTAAGAACCTTTGAAATAACTTTTGGCGAAGTGATATAGAACTGTTACGCGCTCATTACCTGCCTGAAACTACTTTAGCAGTGCGTTTCCCTGAAAATAACTTCACACCTTGATGTTCATCAACCAATCAGACTCAAGCATTCAACAGCTGCGTTGTGTAAACTTGATTATAATTCAGTATTATATTAAAAGTTCATATACATTATCAATGTATTAAATTGCAACTTCATCATTACAAATGTGTAATTACAAACATATTAAACAGCTTACAAGTTTAAAAAAAAAATGACGTGTATTTTAGTTTTCCATAACTTATTGTCCTACATTTAAACCATATTTCAGTGATGATGGAAGAAATTACATTTGTGTCCGACTTATTTGGGTCAAAAAAAGCACTCTAAAGAAAATACTTGAGTATACTTGAGTGTGAACTGAATTTAATGTTTTCAGACATTGCATGCTCATTGCAATGAGATGAAAATATATCATAGATTAACATTTATGTTAAATGCACATCTTTAAAGTAAATGATTTTCAAAAGAATCACACTTTTTAAAAGTGTACTCTTTTTCAATTTGGAGAAACTTTGTCAAGCTATGAGCTTCTTATGATATAGAGTAGCCTGTTAAATACCTACAGTGGAACTCTTTTGAAAAAAAGGGAAAAAATCAGTCAGTTACATTGCATGTTAGTAACAAAAAGTAGATAACTACACAGAAGATACACAAGGGGGCAATATATTTTAAAAATTGTATGTGTATATAATTTGTCATTTCATCTAGCCATGCATTATTTCCATCTTAACAACAGTAAGAGGTTTTTAATTAATCTCTATAGAGTGACAGTGTTACACCAGAACAGATAGATGTAGCCTTATTGAATAACAGTAGCATATTCTGCTATATAAAAAGAGCATAAAATGCTGCCAAAGACTTGATGTCCCTGAATGGGACTTCTGCACACTGGGACTCCTTTCTTGTATCTTTAGGCTTCACAGTTCAGATTTAATTGTCTTCCTGTTGACTCTCAGTGTAGGTGGTTTGATTCTCATTCATCTAGTTATCACTGTGAGATTTCCAGTCAGCAGTGCTGCCAGACTTTACTGATAACAGCCATAGTAATGTTGCTCATGTTACCTTTACCCTGATGTTTCTCTAATGTTTTAATGAATCACACAGCACTTTGCGCACAACAAAAGTTCATTGTGAACATGTCTGTCAAGAAGCACAAAATACCAAAGTTTACAATGCACTGAACATGACTGAATTGTGGAAGAGTATGCAAAGTTTATCTTTTTCTTTCTTTCTTTTCTTTTTTGAAATAACCATGGAGACCCCCATGCACCTAGGTTTCCTGTTCTTTGAAAGCATTTATTTAAAGGGTGTCATGCTTGGCAAAGCGTGGTAAAATAGAAATGAAATGAAAATGTGTTGTGATAAACAGACTTTATTAACAAAAACAACCAAACTCAGCGTGTGTTGACGAGAACCGACAGAGAGAACTAAAACACAACAACTTATATAGGCCAGTTATTATACAGTATATACACAGTTATTAAACTGAACTGAATCAACATTGAACTGACTTCAGCTGAATAATTACACTACTATCTTAGAGCTGCTTTACAGCATAATTGAATTGTGTTTGCATTATTGATCATTATCTTCCTGTTTAATACCATAAAGCTGCTTCGAAACAATCTGTATTGTATTAAGCGCAGTGTTGAGAAGGTTATTATGTAATAGGTTACAGATTACAACCCTATTTAAAATGTAATAAGTAGTGTAACTATTTCAATTACTTCATTGATGTAACTAATTACATTTTATTACTTTTCAAAATTTCTAACGAATGTTTTCAACTGTTAATCATGTTCAAACATTTAAACCAGGCAGGGTTAACCTTACAGTAGTACTCAACACTGATTACTGTCAGACTTTCTAAATCCTTCATCACTTGAACTAAGATTATAATAATTTAATTGTAAAGCACAGCCACCACAAAATCAGAATTTAGCACCTCTTTTTCTTTTAGATCGTTTAGGCCCAAAATGGCTGGGGCGAAGCTACAGGGACCCCGGCCCAAGATAGTGCCCAAGATAGTGCTGGACCCTGTGCCTCAGAAGTCGGCCTGATGCCCAAATAAGGAAGAGGCTAAGCATGGTCGCTGCTCGCTCAAGGTAAATCAGGCGCGTGTTGCAACCCTGGCTCCTTGGATGAATCCCTGCTGGTTCGAACAGGGCGTGACTGTAAGGACAGTCATTTTCATAACCCAAAGGTCATGGGTTCGAATCTCAGGTCCGGCAGGGATTGTCGGTGAGGGGAGTGAATGTCCAGCGCTCTCCCCACCTTCAATACCACGACTGAGGTGAGACCCTTGAGCAAGGCACCGTACCCCCAACTGCTCCCCGGGCGCCGCAGCAATGGCTGCCCACTGCTCCGGGTGTGTGTTCATGGTGTGTGTGTTCACTGCTGTGTGTGTGCACTTGGATGGGTTAAATGCAGAGCACAAATTCCGAGTATGGGTCACCATACTTGGCCACATGTCACTTCACTTTCACTTTCACTTTCACAGACGCTTCCAAGATGGGCTGGGGAGCCCTGTGCGATGGCCAACCGGCCTTCGGTGCTTGGAGGAGCCAGGAAAGAGAGCTTCACATCAACCACCTGGAAATTATACTGGTATATCAAGCTCTCCAATCTTTCCTTCCTCTCCTGGCGGGACACCATGTCCTGATCAGATCAGACAATATGACAGTAGTGTCCTTCATAAATTGCCAGGGCGGGCTCTCATCAAAGTCCCTTGTCACTCTAGCAAAAACCATCCTAGAGTGGGCCCAACACAACCTGCTCTCACTCAGAGCAGCACGTTCATGGCGTGCTGAACAAAGGGGCGGACATGTTGTCCCAGAACAACCTTCCCTCGGAGGAATGGTTGCTCCACCACCTCGTGGTTCAGAAAATTTGGGATGTCTTCAGGAGGGCAGAGGTCGACCTCTTCGCCTCAGAAGACAACTATCATTGCCCAATTTACTTTTCAAAGACCAAGGATGCGCTGGCCCACGACTGGCCCAGCCTCCTCCTGTACGCTTTTCCCCCAGTCCTCTATGGAGGAGCCAACCATGGTTCTCGGACCTGTCTCAGCCCTCATCCATGGAGCCATGGCTGATCCCCCTGAGACGAGACATCCTCTCCCAAGCGGGACGGACAATATGGCACCCCAAACCCAAGCTTTGGGATTTCCATGTGTGGCTTCTAGACGGGAGCCTTCAAACCTCCCTGAAGACGTCCTGAACACTATCTCACAAGACAGAGCTCCGTCAACGAGACGTCTCTACTCCCTAAAATGGTCAGTCTTTGCTGCCTGGTGTACAGCACGAAGACCCATTTACTTGTGACATATATCGTCTTTCCTTCAGGACTTAATGGATAGGGGCCGTACTCCCTCTACCCTTAAAGTCTATGTCACAGCTATAGGGAGGGAGGGAGAAACAAACTTGTTGTTCGCTTCCTAAAGGGATCTAGGAGGCTGAACCCTCCTCGCCCCCGCACGGTTTCTACCTGGGACCTGTCTTTGGTTCTCAGAGGCCTTAAGGGCCCTCTCTTTGAACCACTCCAGACTGCCGACTTACGTTCCCTAGCGCTGAAAACCGCCTTATTGCTAGCCTTAGCATCGGTAAAGCATGTGAGCCCCTCCTGTCTTGAATTAGGGCCTAACAACTCTAAAGTTGTCCTGAAACCAAGACATGGATAACAGCAGTCAGAAGAGAGAAAGATGTCATTTTTACCGTCAAACACCCTCACAGCAGCGTTAACTAATCACTGATGCGTCATCAAACCGGTTAGTAGAAGAGTAGCGAATTTAATAAAGGATCCTTAAACAAGACCAAACGAAAAAGCCCATTCATGATTTTACTAATGAAGGAGTGGAGGATGACGTTCATCATGTTTTTTACAGTGAACATAAGCATTATCTTTTTCAAACAATGTTTAACAGTTTATTTAAATTATTAACAGTTTAACTTATCTGTCATGAGCCATTTGCTTGCAATGAACCCAATTAATTAATAACTAAACAGATTTTCCTATGCAAGTATAATGTGTTATCTATAATTTGGATTTAAAGATAAACTTACACAACATAATAACTCATATTTTTATCTACTACGGCGACAGGCACTTGACCAGCAGCTGTATAAACGCTCTACGTTACCGTAAAGGACTGTGGGTAATTTATTCGCCCATGAGGTGTTGACATCAGATTCAGCAGCACCAGAGTCAGCTTTAGTAGAAAATGCGAGAGAGCTTCAAAACATTAGTTTACCCATCGATTATTGCATACGGATACCAAGCTGATTAGGTTACAACAAAAAGAGAATATACTTAAGACTCATTAATACACTAGTGTTTACACGTGTTTTGGTAAGTAGTTAGCTAACTAGTGGATACAAAGTATGCGGATTTTTCCTGAGATTTATAAATGTAGTGTCAATAAATAAATAAATGAGCATACATGCAGACCTGAATTAAATGTAAATTGTGCTAAACAATTGTAGTACATTGTTGCGATATTGAATGACAATAAGGTGAGGCGTTCATTGTTTTAAGCAAGCGATATCGATTACGTTTTATAGTCTCTCAGGTTACAGTATTTGTTGCACGTGGCTCGTTGGTCTAGGGGTATGATTCTCGCTTCGGGTGCGAGAGGTCCCGGGTTCAAATCCCGGACGAGCCCATTGTTTTTATTGTTTATTTATTATTTCATTTGTTACATGATCCCTTCATTTATAGTGATAAAATAGCATAGATACATGTGCAAATGACGATGTGTAATGCGAAATAGGGCTTACGTACGTAGTTAGTAATAACGCAGCTAAAAAGAGTTGATAGACCTAACGTTACGCGTGTTCGCGTAGACTCCTTGCAGAAAACGAACAATATTTGCAGTCAAGTTCGACGAATATAGGCCCATGAGTTAATAAGAACAATTTAACCAGGATATTATGAGTTATGTTAGTTTAGAATATCTGATTTCTAATAGCTTCATTTTCTATTATTGATAATAACTTTGTAAGCGGCTCGTTGGTCTAGGGGTATGATTCTCGCTTTGGGTGCGAGAGGTCCCGGGTTCAAATCCCGGACGAGCCCATGTTTTTTATTTATTTTATTATATGACGATACTTTTGTGAGAAAATATGATGATAATAACATTTGACAATAATAGTGTAAAGTGTGGTGGAATGTACATACTAACATCGTCAATATACATTTAAAGTTAACATGGACAAAAATAATCAGGGGCTCCAACAATGACCTGAGAACTTCTCAGGTCATTGTTGGAGCCCCTGATTATTTTTGTCCATGTTAAGTGAGAACATATTGTAGTATCAAGAAAACTAGAAAACATAATATATATATTATCTATATTACATATTATGTATATTACAAAAATGTTTCCCATTATTTCAGGATAAACTATAATTTATAAATAACCTATTCATATTTTGACTACTCTAAATTTAGGACACTGATACCTAAATCATTGAACATACGATCAGTATTTTCCCCCTTTTCTATCCTGCCTGTGCTAATATGACCCCTCAGTAGGTCCCTGAAGTCTCGACTGACCTGATGAAAGCAGAACTATTCAAGGATATTACCAACCACATCTTGCATCCCCTAAATGGTGTCTGGGGGAAAAAAGCCATTTGATATCCCTTTTTCTGATAGCTGCTATATTTGTCAATTATCCATTTACAAATATTATAATCATTATATTAGAATTATTATCTAATTTTACAGACTGTATTTCAATATTTACCACAGAAGAGAGTTCCCCCTCAGGGTTCTTTCCTTCTGTCCTAGCAAGTTTTTCCATGTCAAGTTTTGTGGAACTTGGAATTTCTGAGCCCACGTCATTTCTTATATTTTCGGTATGAGGGGATATATGGAAGTACACTGGAATTCTAAATAACTCTTTACGCAAAGAGAGCTTTGCTTGATCTGTCAATGGGGGAGGAGAAAGGCAGATATCACCTCCCCCACGACTCCACAGCCTCTTTAAAACACGCGGCTGTTATTCACACTGACAGCAGAGCCAGTTTGCTCTTATTCACACACCCACTAATTCTCACTCAGCGGAGTTAATCTTCTGACAAAGATCTGCAACAGCCCATACAGAGAACTGAATTACTATTCATTGTTCTGTAAGTACATTTCTTGATTTCTTAGTTTCTTTCTAAAACTAAGGTTGATTTACATTTATTTTTGTTTGTGTTTCATTAAATAGATTAAAAATATTTTAATATTAAGTTACATGGAACTTATGCCTGGTTTCACATACGGGTTAGATTAAGCTAGGAGTGGACAAAACAATGGCAGTGACATATTTTAAGTCAATGCAAGTTTCTTTCAGTGAAAATAGTTCAAACATACATTTTAGACTGAGACTAGGCTTAAGCCTTGTCTGTGAACTCTCTTAATCAGTATTTTGTCTTGTTTTCCAGTAAAATATCCAAAAATCCTTAAAACAAAATAAATATACTTTAGAAACAAAAGTGCATATATTAAGACTTTTTGTGTCTTACTTGAGTATTAAGATAATTTGAGTTTTTTTTTTTTTTACATTATTGAAGTTTTTCCTTGTTTAAAGTGTTTAGAAATAAGCTTAATTCAAGATGTATTCTCTGAAAAATAAGCCTTAATATTTTATGCAACATTGCTTCTCATGTATATTTTGTTTAAGGGTGTTTAGATGTTTTCACTGGAAAATAGGACATAAATGTTCATTAATTGAGTGATTTTTGCAGTGTGCTGTTTAACACAATAAAGAAAGAACACACTGTTCAAATGGTTCGACACAAAAGTCAAGTTACAGTTTGACTAAAGATGTTTCTCATATAATCTTTTACTTGACCATCACTAACAAGACAACAAAACTAACTAAACATGTAATGTTATGTAAGAGCAATATTCTGGATTATTCTATCAATTAAATATTGTATTGGTGAACTGAAATTGTAGATGTTCTCATGACTGCAGAAACCAGAGATCTTGTCACTCTTCTTATTCATGCAGTATTGTATTGTCTGCATTAGTACTCAGAAAGAGGTCAGAGGTCAACTCTTCAGAGGTCAAATTAAATAATATAATATTCTGGATGAACAGGTGGTCTGCAGCATTAGAGTAGAATACTATAAAGATGAATGCTTGGTGAGAGTCAATGATGGCTTTGCCATCTGCTTCAAGATTTTAACTGTCATTTCATTGTGCTTAAAGGGATAGTATTTCAATTATGTAAATTCTGTCATTGTTTACTCTTGTTGTTCCAAATTTGAATGCATTTCTTTCTAATGCTGAATACAAAGGAAGATATTTTGGAGAACATTGTGGTGTCCAAACAACATTAGACCCCACTGACATTCATTGAATGGAATTTTTATTTTTTAAAATATCCTCTTTTGAGTAATAAAGGTGCAGTAAGCGATTTCAGAGAAATGCTGTTGAAAGTGGATCGGACCGAGCATCAAAACACACTTGTAGCCAATCAGCAATAAGGGGCGTGTCCACTTGTGAGGGGGGGTACCTGTGCTGCATAAAATGTTTGTGAGTTATGAGGCGGAGCTATCAAGATAGGGGTGTGATCCTTTTGGGTAGGGGCATGTTTGTTTTGATGATTTCAAATATCAACAGCGTTTCTCAGAAATCACTTACTGCACCTTTAAGAAAGTCATTTTGGGGTGAACGCTGCCTTTACACAACAGTTATGTCCATATGAAGTACACCTGAAAGTTACATCTTTTTTGTTTGTTTTTGCAGAGTACGCTAAACACTTTCCAGAAGACAGAACTACAAAATCATTTTATCATCAATATAAAGGTACCAGTTTTCAGCGATGGTGCTGTTTGAGGATCAGGAATGTGGGGTCTGTTACCTGCGTTACTCTCGGCTCGACCGCGTTCCCAGAACTCTCCACTGTAACCACACATTCTGCACGCCCTGTCTGGAGACAATGGGGCTGCATTACAGCAGCCTGCGCACCATTCGCTGCCCCCTCTGTCGTCAGGTGACTTGTCTGGATCGTGGGGTCAGCTTGCAAGAGGCTCTTTTTGTCAATAGCCAACTGTGGGACAACATTTGTGATGAACAGGAGGAGGAAGACAACGAGAGACAGCAGGAAAAGGAGGAAGAGGGGAAAAACTCTAATATACAGGAGCTGCCCTCATCAGAGGCTGAATGGTGAGTGGGTTACTGACATGACTAAATGATCTATTCATTTATTCAGAAATGCAATTCAAACATACAATGATCACACCTCTTCTCTGATGAGTGTGTTTTTAATTTCTGAGTTAAATGTTGTTTCGTTTGTTTTTTTTGTAAAAAACGATCCTGATGATAGAAAAAAAGCCATTACAAGAATACAATTCTCAAAAAGAAAGCATTAAAGGGATAGTTCACCCAAAATGAAAAGTCTGTCATCGTTTACTCACTCTCAAGTTGTTCCAAACCTGCATGAATTTATTTATTCTGCTGAACACATAAGAAGATATTTTGAAGAACGTCTGTAACCAAACAGTTGATGGGCCCCATTGACTTCCATAGGATTTTTTCCATACTATGGAAAAAATATATTCTTCAAAATATCTTCTTTTGTGTTCAGCAGAAGAAATAAATTCATACAGGTTTGGAACAACTTGAGAGTGAGTAAATTATGACAGAATGTTCATTTTTTTGAGTGACCTATCCCTTTAAGTAGTTTAGCATTATCTATTATTATTTCTTAAGGGGAAAAAGTGAAGCAGGGGGGGGGTGATGAAACAGGAAATTTTATCATAGAGAGAACCCAACTTTCATGGCCAATACTGCTCTTAAAATATCAAGAACTTTCAAAAACACTTGAAATGTGTTATTACGTTTTATTTTATGATACTTTTAGAGTCCCTAAATGTAAATGTTTGTTAAAAATAGAACTTGGTACATGTGTTTTAAACAAGATTTTTGAAAGATTTTTCCTTTACTTCGCTGACCCAAGTACCTTACTGGTGACTAATGTGTAACATGCAACCAGATGCTAAAATTAATTTACAGAGTCAAGTGAGTCTTTTGAATCAGCAACCTCAATATCCCCTGATTCTGTTTATAAGTAGCCAGAATACTAGCAGAAATCGTACACCCGTTGTTACGTGTGGTCTTGTTAGTAAAGCATTTGGTCTCAAATCTCTGATGACTTTTTATGCTTAAAGAAACCTCAGTGTCTGTGTTGTAGTAACTCTGTTGTGACAAAATAAGTCCTGAATGCATTTGTGTTCTCATTCATACCTTTTTTTCCTCTTATCTTTGGTTTTAGTCCAGTGCCAAAACAATACAGACCTAAATTCCGACTCCCATCTTTCCTGAAGAGAATTACTTTTTCCAGACACCCTGAAGAGAGGATTGTTCCCACCTGCAATGTGTGAGTCTTCCTTCTACGTAATGAATGCCATGTCAAAAGTCATTTTATATCTATAGTTTATTCACCCACAAATGAATATCCGGTCATTTACCAACGCTCATGTTGCTCTTTTTGTGTTTGAAAAACAGTTGGAAAAAAATTGAATGACATATGTGCCCCTGGACCACAAAACCAGTCATAAGGGTCAGTTTTTTGTAATTGAGATTTATGCATTATCTGAAAGCTGAATAAATTGATGTACTGTTTGTTAGGATAGGACAATATTTGGCTGAGATACAACTATTTGAATATCTGGAATCTGAGGGTGCAAAAAAAAGAAAGAAAAAAAGTTGCCTTTAAAGTTGTCCAAATGAAGTCCTTAGCAACCCATATCCACTCACAAAAATACGTTATTGATATAATTACGGTAGGAAATTTACAAAATATCTTCATGGAACATGATCTTTACTTAATATTCTAATGATTTTTGGCATAAAAGAAAAATCGATATTTTGACCCATGACTTATTGTGACTTATGACTGGTTTTGTGGTCCAGGATCACATATAGGTGAGTAAATGATGGGTAAATGATGACACAATGCTCATTTCTGGGTGAACTATCCTTTTAATATCTCAGTGATCATGATGCTGTCATGTTCGCAAAGATCAAAAATTCTATAGTCTCTAAAAAATATCAAAAATAGATTTTTTTTTAACATTTTCAGTTTTACTAACTTTTTGTTTTGTCTTTCAACACAGACAAATGATGTCATGGCGAAGGATTTCATCAGAAGAGATATTCTGAAAAGCAAGACAGACATCAACAGTGGATTAACAATATCAACAATAGACTTTCGCCGTCTGTTTTGCTGCTGTCATTAGAAGTGTTTGCCATGTGCTAATTACGCCTGGCGCACTGAAAAAGCAGGAGCAGCAGTCGGCCGTGGACAGGGTCCTTTAAACAAACACAATCCCCTCCATGTGCTTCTCCGACTGCATTTTCCACTTGAATAGCTACAAGCCTGCATCCCGCTCCTCCATCTGAGGGGAGCTTCTCATTAGATATTCCACCCTTAATCCATCCCAGCTGCTGAGGCCGGATTTGTTTCAGTTGTCCCGAGAGGGAGAGGGTCCCAGATGCAAAGCAAGACTTTTGGAGCAGATGGCATCTCGATTCTGACCTCCCCCCGTGTCTCAAATAGACTCTTTAAGTTATTCTAAGCTTTGCTATTTATATAATTTATTAATTATTGTAAATTAAAAATTTTGATTGATAAATGTTGTTGGTCTCTTTCTCTCTGATCCCATGTTAACTTTCTGTTTTATGTGACTAGCTACAACAAGGGGTTTTCAAACGTTTTGATACCAAGGACCTCAAACTGAGGGACCCCCTTCCTAATATTCTTTTTTTATATAAAGACCCATTTGTGAGATACATCTTAACCATAACAATTTTGTTTCCAAAGAAAAGATTTGTTAAGAACTATGATTTGTTACTAGTCTTTAAAAAGGCAAATGAAAAATGAAACAGCAATGAAATTAAATTTAATTAACATTAAATAATTATTGCTTAACAAAAAACACACATTTATGCCAATTTAAAAATCCATTAACAATATCATTTTTGTGCTCATTTTACAAAGCATAAAAAATTATTTCAGTTAACGTTCATTTTATTCAAGTAACTAAGATGTTTTTTTTTTATGGTTTTGATTTTAGTTTTAACTGTAATGGTAACACTTTACAATAAGATTCGTTAGTTAACATGAACTAATGAACTGCACTTTTACAGCATTTATTCATCTTAGTAAATGATGAAATTAACATTAACAAATACATTATTAAAATATTGTTAACATTAGTTAATGCACTGTGAACTAAAATGAACAAACAATGAACAACTGTATTTTCATTAACTAACATGTATGAAGATTAATAAATACAGTAACAAATGCATTGCTAATGTTTAGTTCATGTTAGTTAATACATTAACTAGTGTTTAACTAATGAACCTTATTGTAAAGTGTTACCGCTGTAAATAACCTTGATTTAAACAAGTTATGAGTACAATGGCTTAGGGTAAAGGATGACTGAGATAATAAAGCTTTAAATAAGACTTTAAATAATATTTTCATTTTTAACAAGAGAAACAGGCTGATTGCACATGTATTTTCCATACTGTTGGCATATGGCGATATTTCACTGTAGTGAGTCTCCAACAGACCAAAAACGGAAAGAAAGAAATCACTCATCCGTGTCAATGGATTATATATGCTTTTCATTAAACACCTGTCATCTTTTACATCTGAAAGAATTTTGACTACTTTGGTTTACCAAAATAATGTCATTATATACACATCTGCATTTGTGTTCTTCTGAGAAAAACTGTTACAAGGTTCTTTCCTTTTCTCCAAAAAACAACAGAATTGCAGAGATTTAGTCTTTTGCAAAACTTAAATGGAACTGCAGTGAAAGTTAAGAAAATATATTGAAAAAGCAAAACATAATGAATAAAAAACCTTGATGTGAATTCTTGAGTTGATGATATGAGCTACCTTTGTTGGAGTTATCTGCTTGAAACACAATGAAGCCTTCCAAGGAAAAAGAAAGCCAAAACAAAGATGTAAATCTTATCACATTCCACAATAAACTGATTCTGAAATGCTCTATAAAGCAATTATACAAGAGTCATAATTGTTTTATAGATCATTTCTGTTGTAGAATCTGTAGGTTACCATGAGCCTTATGGTTACACGATGGCTGCGTTCACACTGGCACAAAAAAAATAATCAGATCTGACACAGATCGGAATTTGTTGCACACGTGTAAACACAAAAATCTGCACGAGATCCGATTTTTCGCATCCGTTCTGAAATACATATCATATCCGATATCTGGACAGCCTACATTTAAACACTTATATCCGATTTTCCTTGGAATTCCAAGCCACTACAAGGCGAGGGCGACACGCTTGCCCACAAAATCGCATTATGAAGCAGACAGCTTTCTTTCTTTTCTTTTCGTTTTTTTTTACTGAGGGGGAAACTTTATATTTAAGAAATTGCTCACACACCGAAACATTCAGGAGTACAGAGGGTTATTCTCAACCCCTGCCCTGTGAATTTTTAAAACAAAACCGCTACATTATCGGCTATTTTTTGTAAATAAACTAACAAGCTTCTCTATTAGCCTATCCAGACGCACGCAGGTAATTCACACACTCACAATCTCTCTCGATCTCTCTCTTTTTA
This sequence comes from Anabarilius grahami, assembly GCA_003731715.1. Lineage (NCBI taxonomy): Eukaryota > Metazoa > Chordata > Actinopteri > Cypriniformes > Xenocyprididae > Anabarilius > Anabarilius grahami. The sequence continues at coordinate 1,310,480 of RJVU01079805.1, forward strand.
TTCGTTCAAATTCATTCAAATAGGCTCAATGAAATTGAATGCTACTAAAATAACAAACAAAAACTAGATTAAAAAGTTTGTAGACAAACTTTGATGTTGGCTTGAGAAAGCCTAGCCAGAAAGATTGAAGTAGAATCTCCCATTATCCCTTAAGTCCCTATCCTCTGTACATGAGTTTAAATTTAACTTAAAGTCATATCTTTTTACTCAGTTCTATTTCTATTATGTCTCTCTCTCTCTTTTTTCTCCCTTTTCTTTTAATATATTTTAGATTTGACCTGTACAGCACAGTGGTCAACTATTGTTGTGTTTATTTGTGCTATATAAATAAATGAGATTAAATGAAGGTAGTTTTAAAGTTTGAAGGATTTGAGTTTGAAGTACTTTTAAAAGTTTGAAGTTTGATTGTTTTAAGGCCATGTCTCTCAGACAAATAAATAGATTGCAATGGCGTTCTGTGTGGTTTCAAGGGTGCTGCTAAACGGTTGCTAGGGTGTTCTGAGTGGTTGCTAGGGTGTTGCTATGCGGTTTCTAGGGTGTTGCTATGCAGTTGCTAAGGTACTCAGGGTGGTTGCTTTGCGGTAGAGTATTAGTGATAGATAGACAGACAGACAGACGATAGATAGATAGATTAGAACTGTTATATAGAATGGCAGCTTAAATTAGGTATCCTGTAGTTTGAACAGTCTTGGGTAATTTGAACATTCCATCAAAGTCTATGGGATTTTTCCTGAGTCAGAACCTGTTTTAGTCTCTGGTCAGAACAGTCTGGAACAAAAAGGTCTGACCTGAGTTTGGTGGTTCTAGCTTGGAGAGTCGTAAATCAGCAGAATCATTTTGGGTGGGGATTTATGTAAACACAGATATCAGTTAACAGTCGTGTCTAAAGTGAATGTGAACAGGCAGGACAAAAATCGGATGTGGTCATACAATCAGATCTGTGCATTAAGACTTGAAGTGTAAACACACAGTGTCTGCAGCTGCTTTGCAGGCCTCACAGGCCTATAATGCAAGTCAAAGAGATAACTGCTGATTTATGAATCTGTGACACATGATCAGAAAAGAAACAAAGTTTACTCACTGTTTCAATAAAGAGTGTAAACTAGTGCAAACCTGTTTGCACAGAAACAGTGGATTGAGCTTTGACTTGTTTTGACAAGCCTTGCAAAGCTTTCACGAGTAAAATTGCATCACTTAATTTGCCAGTTATAACTTAAGGCTAATTACCACGTTTACGATCTCTTGAGAAGACACCTTCCTTCCTTAATAAACAGCTTCCTGTATAAATATTAGCCAATGTAAACATTGTCAAGAGACAGTCAAGAGAGCTTTATTATGTATAAAAACAGAATAATGGTTTTAAATAAATATAATGCATATAAAATACTGTAATATTGTAAAATATTATTACAATTTAAAATAACTGTTTTCTATTTTCATTTATCTCTGTGATGGCAAAGCTGAATTTTCAGCAGCTATTACTCCAGTCTTCAGTGTCGTACGATCCTTCATGAAGGAGTTTCTGCAGAAATCATTCCAACAGTGAATAATTCATAATGCTGTTTTATCAGACTAATATGGAATAATTCATAACTGTATTTTAAATAGTTTTTGAAGAAAACAGTTATTTTAAATGGTAATAACATTTCACAATCTGTTTTTACTTTAAGCAAAAAATGAGGCCTATAAGAGACTTGTGTACATGTGTATAAGACTTCTTTCATATACTGTATATGAAACTGTATATATATATATATATATGTTGTTTTTTAAAATTGAGAGAAGTAGAAGAAAAAGAAGAACGATATGGTCAATACTCACTTTTTTGGTAATAAGACACTTTTATTGATTTTACTGATTTGGACCGACATGCTAGATTTCTATACAGTGTGAATGGTAAAGCGAGCTCTGAATCAATCAGGCTGGCTCCATTGAGCTAAAACATATACACAGGGAATGGTTGCACCCTTAAAAGCATTAACTCAACTCACGCACAGACATTCACCCAAGGCTGATGTAGCGTTGTGTCAATCACAATGACTACTGGTATTACAGGTACACTGATGATATGATTCCATACAGGGAGCATGTCTGCACCCTATTCAATTCAAATGAGAACTTCTTTTCAGAAGTGAAGAAAACAAAATGTAAACAAAACTTCATAAATCATTAATCAACCCCCATCCAGCTTATGCTAAGTGACGTCCTTCTGCACCTCTCTGTTATCTGAGAAGGCATTGGCACAGACAAATCTGATTTTCCCTTTAAATCTCCAGACTATCCATAAACTGGAAGCGAAGGGTTTTATGAGTCAGTGCTGAATGGTTACAGTGTAGTTTACCATATTCCAACTAAAAGCTGCTGGATTTAATAAGAATAAACTGGCATGTTAACATTTCACTTGCTTTCTGATGCTTATGTCATGTGCTCATACTCATTTCCTATTCATCACAAATAGCTAGACATGACTTGTATCTGGCGGTATGTGAATCAACTTTACAAATAGTTTATCTGTACAGTGACCCTCGAGAGATTTACGCTACAGTTTGAACTCTAAAGTGGTTTCAAGGACAGACATTTGACAGCAATTTTGAAACATTTACAACTTTCTTTCTTGAAAAAGTGCATTAAGGATTCACATGAAATACAATTCAAATAAACTGATATACTACACAATGTGTCTCCCCCCTGGTCAGTGCACTACAATTGACTGGCCCAAAGAGCAGCTGTAGACATGAGTGGGTTCCTACACAAGGCAAACACTATAATGCTGCATAATGCTAATTCTTTAAAGTGAACTATAGTTATTTTCGGAGGAACGTCCCATCTTTGCATTTCTGATATTAAAGCCTGTTTGAAAATGACAGCTGATATATTTACAATAGAATTGGTCAGTTTGATCAATCAGCGTGGAAATTGCAAACAAATTATTCCAATCAATTAAATATGAATGACCAAGTTTAGTTGTGCATGATTTGCTCCTCTGTCACGTTCATAGTCTTGTGACTATCTGCAGTACGCTATAAATGACTGACAAACATTCTACAGAAGAACGAGGATCCTTCCTTGTTATCAGGTTGTTTGCACAAGCTGTTTGCTTTCAGTGCAAACAGGAAATTATAGAGAAAAAAATGCTGTAAACATTCAATAAACTGTGTAATTAAAACATGAACTGTACATAAACATTAAAAAAATTACACAGAATGTGACAAGGTTTCAGGGGATCTGCAATGACACATGTTCACAAACACACATAAACAAAAACCTGTCCTGAAACTTAAAATGTCAAGTTCTGTGCAACAGCAAGAAAAAAAGAAGAAGGCTAAAATAAGCTGATTTAATGAAGTGCGTTGAGTCACAAAAAAGTCACGTAATCTTGTGCACAGTAGCCAGCAGGATTGAGAAGATACTTTTAAAAATGGCTAACATGCATGTTTGCTGTATTTTCTGGGTTATCTGTTGTTTGAATTTCCTTCTTGCTTTTGAATTCTTTGCTCTAATCCTGCTTTTTATGGCAAAATTATAATTTCTTGTCTGCATCTGTTTTAGTGCTCATCCTTGTATACAAAAATACAAAACAAAGAAAAAAAAAATCTACATCTCTACATTTTCAAAAAGTATACATGTTGGACATAGTTGACATTTTTATTGATTTTTGCCCTTAACTTTTCGAATTTTTAGGATTTTTGGCAATTTTGTTACTAAAGTATAGGTACTATTTTACAATTGAAACTGATGTAACACTGAATCCAACCAGTTACTAAAAGTCAGATGGGAAGGCCAAATATCCAATCTGAAAACACAACTGGAAGCCAACCAAGAGGAAGCAACACAAGAAGCATGTGGTGTGTAGATGATGCTGTAAATCAGATGTGAGCTATTAACAGGAACATCCGCCCTCAGTAGCTGGAGGTTCCTGTGGTTTGTCCAGTTTAATGTCAATCACTGGAGAATGCTGTTAAGGAATAAAAACTTCAGAATTTCAAGAATTGACATCAAACAATGAATGTAATTAAGCTGAAAAGAATCAAATTGTAAGCAAACAGTTAATGATATTTCTTTTTAAGGCAACTTTGTTTGTATAACTTAAAAATATGCCTCAATACTGACCCCTCCAGGCATTAGGAGTAATTTCAGCCGTAAATGCTGCAGTATAGCATATGTTTGACAAAAGGCATCTTTACAGCCCATCTACAAAAGGCTTTTTACATAGGCAAAACGACGTTTTCTTTGTTATGTTATGTTATCTTAACAGATAAGAGCTACATATTTTGACAGCACTTGTATTTTCTCATTTTTTCCCCTTTTATTTATTGTGACGTCCGGCAGGAAAAAGAGAACGGGTGCCACCTAGTGGTCAACAACGCTAAAAGCTTTTATTTATTTTTTATTTTTTTGTTGCGAAAATTCTTTCCTTGCCAACATAAAAAGAATCTCATTCAATAAATGTTAACTGGTGTCCCTGAGAGATGTGTGGGTTTAGTGGGGCGTTTATGCTTGTTCAGTCACACCAGCTGCTCCAGGCTGCAGCCCACTCTCTGAAATGTAATGGGCTCATGTTTGCATTCATGAACAAATGTCGAAGTGGTGAGCGGTGTGATGTGTGTGTGTGTAGTTTGGTTAATAGCGACTGCGTAAAATGATTTGTTTAATTTCACTAAATCTGTCACATTAGGTTTCATTCATGTATACATATAAAACACATCCAAATAAGGGCTTTGTAAAGGCACAGCCTATCATAACCTTTAATGCCACTATGAAATCAAAATGGACAATTCTTATTTTTTTGTTAAATATTGCAGTATTTTTAATATATAAATTATTATATTTTATAATTTATAAATGTTTAAAACACTGTACTTTTTTATTTGCCGTGGAGATGATGCATCATATTACATCAGATTGATTTGAACTTCATTTTAACATGTGTCCTCCTGAAATGGAATCATTCCAGTTACAATTCTGAGAGCTTTGACTAAAACTACAGGAAAGCAATTAGAGTGAGGGGTTTGGATACGGCATCAGACCAGTGTCAGGCCACATGATCAGATTGCCTTTCAAGCTCTAATGTTCTCTTCAAATTATAATTATATGCATAGTTGTATTTATGAAATCATCAGAAGTACCTCTACTCCAACTCAATTTTATGCCTCCCTGTGCTATTATGACTGCACACATGCAAGCATACATCCAATGCAGAGAACACACAATAAACATACCCTGCACCTCTATCAGTCACACAAAACCAACAGAAAGAGGATACTTTGTATCATTCAAACTTACTGGATAGGAAATCTATCATATTCTGCTGCCAACATATTCACAAAGAAGAGAAAAATGTTACCATAGCAATAGACTTTCCACTGCCACTAATAACAAGTGACTGAATGTGGCAGAAAATGTAATGAGAGGAAAATAAATGAGAAAATCAAAAGTATATTACCCACCAAAACCGCACTTTGGTAAATGAGACTTTACACTGACAAAAAAAAAATAAAAAAATAAAAAAATATTAGCCTACTATCAACTAACAGTTGCAATACAGTTGTACAGGATCACTCAGAATGCTACAGCTCTATGCTGATGAACAGCTGTTGTACAACGACCACTGCATACTTTTATTACTCTGGAGCTTTCTAATGTCAACTTTTAAAAGGAAGGTGACAACACAACAAAATATTTTGCTGTTGATGTCAAACTACACTATTTTCCTGCAGAAGCTAGACATAGGTAGATGTCAACATGGACAGGTTGTATTATAAGTCCAAAAAAAAAAAATCTTTTATTGAAACCAAGCTCTGAAAACATTAAATTTTGTCACTTTATGACATAATGGTGCGACAAAAAACCATCTCTGCAGAATCAAATCAACGCCTACTTCTACATCTTCTACATTACCTTCCAAAGGATCCTAATAGTAGGAAAGTGGTTATGTAAGTATGTGAATGTCTCAGTAGAGCATTATTTGTTTGTTCGGTACATTTCATTGTGTATTCTTTGGTAAATCAGTCACAATTTCGGTGCAGGCTTTGGAAACTTTTACTGTAAGATATGGACCAGACAGTAATGCCACAACAATTAACCTTGTTAATTCTAATGCCTAATGTCTAATGCCTATCAGGGGATGTAGCTTAGTGGTAGAGTGCATGCTTTGCATGTATGAGGTTCTGGGTTGCATCTCCAAGCAATGTTAGTCTTTCGAGGGAGTCATGGCTTAATGGTTAGAGAGTCAGGCTGGTAACCCGAAGGTTGTGGGTTCGATTCTCAATAGCGGCTGGAAATTACTGAGGTGCCCTTGAGCAAGGCACCTAACCCCCAATTGTTCCCAAGACGCTGCAGCAAATGGCTGCCCACTACCCACTTATTGCTGTTTATATGTCAGTAAATCAAGCCAGTGACTAAATGACTAAACTTCTCATGGTTTCTCTTAGTAGCATGAAAATAATCTGTTATTTCAATTGTGATTAAATTATATAAAGAAAGTGATCAAAGAACACTCCCTTTATAATCGCTGGAGCTGTCAATCACACAGAGAGAGTTTATTAGTGACTGAGTTCTGGACTCGCGTCAAAACTCCCGTTATGATGCTGTCTACGCTGCACAATGAATCTCTTATTTACATCATGTTTGCACTATTAGTTTTGTGAGAGTGCAGAAAGATCCACGTGTAATACTTATTTCATATGCAAAGATGTTATCCAATCATAGCAGTGGGCGTTTACAATTAAGTCTCACAGCAGACACGCCCCTTAAAACAGACCGTTCAAATAAGAGGGCTAAAACCAGAATAGAAAATGGCCGTTTATTTCTAAATTGTGACAATCTTTGATGTAAAAATGATACTACCATTATAAGTGCACCTCAGGAAACATTATAAACAATAATAAAAAAATGCAGTTCATGACTGTTGAACTGACATGGTCTGACTCGACTAATATGAGCCACAGCTCATAGGGATGATGGGAAACTCCTGCAAAACAGCACAGAGCTGTCACCTAATGCTGCCTGTCTACTGCTTGCACATTGCATTGTCTATATCAGTGATTCTCAACTAATGGGTTGTGATCAAAATTTGTTTGATTTGTTTGGGTCACAGACAGCAGGGAAAAATGTTTAATACAAATAATAAAATGCAAATAACTATACCGTTATGCATAGTTAGACAATAAAAAATGGGTAGGCTAACTTTTAATAGTATAAGAGTAAGACATATCGTTTGGTTTTGATGTCAGAGACTGTGCGTCTAATCAAATGCTATGGTATTTTGGTGCAAAATTATCTGTCATATAGTAGAAGCAGACAAAATCATAAAAATCATAAACAAAACTTTGCAACCTGAAACTAATTTGGAAAGATTTTGATTTTGCTTTGTTTAATAGAATAATGATTTCCAGTTCCTATTTAAGTAAAGAAAAACAATGAAATGTGGCAAGTTTAATCCATTTGTGTTTATATAAGTGCTATTTTGGTATGTTTTTTTCTCCCACAGTGTTGTATGTGTTTTTTAGTGACTTTAATAACATTAATGATATGAGATAAAAAAATATGATTCTGGTTTGGGGTTGTCGGAGTACATAAAACAAAAAGAGTAGGGAAACATTGCACTAGAGGTCATATGTTATAGTATTGAAAGCCAATAATCTTTTTCTTGTTTAAATGTAAAGTAGAATGCAGCAGAGTAAACTGATTACAGAGCAAATTACATTTGGAAATTTGTTCTGAATTGTTGAATTGTTTTAGTTTTGAGCACATTGAAAGGATACTGCCCTCTTTGCTTGTCTCCTGCATGCTTTCCATTCCTGGAAGGGCAGCTGCCACACGTCGAAACAGCTGTGGGAAAAAAGAGGTGACACGGTTAGAGATTTTGGCTGTGTTGGTAACCTGAAAACTTCATCCAAAAATGCTCACTGTTAAGTCATTTTATGGTATGCTCGCTGGCGAAATCCAGTCATTTTAATAGAAATCTATGTGATCTAAGATTTATCTTCCCATGCAAATTTGGCGAAGGGGTTCAGTTGGTTCACATGAATTCTCCATGTTGATCAACAGAAAGCTGCTTGGTTTGATAGGGGTGGGGGAAAAATGTATTCTCTGAAGTATCACAATTCTCTCTTCAACGATTCTGAAAATGTAAGCTTAGTTTGTTTTTTTCTTGCATATGTGCGATGGCTCTTGTGTGCTCTAGACTAGAGGCAACCAGCTGCCAATTACACACAAACACACACAAAATCATTGAACAACTATATAAACATGCCGAAGGTTTCATGATTGAAGCAAAACTCAAGGGCAATCGCAGGCTTCAGTGCACAGGATTCTCATGGCCATTTTCCGCATACGCCTGTGAATGACTCAGTGTAAGTTTTTAAATGCACTAACATCCCCAAATGTTTTTATAATCCAAAATTAATGTAAACACAGTTATGTATATACTTTTTTCGTATTTTTTTCTTTTTATAAATGACCATTTTGCTAGAGAACACCCTTATTTATTGGCTGGGGTCGCATGGAGCCGTTTGAAGCTGCCTAAAAATGGATTTTGGACCATCAAAAATAGTCTATTTTTGGCTCTATTCACTTGCATTAGATGTATACAAATCCTGGAATGTTTTCCTTCAAAACCTTAATTTCTCTTTGGAAATTTTCCTCTTGAGGAAAGATAGTCATATACATCATGGATGGATACCTTGGGGTGAGTAAATAATCAGGATAGTTTTGGGTTAACTATTCCTATTTACTTAAAGCTACAATATGTAAAGTTTTCGCCACAAGAGGTCGCCTATTAAAAAAAAAGGCGTAGCTTGATGATGCCGAGTTTGAGCGCGGAATCTTGGGAGATGTTGTCTTCACCTCACAGCAGGG